>JAABNY020000040.1:3802754-3814688 GCA_015164015.2 Brevimyrus niger | reverse complement strand
AAAAAGACCCACGGCCCACGTGGGGGGACCCACAACCCCCCCCCCAACCCCCCACGAGCCCCCCGGCCCGGGGGGGGGCGGGGGCGCACCCCGCCCCCCGGGGGGGGGGGGGGGGGGGGGGGGGGCACCGTGCCCCAGGACTCACTTCTTAAATCTCGCAGTTCTGGAGCAAGCCAACACATCAGGAGAGAGAGCAGGGGGTACGTACCCAACTGGAAGATTCTGTTACCCCGCAGAGCACCCTGTCATAGTATATTAAGGGTATCTCTGCATTTCCCCAGATTCATCCCAACGCCCTGCACGGCTGACCTTGACCAACATGAAAAGAAGGGACAGTGCTGCCCTTTCGGCATGGGGCTCAGTGACTTCGGATGCTGTGCTTGTGGTCAGAAGGTTGTTGGTTCAAATCCTAGTGTGATTGGATTGATGTCATGGTTGGGTCTTGCCCGTGGCCCTTCACCTCTGATGACTCCAGGGGCTATCTGACTCTCCTTCTTAAAATTATACACCACTGTGGATAAAAGTAGCGGCTAAATATGTAAAATGTAGGTTCTGTGATGCTCTGAGCTCTGGAAACAGTGGAGCTCCCTAGAATGAAATGTATTCCCTTGGGATGTGACCTTACTCTGTTTCTGACCCCTTAAATTTGTCTCTCCTATAACACAGACTTATACCATGTTTACAGATCCCAGAAGGGCTATGGTGTCTCCTGTTTTATAAATACATCGCTCCGCTCCTCTCTGTGGAGGAGATGTCAACTGGCCCGCAGGGGGCGTGACACAGTAATGGAGGAATGTCGGCAGGTCGCCGGGGAGGGTGCGAGGAGTGTCTGAAGGAGCTGGTGTGGGGAGCCGAGCCCAGTTATTCTGGGAGGGGAAGCGTCAGACTGGACCCACCACAAACCTCCCAATGTAAGTGTGCTGTCAGGGGCAGGGGAATCACAGTCAGTGGTGATGTTTACCACCCCTCGTACCATATATTTACATGGGGCCCCAAACATCAGGGGCCCCCTGTTGGCCACAAACTGTCACTACACTACACCCTCCCCCAGTCACAGTGACATATGTAACGGTAATAGCTGCTGCATTTAACCAAAACCATTTACCAATTTACATAGCTGGATAGTTAAATAGAGCACTGCTTTGTTCAAAAGGTACAACAGAATCCACCCCCTAGCAGCAGAATCCAAGTACATGGTGCTTGACAAAGGCTTTTGAAACCCAGACTTTAACCAACGGGAGGCGAGAAAGTTAAAAAAAATATGACTGTTGGCAAAAGATAATCCCACCCATATGGGCATTACCCCCCCCCTCCTTCCCCCAGCAATCAGCAGTCTGAAGCACCATGTGACCCACTGCCCGCAATACTGGGATTTTCCACTAGACGCAGGATCACCAGTGAGAAGAAAGATGAAGGGGTTTCACTGGAAGAGACCCTGTTAGCTGGCGGGGGGGGGGGGCTTACCCATAGTCTGTCCCTTTGAAGGGATAAAGGGGGAAGAGGCTCTTATCCTGGGAGGAGATGCCAACCCCCGTCATGTTCAGGCATTTTCAGCCTGGGTCTGTGCGCCATGCTGTCAGCCTGAGAATACAGAGGGTGCGGGCGGGGCTGGGGGGGTGAATGACTGTACCTCTCTTTCGGCAGGTTTTAATTTGTTTGTTTTTTTTTCCTTTTAATCCAGCTTTTGCGTTTGCATTTGTCATTCTGCGGCTGATATATCTGCAAATGATGCTACCTAAAAAATACTCGTTAAATACAAGCGAGACCTGGGCTTCGGCTTGGTATTCTCCACCCTCGTTCCAGTCATTAGTTGCACCATTAATTGTTTTGCAGTGAGATTTAGGGAATTTTAATGAGTGTGAAGTTACTGCATTGAACAAATGGTGGAAGATAAAGCAACCCACCCAAAATGTTTGGTTGGGGAAGGCGTTCCAAAGAAGGCTCATTTGTTTTTTTCCTTGTCAGTATGTGCAGGCTGTTCAGTGTATAAAAATAAGTTACTGCGCCTGAACGAGTAAAAAAAAAACTTATGACAGGAGATTATTGCCGCTGAGAGACTCCACTCGTCTGCGAACCTGGAAGAGCTAAGAGGATTTAGCTTTTTTCCCCATGGAGAAATCATTCTTTTTTGAAGGGGGGGGGGGGGGTCCATTTAAAAGCACCCCCCCATGGCACCGGGGTTAGGGAGCGTGGCGATTTACCGTTGCGGGTTTTAAGAGCAGTGAAGAGCAAAGGGTTAATGAAGATGACAGGGTGTATGTGTCAGGGTGTGTGTGTGTTAGTGTGTGCATGTGTGTGTGTGTGTGTGTGCATGTGTGTGTGTGTGTGCACACATGTATGGGTCACTGTGTGTGTTAGCGCATGTATGTGTGTGTCAGGGTATATGTGTGTATGTGTGTGCATGTGTGTGTGTGTGTCAGGGTATCTGCGTGTGTGTGCATGTGTGTGTGTCAGGGTATGTGTGTGTGTGCACATGTGCGTGTGTTATTTTGTGTATGTGTGTGTTCGTGTGTGTGTGTCAGGTTATGTGTGTGTCAGGGTATGTGTGTGTGTGCACGTGTGTGTGTGTTAGTGTGTGTATGTGTGTGTCCGTGTGTATGTGTGTGTGTCCGTGTGTATGTGTGTGTGTCAGGGTATGTGTGTGTGCCCGTGTGTGTGTGTTAGTGTGTGTATGTGTCAGGGTATGTGTGTGCACGTGTGTGTGTGTTAGTGCGTGTATGTGTGTGTGTCAGGGTGTGGGTGCTCACCAAGCCAGAGACGGAGGTGTCAGCGCACATCGCCCTCACAGTAGTGACCAGATCGGAATCCAGTAGGAGAGGAGTGAGAGAGTGGGAGAGAGAGAGTGGGAGATGGAGACGGAGGAAGGCAATGTGTAAAATCAAAGTGTTTCGATTGGCTTTTATTGCAGTCATTATTAATGTATTTTATATTCTGCTCCACACGTTATTAATTGCAATAAAAAGCAGCTTGTTTCTATGCTGGTAAATTGGTGCTCGTCAATTATAAAGTCATACAGGATTATCGAATAGAATTTAAACTGGGACGAGGTATATGGAGCAAGTGACGTGCAAAGCCAACCGAATGATGCCATAAACTGACCTACGGAGACTAACAACGGGTATTACATGATCCTTCATGATTTCAACTCCTGGCCGTTCCGACCAGAACAAACACATTATCTCCGTTTTATTTAATTTCATTTTAATACTGTTACCGGGTCAACCGTCATACCAGTAACCCTTACTGAACTAAAGTGAAAATTGAAAGAGAAGCAGAAAGCAGGAAAAGACAAGAGACGTGGACAAACCCACTGCGAGCTCTGCAGAGTCGCCGGGTAACGGACGGCGTCGCATGGAGCCACGCGCAGAGCCAAACTAAGGCTAATGCTAAAGCTAATGCTAAGCTAAAGCTAACGATAAAGCTAACGCTAAAACTAACAATCCACTAATGCTAGATCTAAGGAGGTGCTGAAAAGCCACCTACCTGCGTCCCTGACGTGCGGCGCGTTACAACCTAATAAAGCGTCAACTTCTTACAGTCTCCCTGAGGTGTATTACCAAGCCTGTGATTAAAGCTTTTCCAAATAATTAACAGATTATTACTACCATTTGTCTTTTGATAAGTGTTAAAGGCTGCACGGTAGGTATTTTTCCCGGTTGGAAAGTAAGTTGCGTGAGTACACACAAACACAGTGTGTGCCTGCATGCCACCATAAACGCTTTGTTAGTTACAGCTTTGCGTCTGTTATGGTTCTAAATCTTTCATTAGCACCGAGAGAGCAAAAACAAGCCTATGTTTGACCACGAAAGAGTAACTACAGCTTTTTCATTGCACCTACAATCAGTACAGATGAACACTAGGTAAACATACAGTCTCCACACATACTGATGTTGAAAATCACAGCCCCAGGAGTGCAATAATTATGATGGTAGTTATACTGAAAAGCATTGCAATATATCGTTGTACGTGCAGAAAAACAATGTTGCTACGCATAAAACTAACATGTTGTAACATGTTGTCCATTCCATGAGGCACAGAAATTCTGAGAGTTACCCACAATGCATCAGCAAAAAACAACCACTGAACCACAAATTTCATGTCGTTTCAGCAGCTGGAAGGCCCTTAACCTTGCTGGAGTCGCCTGTTGTTCGCAGTTCATTCTTGTCTCTGGTGTAAATGACTGGGGAACAACACACGCTGAAAAAACACCCCTACAAGTCGTCACGGTGCCAGGAGAAGCTGGTGACTCGGCCCGCTGTGATGCGTTCTGAATTTCCAAGAGGGGAGGGGCGGGGTGCATAGTGGCGAGGGGGCACCTGTCAGGGTGAATGCCAGGATTCAAATAGGCCAGGCAGCTGCAGTGGGGAAATGACCAGGCAGTCTGAGGCTCATCAATCAGTCAGGTGCTGGCTTGGGACCGGCAACATTGAACTCTGGCCATCCAAAGGTCAGTGGGTATGACTTCCTGTTTTTTTTTTTTTTTTTGCTCGGGGCATTTTCCTTAATTATCTGCCACTCATGAAGACAGGAGAAACATAGATACGGAGGTAACAGATCAGCATGCAAGCGGTCAACAGCGCCACCCTTGGCCGGCCTTAATATCTGGCCCGTTCCCATTGCACCCGCCTCTGCCTCAGATCCTGGCGTCGAGAAGTTTCTGGGCCGTCGTGTACGGGGAGGGCACGGGAATAAGAAATCAATAGGCGACCTCGGGCCACCCCGGCGGTGTCAGCTGACATCACGCACTGCCCCCACGATCTGCTTTCCTCCACATGGATGTAGCACATTATGGGTTTTCGATCCTTCTGATTGGCTGGCTCGCTTTACGGCTGCTGAAATGTTCAAACCGCAATATAAAGATGCAGGATGTACAGTGATACAGGGAGGGTCGGAACTGGCCACATACCAGCGGATCGACGACGTTATAATGTTATTGTGGCACAACGCGTGTCTGACTCGAATTAGCGCATGGAATTACAGGGAGCGGGCATCGTCAAAGCCGGCGACGCACCCTCGTCCGGGGGGGCGGGGGGGTTGGAGGGGTTGTATGGGGGCCGGAGCAAACCGTGGTGCTGCGACTGTGGAGATGTTAGGTTACAGGAGAATGAGTCTTAATGAGGGAGAAGCTAATGAAGCGCTAAGGTGACGTGGCCTGAGCTAATGTTAGCATTAGCCAATTAAGCCTCGGTTAGCTCCTGCCTCACATACACACATTTACATAGGTGCTGGTTACCCATAATGCACCTGCTGGAATTCTGATAGGCTACATTCCCATAATACTCTGTGCTCACAGTGTTGAGAATAGAATCTGAGGTAATTTGATACTTTTCGCGAAGTGTTACATTGTCACAGGAGCCCCAACAGATCATGTGTCCACCAGATCCATGCTGGCTGTTCCACTTTCGTTGTTTTGCACTGATTTTATGGCTGGAGTTTCTGTTTTTTTAACCGAATCAGAATGAGTATGAAGGAGACTATGAGTATTAAGAGAATAGGCATTGTGGCCAAACAGTCCCCCCTTCCACCCCCACAGTGCGTGTGGCCTCTGTGCCTGTGATTGGAAGGTCGCTGGTTTGAATCCCGTGCCTAGCAAAGTAGCCTCCTCTCAGGTTGTGCCCCTGAGCCCCCCCTGAAAAATACTTTGGGGCGCTGGATGACCCTGAGCCCGCTCTCCAACCACGAGCATCACTCTCCTCCCTGTGTGTGTGTGTGTCTTTTAAAAGAGAGCATGATGGGATATGCCAAAACTGACACATTCCTGTGCACCTGTTTAGGTACTTGGGTATAAATGGAAAATAAAACTTAATTTCAGGACACTGTACCAGGGTCAGTTTGTAAGGTACCTGCGTTCTCCTGATCAGGCAGCAGTGTGGGTGCTGAGAGATCATGGTCTGCGGTGAGCTGCGTGGTTCCCGTTGTACTCAGTGGGCCGCGGCTCCAGGCCCTCATGTACTTTCAAACTGTGAAATCCCAGCCTTCCTCATCACGCCAAAGGCGTTCCGGCGCTTACAGGGAGCAGGACCGTCCAGGCAGGCTGGAGGGGAACGCGAAGCGGAGATGGAGGAGGTGGAGGGGGGCTGCGCGGAGCCCGCGGAAAACTCGCGAAAAAGGGAGGAGCCACGCGACGGCGAAGAGCAGCAGGCCTCCATTCCTTTGGCTGGCCGTGAGCCGCGAGGGGCCTCGCTCCCCCGGGGCGCCCGAAGAGCCGCCCGATTAAAAAACCACACGCGAATCTCATTACAGCCTCGGCTCCTTTCAGCGACGGCTGAGACCCTTTCACGCCAGCTGGAAGGGTGGGGGTGCGGGGGCAGCGTGTTTTGGCCAGGCAATGTTTATCTTTCACAGGTTTTCATGGTACTGATCGTAGAGGGGGAGGGGGAACCTCTGTTTATTTTTAATAGGCTAATACACAGCTGATGTAAAGATAGTCTGCTCATCTGAAGCCAGCTATGCCTGTTACCTTTCGTGAGGCGGCTTTTCAAGATTTCACGCGTACCGACTAGCGGAGGCAACACGAACCGTACCTGGAACAGACCTTGCGCCTCCTGCAAATCTCGCAATCGAAGAGAAAGAGGGAGTGCAAACAGATAGGAGGTGAGCAGGAGTAAAGAAACAATAACAGGGATCCTCGCTCGCTCCGCATAAGACCGGCCGCTGCTCCCGTTTTAAGCAGAACTTCATCCGATTCGCTCGGACCTTCCCGTTTTTTCTCTTTTTAAAAATTCCTCACCCGAATGGTGACGTCGTCATCGTTAGTAAGGTAAGCGTGATGTTTTTGAAACAGGCCTCAGCCTCCTTGCGCTATTGGGCAGAGAGCAAAGCTATCCGCGAAACAAATGCAGCCACAAGGAGAGGCGTCAGACGCATCGGTAGCTGCATATACCAGAGTACGCGAGCCCAGTATCTCAGGTGCCTTATGTCCCCTGTGGGGATCCATAGTTCTTCTGGTTTGGCATAGTCACACCAAGGAGAAGAGTGACGGTCTGGCCTCGCTTCCTAAGATGACAAAAAAAGCGAAGCGTCTTTGTTTTTGGTCCGTCAGTGACGCAGCTGCAGCTTGTCCTGTAATTTTTATCTCCCCCCCCCCCCCCACCTCCCCGGTTCATTGCAAAAAAAGATTTGATGCTCGCAGGTCAGGAGTCAAGGGTGGATCGCTGCGGGTAAACGTGACACCATGACCTCACAGCTGTCACAGTGATGACGGTGCTGCCTTTACCCAATGACCTGCTAGGTCATCTCGGGGCCCCCGTGGCATGGAGCCAAGCTGGTACGAAGGAGACTGTAAGGCTCTTTCCTGGGGGGGTGGCAAACCACGTGGCAATGGGAGGACGGAGTGGAGGTGTTATATGAGGAGGGAAAACAGAGATGGAGATCATAGTAACACTGAGGAGGACTATAGAACAGTACAGATAATTTAGTGATGGCAGTATGCAGTACACAACACCAAAATGTGTCCTCTGCATTTAACCCATATGTGACAATGCGACATGGCAGGGAGCAGCTAATTGAGCGCTCGGGAAACAGTGCTTGGGGACAGTACCTTACTCAGGGTACCTCATTGGTGCCTTGCTGGTCAGGGATTTGAACCTGCAAGCTTTCAACTACGAGGTGCACTTCCCTAACCATTAAGCCACCACTGCCCACTTTAGTACAATGCCGTATAGCATGGACCTTAACCGTGTGCAGGGGCAGGCATCACAGTCCCTCTTCAGTGGAGGAGGTAAGAATAAGGACCAGTGGGCTTGTCATTTCCCAGTTCAGGTTATTGCCCCCCCCCCCCCCCAAGGGATAAAAAACTACTCTGAACATGACCACATGTTTGGCTAAAGCGCTATTAAAGGCTTATTTGTCAGATAAGACGACATGACCCCTCCCACACGGACACACCACGGGACGTCGTTCATTTACGCAGTTTGTAATAAAACGCGCCGCGAGGCGACCTGCAGATTCGTTAACCTCAGCATACACGTGCATTAACAACAAAATCTAGACGCCTATAAAGAATGTCATTTCAGCATTAATGAAATCTCTGCTTTCTCTCAGCTCGACTCGTCTAAGACCCTAATACTTTTTATTAAACCAAAACAAAACCAACTTAAGCGTTCACACAGATAGGTATTAATTCACAAATATATAAAGACTCGCAAACAGTTGAAATACAGCTGCACTGTTGTTACGGGTAAATAATGTACGATACCTAAAGTTTTATTTTGATTCTAACTTTAGGTTTTGTTTGTGTGTTTTTCATTTTAAACCAAAGTTATAATTTTTGTAGTGCGCGGTATATTTTACGTGCATGTACTTGTTTAAGAGGAATTGCTTAGCAAATTTGTATCCAAAAGTACTGAAACCTAAGTGATTGTTTTCAAATTCAACCCAGACAACTCGTAACATTAAGTAAATTCATTCACTTAACTTTTCATCACTGTCGATGAAATCAGTTACAAAGTAAACGCATACACACAATACTCCTGGGTTTAAGTCGATCAGACGGACGAGGTTACATTGTTTCGATCATTACGTGACATCCTTTTAATATTATCGTAGCTTGAAGAGCCCTTCGTCTCTCCCATGCGAGCACAGAAATGAAATGATGCAGCGTGGTACTACAGAAATCCCGTTTGCTCTTAATCACTACACACCCCGAGTTTCTTCGGTGAAAGACTGCGAGACATTCTGAACTAAAACGGCATCTTAATAAAAACGGCATCTTAACCCCAGCAACTGCAGCACCAGTTACCGGCGCATTCCCATTATGAAGCGCATCCCGTTTTTTTGTGCAAAAGCCGCTGTTTCAAACTCACCTCCGTGCGCTTCCCGAGAAAACCCACTTTATTTATTTTATTTTATTTTTGAATCCCAATGTCTGGTCTTCAAACGACGCTCCAGATATCTCGCGTGTATCCACAAAAGTTGCGAATCTGTACTCGCATCCTCCAAAACGAAGAGCGGGGTTTTAAAAAAGCAACAGCGCAAACACAGGTTGCTGCTGCCAGAGATGAGATACAGTTAATGCCCGATTCTTTATCGGTGTCAGTCTTCTGTGCATCACCGGTGCGGATTTCCAAAGGCTGTGTCAACTTCAGCTCCGGTCTCCTCCCGTATCGCGCTGCCACGGCGGTACTTCACCTGCTTTTTCTGTACCACAACAGAAACGGCGAGGGCGAGTGACGGAGAGTGAGTGAGCGTGGGATGGGGGAGGGGTGCGATCGACAGAAATAAATAGAAAAATAAAGCTCTGTGGATGTACGGAGACTACCGGACCACCGGCAGCCGCAGTAAATCCAGGGTTGATGATCAGATCAGTTCACATACGCGTCTGTTGAGTCACAATGATGCGGTGTGTGCAACAGAATAATTCATGCATTTTTAAAACCTCCCGAACAAAGTAATCTATGGCGATGTGATCGAATTACAGTGATCTATTTTACCCCAACCGCCTGTAATAAAATATATTTATTGTGGTAATTGTTACCCACTGTGTGTAAGGTCGTTTCTAAAGGAAGACTATTTTTGCAATTTTATTTTATTTTATTCCCAGCGTGGTATTTTCAAGTAGCCTGTCTACAATACCACATCCGGCTGGCGGGGTGTCTAATAATAATAAGCGAATGAAGGCGATTACTGTGAAATGCTTTTCTGTGGTAAAGGCAACAAGGATTTTAAATGATGGGTGCGGTAAAGAGGTTGCTCACTGTGTTGTATGAAGTGGGGTACAGTCTTGTTGGGATTGCCACCTTGTCTCCACCGCTGTAACTTTCTGACCTAAATGACATTAACTGTGACTTCGCCTCGTGGTTCTACTTAAATTAACACCGTGCCGATGCCTAAGTGCCTAGAGATATAATCTAATTGTTTTTTATTTGTGTGGGGTGGGGGGGGGGTCTCCTCTGCGGGGTTCCCCAAGCCGTCGCACATCAAGCCTGCTGATAAAAACAGCCAATGCACCGTTAGTTGCTAAAGATTGATTCCTTTAAAATCAATACGCTCCACGAAAATCTGTCACCCACCGGGAGCCCGAGAGCCCATAATCGCTGGTGGGAAACGCGGCGTAGGGGTAGGGAAGCAAATTGAAATCCCAATCAAGCAGAACCCAGAACCCAGCGATCGTTTCTGATACTCGGCGTTTGACATGCTCGTCAGATAGGATCCTACTGTATAAGACGTAAATACTGTAGGCCCATATAGACTGGAGCTAAATTTCTGGAGTGCGGCAGGGCTGTGGATGTCGGATGTGGCTTTTTAGGTCTTGGTTTCCTTGAGATGTCCTTCACAGACGCAACGCCTGCTGCGGGACATTCAAAACGGTGCTTCGAAACGATGTCCTATGGAGACACATTTCTGCCCAGCAAACATACACGCTGTGGAGAAAGACCTGCTGAGATGATTTCGCAACTCTTTTTTGCTTTCTGTTTGTACTCTTTGTGCTTTTGAAGGAAAACGCCTGGAGTTTGGCTACATCGCGCAGTCGTGCTCGTTCATTGCCCGCAGTGACACTCATGTCTATAGATGAGATTTTGTATTGCTTTCTTGGAGTTCGTTTTATAATGAGGCGCTTTATCATTTAAATTTTGTTCATGCAAATGGTTACACCCGTGCGCCATGAAGCACATTTAGATTTTACAATGAGGCGTCATTGTTGTCTTTTAATAGATTTGACAGCTGTCTTAAATGTGGAAGCCAAACACTTCTTACTCAAGACAATTACGATGTGAAGAGACAGAGGAGGCCGATCTATCAAAACGCCCACCGACATCCTATAGATCTATTCACTATCTTATGGGGGATTTATGATTCAATATTTAAAACCGGAATAATATGTCTTTTGGGACCGAAACACGTCCTTCATAACGCCTTTGCAAAGCTAATTTTCGTGGCACCATTTAAAGCCTGTCTCCTTCAGCATCTCTCTTCTAATTAAGGAAACATTTTGATTGAGTTATGTATATATTAAATGTAACTTCCCGTTAACTTTTCTCATCTACAGATGCTCTGAATGTTATCCAGGTTCCATGATTCATTGGAGGGTCAGGTGCCTGGAGCAGACGTTGGCAGAGTAGGCGCCCTACCTTCGCCTCGCCCTTCAGTGTGAGAGAATCAGGGGTGGATGGCGTCCAGCGCGCAGGTGGCTAAAATGTGGACCTCCGACACCAAACAGGTGGTGCTAGTGACGCTGCAGATCTATGAGGTCAAACTGGACCTAATTAACACAGCTAGTGGTGGTATTATTCGACAGCACCCGTTAAGCAGTCCTCCAAGTGGCAAAGTATATTTTAGGTGGTTCAACAGCGCATACATTTCTTTTAAAGGGAGTTTTAAGGTTTGGTATTCAGATTAAATATGAGACTCTTCCTGTGCCAAATGCAGAAATGTGTTTGTGAGCTAGTCTGTATGATGGTGTCAGTAGGGAATTGGAGTCGCTGGTACTCTCCGGTAAGCGACTGCCCATCTCTTACCTTCCGGGACTAAGGTAACACTTGGGAATTAGGCCATAACCCAAGTCCATTGCTCACACTTAATGTCTACCCCGTACAAGCTTGTGTCAGCTGTGCAGTTACAGGGCTGGAGTCATGCACCGGAATACAACCATAAGACGAGGTTTTTTGGCCAGTGCCTCTGGAAAGTACTGCAGAGCTCTGTAAAGAACATTCATTCATTCTTTCTTTCGTTCTTTCTCGCTCGAGTGAGAGAGGAAAAGACTGTGCATTCCGGGATCTGTTAGCCTCAGTGCCTGGTACAGGCTTCGTGCTGTGTCTGCATTTGGAGCAGCACAGCGCGTCAGGAACACAATGTGTCTGCCTTCGCAATTCACCCCGTTATCCGCTTTTCAGCTGTTTTCTTTTTCTTTTTTTTCTTCTTTTTTTGAGGCGTCATCGATTCTTTCGCTTTTCAAATGCCGCGTGCGAATTTAAGTGAATAATAATGAATGACTAC
>JAABNY020000040.1:3742097-3760632 GCA_015164015.2 Brevimyrus niger | reverse complement strand
GACACGCCCATGCCACACCCCCCTCAGAACCCGCCCACCCCAAAACCCCCCCTCCTTGTCATTAGCACTTCTTGAGTTCTGCATTTTGCTGCTCCTCACTTACTCTGTTCTCCTGTTACATTCTGCCTTTCTCCCTCCCACACTGTCTCTCTCAATATATATTTATGTGTGTGTGTGTTTGTGTGTATCTGTGTATTCCACGAACACACCTACACAGGCAAACACAGATTATCCTCTCATACCATCTCTGGCTCACAGTTGGGGCTGCATGGTGAATGAAGCTTTTTTCATTCCTCGACGGCGAGAGCCAGCAGAGCTACAGGTGGTCTCGTCCGTTGGCCTCTCTGGGGGGGGGTTATGCTAATGATAATTCCTGCCTCTGAATAGAGCCCCATCTCCCTCTGTCTCTCGCTGTCAATCCCAGTTGGACTGAGGGGCCCCGCCAGCCCCCACCTCTTTGGCGGGGGTCTCTGCAGCGGACGACCCCGCGCCGTGCCCCTCGTCCTGCTCCTCGGTGTCATCGCAGACCCCTACCTCATAAATCAGCCCCTCGCCCACATTCCCTCCATCGATTGCTGCCATAATCACATGATCACGACCGCTAAACGTTTTTCAGACTGTTGTCACAACAGACATGGATTTAAAAAAGCCAACGGCCACAAACAGAACGATTTATAAGCACCACATGACACCAAAGTCTCATCTTTTTATTAATGACACAGTCTTAATGTTATGCCTGTTTTTTTATTCTGGGGTGTTTGAAATTATTCCAAAAAAAAGCAGTGGATGAAGGATAATTGAAAGGTTACGCCAAACCGATAAAACTAGTGACACTGAATTCAACGGCTTTGTGTTGTGCAGCTAAACGCAGAGCCACTGACTAACCAAAAAAAAAAGGCTGATTTGTGGTAAGAAGACCGAGGAGAGCAGGTATGCTGGACATTCCTGCAGGTGAGAAACAAAGGAAAGATTATGTCTGTGAGGAGCTCAAATCCACATCTAAAGGGAGCAGAGATGTGAGGCGTGAATTCTTGTTACGAGAAGCTGGTTTAGAATCCATTGAGGCTGAAAGGGAATGAAAAATCATGTCATTGACGCACTGTGTTTTCATTTATAATAATTATCACTACATTGATCATTACTACCTCCACAATAAACCACACGTTGACCCCGTTGACATTATGGTTGTTTATTGTTTCATATAAGTTCAATAATTGAAAGTCTTTTCTAATACTTTCCATACTGAAATTGACAGCCTACTGTGCCTGTGTGTGTGTATTTCATGTTTAAAAAGGAGGCCTTGTCTCCACAGACAATGGAAATTGTTGGGCCAAGATCCGGGCCTTGTGGTACACCAGACAGGCAGACCTGAATCGCAGATGGAAAGATTTTTTCAGGCAATATTTTTGCTATTTCTTTAAAATGATTAAATAGATTCTAAGACAGCTCATATCCTCCCTAGTTTTCAAGAAACGAGTATTACAATACCATCTATTTTGGGAAATGCATAAAATGATGGGACCCTGGAGCTGAGTCCAACATAGCTTCCATCAAAGTGCACTCAGCTACGAGGCAGACAGAATGAGCAGCTCTCCAGAGCAGCGGGGGCAGACTCCTGGAATCGGCGAGCGGAGACTGTGGTGAGAGGCAGGCCGGGCATAGCGCCCCCTAGGACGTCACAAGGGATGGCACCTGCTGGTCTAGTGAAACGCCATCGCTTCGATTTTACAGGCTAGTCATCAATTTTGAAATTTCCATACCATTAATTTTTGAATTTGCATAACAAAAATTGCACTGTGCCTTGGTCTGGACTCATAGTGCTGAGCCGGAGGGGTTATCGGCAGACGGACCTGTGCACAGGACAGTGGTTTAAGTTAAAAAGTGAATTAGGAATCAGTCAATGAACAGGTAGCCTGTAATTAGTCATTATTGAGTCAGAAACCCTTGTAGCCTTTGCCTGCCGAAAAATCATTAATTAGTCCTGAAATAATCAGCCAGTCACAGACGATCGACATACTCTGACACAGTTTGGATAGGAAACGTGTTGTCGAGAAAACGGCCCCAGACGGCTGCTTCTAGACAATCTGCAGACGATGTAAAGATTTTTCCCCCTTCGTGTGAAGTGACAGAGGCCGCAGCAGAAACACCAAGCTTTATATAGCAGCACATTGTCTAAGAATCACGGGTCAGTTTTCGCCCACAGATCTGCGTCCCTTGGATGGTCAATAACTAAATAACTTACAGCTGATGATAATTCCTGCCTCTGAATAGAGCCCCATCTCCCTCTGTCTCTCGCTGTCAATCCCAGTTGGACTGAGGGGCCCCGCCAGCCCCCACCTCTTTGGCGGGGGTCTCTGCAGCGGACGACCCCGCGCCGTGCCCCTCGTCCTGCTCCTCGGTGTCATCGCAGACCCCTACCTCATAAATCAGCCCCTCGCCCACATTCCCTCCATCGATTGCTGCCATAATCACATGATCACGACCGCTAAACGTTTTTCAGACTGTTGTCACAACAGACATGGATTTAAAAAAGCCAACGGCCACAAACAGAACGATTTATAAGCACCACATGACACCAAAGTCTCATCTTTTTATTAATGACACAGTCTTAATGTTATGCCTGTTTTTTTATTCTGGGGTGTTTGAAATTATTCCAAAAAAAAGCAGTGGATGAAGGATAATTGAAAGGTTACGCCAAACCGATAAAACTAGTGACACTGAATTCAACGGCTTTGTGTTGTGCAGCTAAACGCAGAGCCACTGACTAACCAAAAAAAAAAGGCTGATTTGTGGTAAGAAGACCGAGGAGAGCAGGTATGCTGGACATTCCTGCAGGTGAGAAACAAAGGAAAGATTATGTCTGTGAGGAGCTCAAATCCACATCTAAAGGGAGCAGAGATGTGAGGCGTGAATTCTTGTTACGAGAAGCTGGTTTAGAATCCATTGAGGCTGAAAGGGAATGAAAAATCATGTCATTGACGCACTGTGTTTTCATTTATAATAATTATCACTACATTGATCATTACTACCTCCACAATAAACCACACGTTGACCCCGTTGACATTATGGTTGTTTATTGTTTCATATAAGTTCAATAATTGAAAGTCTTTTCTAATACTTTCCATACTGAAATTGACAGCCTACTGTGCCTGTGTGTGTGTATTTCATGTTTAAAAAGGAGGCCTTGTCTCCACAGACAATGGAAATTGTTGGGCCAAGATCCGGGCCTTGTGGTACACCAGACAGGCAGACCTGAATCGCAGATGGAAAGATTTTTTCAGGCAATATTTTTGCTATTTCTTTAAAATGATTAAATAGATTCTAAGACAGCTCATATCCTCCCTAGTTTTCAAGAAACGAGTATTACAATACCATCTATTTTGGGAAATGCATAAAATGATGGGACCCTGGAGCTGAGTCCAACATAGCTTCCATCAAAGTGCACTCAGCTACGAGGCAGACAGAATGAGCAGCTCTCCAGAGCAGCGGGGGCAGACTCCTGGAATCGGCGAGCGGAGACTGTGGTGAGAGGCAGGCCGGGCATAGCGCCCCCTAGGACGTCACAAGGGATGGCACCTGCTGGTCTAGTGAAACGCCATCGCTTCGATTTTACAGGCTAGTCATCAATTTTGAAATTTCCATACCATTAATTTTTGAATTTGCATAACAAAAATTGCACTGTGCCTTGGTCTGGACTCATAGTGCTGAGCCGGAGGGGTTATCGGCAGACGGACCTGTGCACAGGACAGTGGTTTAAGTTAAAAAGTGAATTAGGAATCAGTCAATGAACAGGTAGCCTGTAATTAGTCATTATTGAGTCAGAAACCCTTGTAGCCTTTGCCTGCCGAAAAATCATTAATTAGTCCTGAAATAATCAGCCAGTCACAGACGATCGACATACTCTGACACAGTTTGGATAGGAAACGTGTTGTCGAGAAAACGGCCCCAGACGGCTGCTTCTAGACAATCTGCAGACGATGTAAAGATTTTTCCCCCTTCGTGTGAAGTGACAGAGGCCGCAGCAGAAACACCAAGCTTTATATAGCAGCACATTGTCTAAGAATCACGGGTCAGTTTTCGCCCACAGATCTGCGTCCCTTGGATGGTCAATAACTAAATAACTTACAGCTGTCATCTACTAATTTGGTGCCACTAAAAGCGATCGGAATGGCAGAGTCACAACGACAGAGGGGAACAGACGCTGGAAGATCTTAAGAGTGAAATGATTTATTTCTCAACAGATTTCCCCTCAAAATGACGTTCTGAATGGTGTGACTGTGTCTTTTGCAGTGGAGGCTCTGTTACGGTGTTAATCCACATTTAGCTCCAAAATGTCATTCATGTTATTTATTTTATACACCGCAGTGACTCCAAGTTCATAGTTGCTGACTAATGACAGACGGCTGTGTTTCCGTCTTACACAAGACCTGAGCCCATAACTCTGGCACCCCGAAGGCTTGAGGTTTTGATGCTGGTTAATGTTTTACCTCCAGCTCTAACGTCCGTTACAGAGTAAAGTACTTGTTCGGTGTGACATCTGGTGTCTCGAGTGTTACATCAGCCGCAAATTAAAATATGTTCTGTAGCATATAAGATTTCAGCTCCTGAAGGATAAAGGTCTAGGGCAGGGTTCTCCAAATCCAGTCCTGGAGGGCCAGGTTTCCCTGCGCAAACACGCCCACTAAACCTGGCAATTAGCTGGCGAACTGAATACGGTGTTTCAGCATGGGAATCTGTAAACTATGTTGCAGACTGGTCCTCCAGGACCGGATTCGGGGGACCCTGGTGTCGAGGTTCTCACACTTGAGCAAGGTTTCCTCAGACCCAACCACATTTAGGTGTGGGAAGCAGAACCTTGTGGATTTGTTCTGTTCCAGCTTTTTGGGGTTTGGTATGGTCAACCCAACAAGCCACTCCCATCATGTAGATGGTACCTTCCATCACGTCTCGCTACTGCTCTTTCTTCTTCATTAGCACACAAAGCAGGTGCCGGATAGGGGAATAAGAAGACACCTTCCTGTCTTGCACCATCCGTATCCCTTCCCTAAATGTGCCGACCACCTTGAGTCAGTTGTGGCTGTTGGTATGGCTCTGCACGCTTTTGCCCAGAGGACAGCTCAGCAAAAACAGACCCAAATAACAGCCCAGAGGGTTGAAACCTGTAATCATTCTGAGCTACACCATGATCTCGCCCCTCACTAGATGGTCAGCCTTCAAACACCCCCACGAGGGACCACAACCTCGATCTCAGGTTTTTGGTTGCCTTAGAACTGCTGTCATCTATAGCTGGGATAGAAATCTTTGTACAGTAATCACTGAACAAGAACCAAAATGAAGCAGCTCCCTCAAGCATGTCTGCAACTTGTGATCAGTGCATGAGCATTACTCAGTCAGCATCTTCAAAGGTTTCAGATCTTTGACTCCGTTTGTGAATCTTCTGTTTGAGGCTCTGCAGCGACTTGTCTGCAAAATGTGTGCCGTTCGATGTAATCTGATAGAATGGGGGGGGGGGGGGGGGGCCGGGGGAGGTACACGTTCTCTTTTGGGGTTTGGACATTTGCACAAGGAAACCATTGGAAGTCTGACATCTCCTGGATGCTGTTTCACTGCTATGGAAACGTTGGGAGAGTCTTTCACAGCAGAAGAGGTCCAGGCACCTCATCCTGCATGCACCATGGCAGAGAATTAATTTACCAAGATGTCAAAACAATGAAAGGCAGGGATTATTGAACCGTCTAGAGTCGTGTTCTGCTCTGGGAAACGATTTGTTTGTTTTGTTTACTGACGACATGCTAAAAAAATCAGCCATGGTATAAATAATTCTGGCTGGGGAAAATACGTGGCGGTTTATACTCGAATACCATAAAGAAAACCATTTCGCATTCCGTAACACGCGGAGGAATTTATCTGTTTTTAACAACCTTTGGATGCGATTCAATCTGGCGACAAACTCTGCCGCTGTGCAAAAAAAAAAAAAAAAAAATCTAAGTGGAAAAATACCAAGGCCGTTAATCGCACATAATACAACTACTCTTATAAAACACAAGCATTTAAAAGTTCTCAAAAGAATTAGCAACCTTATGCAATGCCATTAAGCAGGTTACATGCATAGTACTATTTCTAGGAATAATATGAAATAATACATTCCAGTATTTTCCTCGTTAACTTCACCTTATCGTCAGAGAAGGGATACGACGGAAAACTACTGCGAATCGATTTTAATGGGCTACCACAAGGCAGTAGCCTGAGCAACCTGTACCAAGGGAGACCCCCTTCCCCCCGGCCGGGAAATTTTACTGAATAATAGACAATCATTCATAGATAAATCCGCAACAATTTACCTAGAACCCCCCTTCCGCCTCAAAGTTTGCGGAGCCAAATTAAGGGAGCATTATGAACTGAGCACGACGGTGAGCGGACTTCTAAATAACGGCCTTATTTTTTAACAGAAAATAAACTGATTTAACCAAAAAAGGCTTTGTAACCCGAATAACCGAGACTAGATGCCTGGGCCTATATTCGAGAAGTTTTTAATGAACTACACAGAGTATAGAGAAATAATTGATCAGTATGCCAGGAATGACTTTAATGTGAAAACGTACTTTTATTATTCAAATCAAACCAAGACTGCTTTAGAAATTATTCTTGGAGCATGTAAATGAATGGGGGGGAAAAGGTCCAGCATTTTCAGTAACAATGGGGCTTTTTATAGAGCGCGACGCTCCGTTTTCCCTCCACGGGGAGAAGCGTCTCCGAGCGCTTTGCTGTCCTCGCGCACTGGCTTTGCCGCTCGGGTGTCAGGCGCGCAGCGAACGGGGGACACGGGGAGCACAAAGAGCCGGTTATTAGGGGAGGGACCGGCGCCAAGAGAGCCGGCATAACAAAGGCTCATCCCGGGGCTTTTGCTTGTTTTTCCGCGAGTGGCTGGCGCGGATCGCAGGATACCAGTCGAAGCGCGGCGAGCATAGTTCAGGCGGAACCAATCCGGCTTTAGAAGCTGGTCTGGCCGCGGAGAGTGATATCTAACGCCGGGTAATCATCTGATTGTTGTGTTTCGTTATACGTCAGAGACTCTGCATCAGGAGGAGTCGAATGGTTTCCTTTTCGCATCGGTGCGGTGCACAAGTGATTTTATTAGGGCGGCAAAGAAAATACTTTTCAAATCACTGATTCATCATCCAGATCTCATCCTTTCTATACAGCGCTAGTTCGACCAGTGCGCATTTTTGAATTGCACAGTAATTCTGGACTGGATGTTTCAGGTCCCAGTAAGGGCCCAGCACTCTGCGTTTCCTCTCCTGGCTGCTCGGAGTGCTGGGCAGAAAAACAAAATGCAAAAATGCACAGAGAAACAAAACAGAGAGCGATGCTGACTCTTCTTCAATCCTCAGCGCCTCAGGTCTTGGACCACCGGCAAGGGGTCACGCTGTGGAGATGAACAGCAGGAGCCAGCTGCGATCCCAGGCCGTGTGGTCACTCTTGGACCGCGTCTGCCGGAGTCGGCTTTCCGAAGGGGCCGCAGGAGAAAGCGTCGCTGCCGAGAGGGATGGGAACGCCCAGCTAGGCTTCGCCGCTCCCGGTTAAGCCGTTTTTAATGGACAGGGAGGTATGTCAGAGTTCCTGGACCACATGCCCCCCCCCCTCCGGCATTTAGCTTGGGAGCCCCCTACAGTTGGACGGAGAAGAGTGAAAAATTAAGTAAAATTATGCAGGAGTGTGAAGTGAAGATCTACGCATAAAGACAAACCAGAACCGTGTCAGAGTCACAGGAGTTAGCAGTTTGGGTCAGCTGTGTGTGGGTGTATGTGCATTTGCATAGATCACATTTGGGGACATTTGTAATAAAACCGGAAAAATTCCCCTACTTTTGGGGACATCTTTTGAGGTCGCATTTGGACATCCTAATTTTTATAAAAATCTGTGAGTGCAATCAAAAAAGTAAAAATGCCAGAAGTTACTTATTGGTAAGGTTAGGGATGGATAGGGGTTAAGGGTGTCGTGATTGGGATTTGGGCTTTTTCCATAGAAATGAATGGACTGTCCCCATTTAGATAGGAAGTGGAGGCTGTCATTGTCATCAAGAGTAATGTTACTTCACTGTCATCAAGAGTAATGTTACTTCAGAGGAGTGCCAGCAGAAGATGGGTGAGAATGAGGCGGTTCTGGAAGTGCGATAAGGTTTATAGCTGTTAACTGGGTTTTGCTTTCCAGTGGAATAACAAAATCAAGCACTGGCTTGCATCAAAGGTCCCCAAAAATACTTGGATTGTGGTAGAAGAACCCAAGGTTGGTGGGATTTTGATTAACTGTCAATTGACTGGTTAAACTACCCTGTTGCTGAGTCACATACAGTGAAGCTGGGCAGCAACTATAACCAGTCAATGAGCCCACCCACCGCAGTAGTGAGCCTACCCTTCGCAGTAGTGAGCCCACCCACTGCAGTAGTGAGCCTACCCTTCGCAGTAGTGAGCCCACCCACCGCAGTAGTGAGCCAACCCACCACAGTAGTGTGCCCACCCATCGCAGTAGTGAGCCTACCCTTCGCAGTAGTGAGCCCACCCAGACCCCATTTTTCCCACCACTATTGAAAACATTGGCCTTTCCGGCTGTGTTGATCACACGTGGCCATTGGTGCCGCTGACACTCTCAAGTGTTGTTTTTGGTCACCTCTCACCAAGAATGGCGGTAGCACGGTGGCTCGTGGATAACGGACCTTCCGGACTCCTCCTGGGCTGCGGGTTTGAAATTCTCAGCTGGGTCTGGGTGTGCAGTTTGGATGCTCTCTCCCTGTTTGCCTGTGTGTCCGCAGGCCCTGTTTGGGTAAGACACCAAGCCAACTTTCCGCAGCTTTCGATTTGTTAGTTTGGGAAGCCAGCTCGATCGTAATGAGCGGGGAGAGTTAAGGGAGCTCCACATTCTCCTTGTCCCTTTCTCTTGGTGGAGGTCTCCCGGCCAGCGTGGACCTCTCCACAGACTCCGATCCTCGTGACCCATCTGGGAAGCTCTTGAGTCTCGCCAGAGTCCTTCACAGCCAGAGCGCTGGTGAGACTCGCCAGTGAGCCCGGAGGAAGTAAACGGGCCAGACAGGGTGGGCATGAAAAAGTGGGAGGAAAACAAGGGCAAAAAAATGTGAGCTTTGGGATTTTATTACTGCTCATTTTTATATTTTCTGTATCTGGACAGTCCTGGGTCCGTCTTTCTGTGGATTGGCACAGACCCTGGACTGTGTGAGAGTCGCTCCAACTAACCCCTCTGCCCTCCCCCCTCTGCTCTTGAAATTGAAGCGGGGGTGTACTTCTCTCATGACTGTAAATGCTTGTCTGGCATGCTGTCCTCTCCCTTACAGATTTAATAAAGTGCTGATCCAGGGTGTGTGTGTGTGTGTGTGTGTGTGTGTGTGTGTGTGTGTGTGTGTGTGTGTGTGTGTGTGGACGTGGACCCCTCTACGGAGCTACGCTCACACACTCCCAGGTTACCTGAAGAAGACCGTGACCAGTGTTCCTACACTCCATTTTCCCTTGTATGATCCTGCTTGTGTTCTTTATACCTGCTTTTGCCTGCTCCGTGTCACACAGTATGCAGGGGGGTTATTGTTTATAGCCCCCCCCCCCCCACCTGATTAAGTGAAGGGGCCTGGATGTTTCACCAGTCCTTCTCCTGACCCAGTGGCACATTTCTCGTGTGATAGGTGTGTGTGTGCGCCATGGCGGAGGGCACCAGCAGGGGGCGCTGCTCATTGTTCACACCACCGTCACCATCTGACGCAGAATCTGTCCACAGAATTCATACCACCAAGAAACAGCTTCCAGACATTAAAGCTCTTGTTTGTGAGCGTAGAGTGGAAATAGTTCTAGGTTTCATATGACGATTTTTTTAGGCAGTTGACATCTTTTTTGGGCTCAGTGACTTGATGGGTAATGTTATTGTCTTACACATCTGGGGCTTGGGGTTCGAATCTGGCCCCTGCTCTTGCTGTGTTGAGTTAGCATGTTCTCTGCCCACTTGCTCTTGTGGAGTCCCTTTGGGTGCTTCAGTTTCCCAGCCCAAGGACACGCATGTCGGCCCTTAGCGTGTGGATATGCATGTGTGAGCTGCCCAAATTCTTGACCGGCCTGGGTTCCTTTTTCCAGCTGTGTCTTGGCTGAATCGATGCTGCCTTATCCTCCTCAGATTCTGTCACAGCCTATGAAAGTCAGAATCCCCCCTTCAGAGTCCCGAGATACGAGCACCCGCTGGTCTGCCATGGCCTTTCACTAGTTTCAGTTTTTGCTGTTCATTTTCACGCTGCGCCACAAGGGGGCAGCCTTCCCAAATGAGGACAAGCGTGAGGCTAAAGCCCTGTAAAAATGAGATTGCCCCCACAGGTAAAGAGAATTTACCAGTTTAATGAACATCTATCTCTGTTGAGTTTAATTAAATAATATACTATCAAACAGGCTAATGACCAAAAGGCCTGTAGTTGTATATGGTAGGTTCTGAGTTTTAGGGTCCCTGGTAATTGAGCTTAATGATGGTGTCAGATGAAGGAAGCAAGCGCAGATTTCCACAGCGCCGTATACCTCTCCGAATCGCATTTCAGGAGCACGGGTGCAGCACGCCG
The DNA here is from genome assembly GCA_015164015.2 of Brevimyrus niger. Classification (NCBI taxonomy): domain Eukaryota; kingdom Metazoa; phylum Chordata; class Actinopteri; order Osteoglossiformes; family Mormyridae; genus Brevimyrus; species Brevimyrus niger. The sequence goes on along the minus strand of JAABNY020000040.1, from coordinate 3,750,032 downwards.
GCAGGCCTGCGGGGGTTCGAGTGAGGGGTGGGTACAACATCTGGGAGCGGGACACAAAGGAAAAACCAGGCCTCTGGGACGCGCCCACCCACTGGTTAGGTGCTCATTAACAACACACAGCACAGTGTGATTGTTGCGGGGGGAGTCATTTTATTAAATCCATTTTAAAGGCAGGACACCTTCCATGTGGGATGAACGAATGAAACAATATTTTTTGCTTGGCCCCGAACCTCTGCTCATGTATGGAGACTCGGATTACGCGTCTGCTTGGCTCTCTGAGCGGCCTGCCCCTGCACGCACAGCTGGGAGACCCCACCACTCTCCCCGCCTTCCTGTTCCTCCCCACCTCACCCCTCTCTGGCTGTTGGGTTTGTCACGTCCTCCACTGACCCGATAAAATCGTGACGCGTTTCCCCTCCTTGGCCTCAGCCATATGTTTGTATGCATGTAAATATCCTGAAATATTTCTTTAAAAAAAAAATCACTGATTTTACAGGAAGTGCTGTACTTTCCTGCAATGGTTTGTGTCATATTTCTACTGCTCAACATTGAGATGCTTCCAGTACAAACTATGGCATGAGCTTCCCCCATAACACAGGGGGATCCCTGTCTGCAGCACGAGCAGCCTCTGCGTTTAAGTCTCAAGCTTCTTTATTTGCTGAGGTTAGATTCAGGGCTGTTGTGCAGTTACCTCACACGTGCTCAGAAGGGGATTTTTCTTGCCTCCGTAGGTGTGATTAAGGCTCATTATGTGTCTTATCTCCTTCCCTGACAGGTACATCGCTTCCAGACTGCTCTCCCTTAAACACCTCTTCCTTTCTCTCCTCCATTAATTACTCCTGCCGGTAGAAAAGATCGGTTATCAAATCTCCCCCTTCTCTGGCTAAAAAACACAGCTGGGCTGACCCACATCTCAAGTGACGGATGGCAGACCGCAGATCGCAGGCTCGGTGTTGCTTCCCGTGTTTGTGCAGAGATGGTGAAATCGGGTTTATGGATAATCGGGTTGCTTCCTCCACCTGATCCCCCCCGGACTGGAGAACGACACTAATTCGCAGTTGGGCCCCAGCGCCTCCCTGCGCAGCCGGGACACGCTCCGGGTGTCGATAACATCCTCCCAAAATCCGTGTCTGCTTCCGAGCAGCCTTGCTGGGTCCGCAGGCTCACGAAGGGAATCGTTCCCTGATTTAGTATTACAGGAGTATCTAGGCACCGGAGAGCTATATTTGGCTGTTTGGCTGACACCTACATTAACTTATTCATACATTTATATATTTTTACTGCCGTTCAAAATAAGGACTTTGAGTAAGAGTACAACAGCAGGGCTCTTCCAGGGCCTGGCAAACGTACATCCATCTGCCCATAGTCTTGGACGTGTAGGGGTGAGACCAGGCAGGTTTATGGCATGGACCCGGTGTATTCAGCGGTTGTAATGAACGGCACGGCGACACCTGTGCGGTAGTAACCTTGAAAATAATGGTGGGCGTGTTCCTGGGTGTTCCAACGCGGCTGCCAGACGTTCTAGGATCACCCCCCAGGGCTGTATTAGCTTATCTGGGGGTTATCTATCGCTGGGCTGACATCAGCGTGGACACTCGGATGTCGCTGATTTAACCTCTGCATTTTTCCTGAGGGTGGGGCGGAGCCCCCATGTTTGCTGGGGCCCTAGGCTATTGAGGGTACACTCCGCTGTCACCGCCCTGCGTCAACACGCCCCCTTCAGGCAAACCGAGTGGCACAACATGCTGCAGAATGGAATATTGTAGTCGGGAAAATTGCAAAAAAACATGACCATCTACTTATATTATAAATAGCTGGACCCAGCAGAGATGCAAACCTAGCAAAGGGCCAGGAGACCATGACCAGGAATCGGGTTTCCGGACATTTAGATGTGTACTTTGTACACCGTCATCGTTTAACATGTCATTGCGCTCAGTCACTTTCCAGCAACTTTGTATTTGAGATTTACCATATTTTAAAATATCTTTATTATTCTTGAGTTCCTCGGTTTCTGTGTCCTATGCGCTGAGACTCGCGGAAACACGTTTCATTCCTTCACGTTGATGTGTAGGAATGACAATAAAACCTTTGAAATTCAAACTGATTTGAGTTATATGTGCCTGATGTAGGCAGCAGGGAAGCATTCGCAGCCAAGCCAGAAGGCAGGCTAAGGCCTTGGCGCCTGATTGTGCTTTCTTTGGTCAGAAATGACAAAGGCAAGTCAACGTTTCTGAGCCTGGATTCCAGGTGTTTCTATGGATTGCAGCGATCCGTTTGATTCTCTTTTTTCTCAGCAGTCGGTAAAAAGATACGTCTGATTTCTTGTTACATTGATTTGTTCAATCAGTTGCAGGACAGCTCTTTCGCATTCTAGGCCCGTTTGTGTCCAAGCCGAACGCCGATGTTGCCACTCAGTCTTTTTGCCACTCACTGGGTGTAACCACGGTAATTTCTGCCTGCTGTGACATCATGCGCATAACCTCTACATGCAGGCTCTCCAAAATTATTTGATCAAAGGTCTGCATCAGATTTTTGTTCAGAGGTCAGAGGGTCTCCAACAATTTTGAATAAACCAGCATTTTATTAACTTTAATGAATTAATAATAATCTCCAGACTTTGAGACCACTTGCTCTATCGCCAAGGGTTGACTGCAGTAATCGCCCCCCCCTGATTGCCACGTCAACGAGGCTGTGCCCGGAGACGAAGAAGTGCTGGCGGCAAACGTGGGGTCGTATCTCTGCGGGGAATGAGAAGACATGAGACGCCAGCCACAGTGCTCCACGCGTCCCTGGGAAACTCCGAGATGAGCTGTATGACCCAGGGCCACCACTCCTAAGAGCAGATCCTGGCAGCCGCCGTGCTGTGGGGTGTGGACTGTTACGCTTGGTTTTCACCATGCGCTTGTCCTGGAAAGGGGCGGGTGGGGTCCACATTTTAAGTGCCGCCGGGCTTCCCGCCGTGATCTGCATAGCGGGGGCCTCGTGAAACCGGGCGCTCTGCAAGTCTTCATCCATTAGTTCCCAGCTACCCTTCCTCATTAGAGCCGATTAAACGTAATGAGCCCTCTTCACTCTGTCACGCGGCGAAGACGTGTGGTTTTTTTTTTTCGACGCCATGGCTGCGTTCACATGGCGTATACCTCGGTTAATGATTTCTGGGCACTTGGCCTGGATGTTGCCTTCCATTAAATACCTAATTAAGCACCGCCGCAAAAAGCACTGGATCCTGCTTTCGGTGACATGAGATTCAAATAGACAGAGATTCATACAGTCAGGCAGTATTTGTGGGCGCTTCAGATGTTCCTGTGTGGTGTGGTTCCTCTAGAGGAGACCTCTGGGATTACGGTGATGATTATTGTTACACGGCATTGGAACACTGGAGGCTTCATATCTAAATGAAATAGGAACAACTTTCAGTTAATATTTGGTATGTTGGAGTCACCATAAGCATCGATAAAACTGTGTATGAAGCAGAAAATTTACTGCTAGCATGGATCTTTCTTGTGGTGGTGTTTACATTCATGGTTCCGGGTCGATAAGGATAGTTTCACTGGCAGATAAGGTCAGATAACGCAACATTGATGGGTGGGACTAATAACCATGTACATCGCAGACATGTCTTTCCAGAATTGAGCACGCAGGGTCACCCAGTCCCTGGAGCAATTGAGATTAAGGACCCGGCTCAAGGGCCAAATGGTAACATCACTCTGCAGGCCATGATGTTCCGATTCTGGGTCCAGCATCGTAGCCCATCGAGAATCAGCCTGTCCAGCGAGCCTGGGGCGGTCATGAACACGCTCGCTGCTGGCCCACTGCAGCATGGCCCGAGCCAGGGTGCGACAAGCCCAGATCCATCAGAATGAAAGCAGGCATTTGAAGATCAAGAGATCTTTGAAGGCTCGGGGATGGGGGGTGGATTGGAGAAGGCAGGAGCGAAAGACGTCGGAGAAGAAAGAGGAGGAGAAGAACATCTGACAAGTTAACGCGCAGCAGACGGGACGTTATGGTTTTGGCTGCTCCCGGCGCCTGGGCCTGTCCCCTTTGCGGGAACAGCCTGTCCCTCTGTCCCTGGCTGCAAAGAGACGCCTGCAGAAAGCATGGGTCAGAGGGGAAGAGGTGGCGACATATCGGCATTCCTAGTGGGCTTGGTCAGGCCTTCGCCAGAGAGGAACCGCCAGGGGTAGGTGAAGCCAGCGGAACCGAGCACACGCTGGATCCAGCCCAGGGGTGAACAGGCCAAGGCGTGCGCTACGTAGAACGATCCCTCTCGGTGCCTCGCTAATGAATGCTTCATTTACGAAATCCCAGCCGGTTCCGGCAGCTGAATCACGTCTGGTTCCACGCACCCTGAATGTTTGAAGCTGACCCATGTGTGGCCACTGTTTCCTTCACCTCGACGGCGGCGGAGTTGAAAGGTCGTGCTTGAAATTCCTCCGAGCCCCTCGTCCCGGCTACACAGCGCGCCAATTAGTTCAGCAAATGCGCTTGCAAATAAGCCGCTGCTAAAACCTTCAGTGCCCTTCTTCTCTCGTTTTGAAGGCCAAGTAGGTCTTTTTAACTACAATAACGTCTCGATACCAGCACTGCGACTCTGGCATGTTGAATAAAAGCTCAGAGTTTGATCGCTTAGGCTTAAATGTCGCCGTTCTCCTGAGTGTGGGCTGAACCCAGCGAAAAGAATGTCTGTTCCCTTGATTGGTGGACCACAGAGGCCAGACTGGGACACAGACCTACTAGGGAAGACAGATGTACTGGGCCTTTTCAAGTGACAGGCCATGTGCTAGCCTGACACATTTAGCACAGGCGATATTTAATTGAAATTTAATTGACATTTAGCTTAGCAGCCGCTAAACAGTCTAGTCAGCTGCTTGGACGACTGTGGGAGTTACATGGAAGATCCAGCAGCAGAAGGGACATGAATAATGAGACGTTATAAAGCTTCACCCTCCTGCTTTGATGGATATTAATGAACTCCAGTGCAGAGGGATGCAGTTTGTGGGACATTTGGCAGTTCTGCCAGCGGGAGGCGTACAAACACTGGGCTTAATGTAAGCCAGTTTCTGCTGATTAAATTGTTCGATTCCTTGCGATCGCCCCTGAAGTGCGAGCCGAGGCTCGGCGCTCGCCGGCCTCCCGATCAAATCGAGTTTGCGTTTTCGCGTCGTACGTTTCGTTTTGCTCTGTTTTCCTTCGCAAATAGTAACGTGCCGCTTGCCCCTCCTGACTTTGACGGGAGGGGCCTGGATGCCGGATCGACTTACCATAGCTGGCTTGAACTGCGAGGGGGAGGTTGTTAATATATGGCCTTCATTTTAACACCGTTCGAGCCTGTAACTATGCCTTTGTCTAGCTATTTTCATGTGTTGCTGGGGAACGTAACGAAAAAAAAACTGCACCTGATATTATTTTTTCTTGGCAAGGCTGTGGGAGCGCGGTGTCTAGCTTGGTATTGAGATTTTTCTGGCTCGACATGAAAGCCAGTAGGACGTGGAATGGGCCGGATCGCCTCACGTTTTGTTCGGTTTCAGTTGCGACTGCCCTCGTTGCCACCGGCGTCGCCGTTTCAATGTACGGCAGCCTTTGTTTCTAAATCTATTTTGTACCACCCCTTCGCTCACCGTCGAGCCGCGATGCCCCCCGAGCCCTCCATCACCACGGCTCTCCAAGGTATCACATGATCCACGTAGCCCAAAAAAAATAAAAAATCTCTTTTTTTTTTGTCGTCCGTGTTTCCTGCGAGGGCTGCATTTAATTTCTCCCGTCACGCTCCGTCGCATGTCGGCCTTTCTGCGTTACGTAACGCCGGGCTCTTTTTCGGCGCCTGACATCGGGGACGTCGGTTTGAGTCGGTCGCAGGCAGGTGGGGGAGCGATGTTCTGCGTGGTTCTGGGATGCTCTGCTCCCCATGCACGCTCGGGGACTCCGGGAGGAAGTGGATCGCAGTCAGGAATGCGAGAGCTTCAGCTTTCTACAGGGGGTCGGTCCAGTTAGCCACCCTACTCCCTAAACAGGTGAAACGTGTAACTCTCTCCAGTGCCGACCATGTCGTGTTACTCTAATGGCTCAGGTCCTCACTGCTTTAATTAAGTGACCCTCATCCTGCTTGCCATACCCTTTACCCAATTGCTGACATAATTAAATCCTTCACCTCCCTCCAGCCCCTCCCCTTTAATCTAACAGCTCACATTCTTTAGCCCCCCCCCCCTTTGCTGAATGATGACTGCTGCCCCACCCCTGTACTGGATGATTACATCCTGCAGGCCCCTTAGTGTAATAATTCACATCATACAGGCTAAGGCCATTTAAACTATTGGCAATTTTCTGCACACTACTGATGACCTCAGATTGTCCCCCCTTTCCAGTTCTTTGCAAGACATTTTTATGCCACTGACAAATTTATCTTGAAATGGACCCCTGCCCCCCCCCACACCCCCAATGATTTCTGTGCCTTTTCTCCCTCCCTGAAAATACAGTGATAAAAAGAGTAAGCGAACTGGATCTATCCCACGAAGGCCCGCTCCGCTTCCTGTACTTTCCTCTTCCTGTCAGTGGGAGGGAAGCTGTTGGGGTGTGTGCGTGGGGGGGGGGGCTGTAATGTCGCAGACTGTCACAACCCAGCTCAAGATGGGGCTCAAAGAGAAAGGAGCGATTTCACCTGCTTGGGGATGCCTCCGGCTGCTGTGTTTGACATCGTCGTTTCTTTGTATCACGAGTCTTGTTAGTTTTCATTGTTTCCCAGTATGTCACGGTCTAACTAGCAGACCAGCTGGATGCTGAGAGCTTCCTTCTCTAGAACCAGACATGGGAGACCCGCTTGAACTCCCGGTTCCTGTCTATAGACCAGTGCTTCCCAGTCCGGTCCTCAGGGATCCACTCCCAGTGTACGTTTTTTCTCCCTGCCAGACCAGTCAACGGGGGGAGCTGGGAGGGACCAAAAACATGGATCGGTCGTCAGTCCCCAAGGACCGGATTGGGAAATAATGCTATGGACTGTAAGGATGCAAAGCTGCCTCTCCTCCGTTCAGTTTGGTCGTACTGCATACTCACTCCAGCCACTGCGATCTTTGATGCTTGTCCAGGGATGCATGCAGGGGTTGGGCCACAGGGACACTGACCCCAGCTGGAGGCTGATTGGCCCCTAGAGTCCCTCCTCCTATGTCACCCAAAAATTCAAGACATACCATTGGCTAATGATAAGGCCAGCCCCTCCATATGAATTATGGCCCCTCTAATACCCCCACCCAGTACCTTATGGTACATTCATAAAAACTGAACCTCAAAGGACATCAGATCCAACCCTCCATCCATCCATCCATCGTGTATGCTACCATGCTATGCTAACGTGCTATGCTAATGCTGTTTTTTTTCTGAGAAAATTGTAAATGTATGCCTTATTTCTGCACATTCGGTTTCATTTTCATTCCCAGATATTTTAGTTTTTAACATGGCAGTTTTATGAAGTAGAAAGACACATTTTTCAGTTTTTAGTGAAAAAAAATGATCTAAAATGCTTAAGTACATTTACAAGCTTTTCCTGGAAAGGGAAGACACACATAAAAAAATGGCATTTTTTATGCGGTAGAATGAGCTATCTTTGCTAAATATGAAACAGATGTGCAGTTTTTATTAGTTTGATTAGCAGAAAAATAAACAGTGCAGATGTAAAGCCAAGTCCCTGTGTCATCGTGACCACCGCGTGTCATGTGACCACCGCGTATCATGCTTGTCAGCTTGTCCTGATCAGCATGCAAAAGGAACTGGCCTGTCTTGCCACTTGCAATCGTTTTGGCGGTGAATGGAGGGTATTTTCGGAATCTCCAGTGCCACGTACCACAGTTTTGTCTGTGTAGGTGTATCGCCTGTATGCGTAAAGCGTGAGATCTTCTGATTCATCGGATTCATTGGGTGTCGGCAGATGGAGGAGTGGAAATGTGA
>JAABNY020000040.1:3692407-3720303 GCA_015164015.2 Brevimyrus niger | reverse complement strand
CCCGTTTTGTTTTCAGCACATCACCTGGCACCCCAACAACAACAACAACAACTATTTGTTAACAACTGTTCTGAGCTTTGCACATTTATAGAAGTAGCTCATGGCGGGGGTCGCGGGGGGAGGGGCATGTTCGTTAGCTCCTCCCCCAAGCCCCGCCCACACCTAGCCTGACACTGCACACTGTTCAAGTAGCTCCTGTGCCACACCCTTCTTAGCCCCACCCACCGCCATAACGGATGCCTTCATGTTTCTCCCCTGTGGAAATACCCAACCTTGGCGCTGAAAAATGGACCCTTCACCTCTGCCGAGCCTGATGTACAGTTTACAGTGCATGGAGCCATTTCTGTATGCGTGGGGGTGTGACGTGGGGGAACAAAACAAAAAAGTCCTAATGTGTTGTTTTAGGTTGTGAAAATAATCATCAGGATTATAACCTCCCACACCTGTGAATTGTCTCCCAGAGGATGGTTGAGTGGGGTGGGGGGGTTGGGGGGGGGTTGTTAGTGATATAATGTACAGTATACAGGTACTTTGGGGTATAAGGGGTGATGGATTTTGTGGATGGTGAATCTGGTGGGGATTTGCAGGGCAGCAATAGAACCTCCAGGGTAGTAAAGGACAGTCGGGATGGGGGGGTAGTTATTAGTGACCAGTGTGAAAGGGGGGGGGGGTTATCTGGATAGATTGTGTGTCAGTCATAGTGCGATTGGTGTATCATTATGAGTCCAGGAAGCTTGTGTTTGGTCTGTCCTCACAAAAACGATGGAATCTGGTTGTCATGGAGCCTTGTGCTTCAACAGCAATCAACCACTTACCAAAGGTTCCTCAAGCTGTTCTTCAACGGGACCATTTTGCCCGCCAGTAAAACGTAGGACATCTTGATTTCTCAGAACTTTGGCCGTGCGAATGTACCTATTCCTGACCTAGATGTGAGACAGATCTTCAGGAGAGTTTGTAACCAAGCATGAGGTTTAGTAATGTGATCTTCATTGTGGTGTCTATGCATGAGATGGCTGGGGAGGTTAGTCACCAGCTTTCTACTCAGTGTGGTGTTTGGAATGGAGGTGGACTTCGAAAGGGGGCGGAGGGTAGGACCCAATAAGCAATAGGGGAGAGGTGGGACTATGTATCAAGGAGCCAATGAGAGGGGAGAGGTATTTATGGCATGGACCATAAATGAGAATGGTGTAAAGAGCAATCAGGGAGAGGCGGGACTATGTATCAAGGAGCTAGTGAGAGGGGGGAGGTATTTATGGACTAGACTATAAATAAGAATGGAGTACAGGAGCCCAATAAGCAGTCAGGGAGAGGAGGGACTATGTATCAAGAAGCCAATGAGAGGGGGGAGGTAGTAGATGGAGTAAGGACATTATTTTGACTTGGACCAAGTTTACATACCTGTATATGTATCCTTTGATACAATTGTTTATTTTTGTTGATGTAGCGACCCATAAAATTGTAGGGGTTTTCAGGAATGTCTTCCTATTGACAGCGACCAGAGATTTTATGGTCTCCAAAGAGTTTGTGGTTCATCACCTGCTGCAGAAGCCCAGCATCATCAACATTGACGTGTCCAGGATGACACGCTTCGGGTCATGTTTACGCAAGTGTAGTTAATGCTGTGGATTTTCATGAATCAAAATTTGCCGGTGGATACTTTTCCAGTGCAAGATTGTGATAAATGATGGACACCAAAAGAAACAATAAATGCTATCATTCACATGAGCTTATCTGTGTTTCTGTATGTTTTTTCCATTTATTCTAACCCAGTTGGGGTGGCGTGGTGGTGCAACGGTTAGCACTGTTGCTCCCAACGGGTGAGACTGGTGGTTGAGTCTCCGCTTGAATTCCATGCGTGTGAAGCTAATTGTCGCTACCAAATCGTCTGTGAGTGTGCCCTGTGATGGGTTGTTGTTCCCTGCTTTGGGCCCATAGGCTCTGAACCCTCCACAACCCTAAATAACCCAAGCAGTTGCAGAAAATGGATGGATGGGTGAACCAGTTAACAAAAGCTGCTGTTATTACTTCAGGCACAAAGTACAGAGTGCTTCACTGAAAATGTAACAAAAGTCCTCAAACATGCTTCCCGAATGGTCTTTAGTGGACTTTATTCAGGCTTCAAAGGTTTCTATGCAGAACCACAAAATCTATAAGCCGTTATTTGCAGATCTTCCATCCATCTTGTAACCATGTATCTTGGTCAGGGTGATGCGGCGGGTCTGGAGACCCTCCCAGCTCTGGCATGCACCCTCGACGCGCCAGTGTTTTGCAGAGCACTCACGTTGACACACATAATCATATACTATCGGTGACTTATTGACACCAATTAGCCTGATGGCATGTCTTTGGACCGCGAGAAGAAACCCACACAGCACGGGCAGGATACACACATTCCACACGCACGGAGCATGGTAGGGCTTCGACCCCACAACCCCGGATGTGTGAGAGAACAGCGTCTCCAACTGAGCTGCTGATTTGCGCGTCGAGGTTTGTTTGTTTTCTGATTGGCAGGGCCACCTTGTTTTCCACTGACATTCTGGGTAAATTCCGGTGGGCCTCATGACAGATGGAGACTCAGCATCTCTCCGAGTTCCAAAAACCAATATGAATGCTGTGCCTGTCGGGCACCTGGAACGAAAACGGCGTCACAAGGCAGGCAAGTGGTCAGAGGAGGACTGCGGCAAGTCCAGGGTTTCAGGAGAACCAGTTCCTGAGGGATACCTATCAAAGCTAAAGGATAAAAATTACATCAGTTTATTTAACAGACGCTGTATTCTGAAGCAAATATATTGTTGAGAAAGCAGGGTCAGATGGTCCTTGGAGCAGTCAGGTGTTACAGTCCTTGCTCACGGGCCCAGCAGTGAAATCGCTCTGCCGACCCTAGGATTAGAACAGCTGACCCCCCAGTCATAGGCACAGAGTCCTCACCCCCCTGAACCATGTTCTTGGACTATATGATGAAGCAGAAGAGGATGGGAGGTGTGAGCTGGATTCATGGATCTGGGTCCGTCAGTGGGATTATCGCCATGGTAACCACAGCAGGAGGAGCCTCGGGACTGGATTGGACTCAGCTCACAGCCAGACCTCGCAGACACAGTCGGAGAGCGGGACTGGGAAGGCGCAGAGGAATTCGGAGAAAGCGGAGCCGTCCCCGTGGAGCCGCTCCCACGCCAATGTCCCTCTGCCAGGGGAATGAGCTGCTATTCCTCCCAAAGAGCCGAGAGGACATCTCCAGGCCGATGAGCCCGTGGGACTTGGCTGGGCTTCCCGGAGGCAAACATCAAAGCAGAGCAGCACATTTGCCAACACAGAAGGTCACAAAGTATCCATTTGCCTTACAGTAGTAAATAAATCATAATTATTGCATTAAGGACCAAAGGATCTTTATGTGCCTATACTGTGGGTATTACTGAATGTGCATAATGACCATTAATCAATGCATAAATCACACACGCACACATACAATCCAACAAAGACATGAAGCGTTGGCACAATATATATAAGGGCATAATCTCTTCCTGGATATAACATTTATAAAATGAAATGCAGAAGAAAAATAAACTTTTATATATTTTTTTATTTTTAAATTATGTTTCTGTTCTTTTTATGTTTATACCTCACACGGCACACGGTTCACGCTCGCTTGAGCTTCCATTGACTGGCGTGTAAACATGCAGCATATTTTGCTAATTTTTGGCAGGACCCCGAGGCTGTACCCACCACTCCGGAAGAGTGAGGGATCCCTGGAGGACCAATCAAAATAACGCAACAACCTCAAGTCAGGGGGGCCGCTGTGGGCATGAAGACCATCCATTTACAGTAACCGAGCCACTTTGCCATGAGCTTGCATCTCTCCACAGCCAGACAAGAAGTTCTAAACAGCATGTCAAAGTTCCTCCTCACCCATCATTCATTACCCATTACACAAACCCACCAAGATGTGGTTTCCATTGGCCCTTGTGCTGAGCATTCATGCTTCTTGAAAATTCAATGATCTCTACTAAGCAGTTTGTATGAATTTAAGGGGGGAAAATGCAACAGAACTGTGTGCTCCTGGTACAGATCTTTGAACAACGTGAGCAGTTAAAATACTCCAAATGTATTTCTGAGCATTTTCCAGCTCTTTATCACGCATAAAATTCAGAAGACTTGCAGCCACCAGACCACCAAGGACTGAAACATTTCATGACCAAAAAGCCGTCTTCCCCACTTCTGCCCTTTGTCTGGCCGCATTTAGACCACGAGCTCTCAGAATTTATTTGCTCTGCTTTGTCTCGGAGCCTTTTTAAATTTCTCAGATCCCTTGCTTATTAGTTTTGGACAAGCATAATTTTTCTGTTTTGACTCTGAGTGGCTGATGCAATTTTTTTGCTGTTGCTGTTTAGTTCTGATCTTTAATGTAAACAAGGCTTCTGGGTAAACACTGGTAAGCCACAATACCAATGGACACAGGCTGCCCTGGTGACAACAGAAGATTCCAGAAGCTTCTCTGGAGACCACAAGAATGCTCTGCTGCCTTCCAGAGGTGACAGCTGCTACATGCCTTAGTTCCTTGAGATTTTAAATTAAAATAAATGCTAAGCAGAAGTTCAGAAGTTCATCTTCCATGGTATTTATCTTCAGGCCATCAGATATCCTCCCATAGAGGGTAGAACATAACTTTTGAAATTTATCAGCTCTAGTTCTTCTTCATGATTGTGACATCATAGTTTTCATGATTGTGACATCATAATCCCTGTTGTTATAGCTTCTGCAAATCCTTTCCCAGAATTGTCACCCCTATGTCTCTGTACCAGTACATCCATATGGGTGGTGAGTGGCTCTGTGGGCTAAGTCTCTAGGCATGTGGTCAAAAGGTTGCCTGTTCAACCCCCAGCCTTGATCAAACAATCATATGTCTATGGGCCCTTAAGCAAGGTTCGTATGTTGGCTGACCCTGCATGTGACCACTACCCCCCACCCCCACCAAGTTATGGAGAGTAAGATGAGGTTGGCAAAGAGAAGCATTCCAATCTCTCTGTACTTATGCAAATGGAAAACAAAGCTTGCTTGTTTATTTTTTTACCAGAGAATGTTGAGAAACGTCCTGAAGATCCATCACTGGAGTTTGTATTGTTGTACCTCCTCAATCTCGAGACATGTCGCGAAGCTCATTGGGCGTCGCGCTCACTTGTCCGCTCGCTGGTTTATTTCAGCCTCTGTAAGTTCTGCTGTTCCTTTTGAAACCAAGGCCTGCTTTGCCTCTGCCGCCTGGCTTTCCTCTCCTGGCTTCTAGGCGTTGGAAGCACCGCTCGGCTGTTGATGTGTCACAGCACGCAGCTCTGCGGCCACTCTGGTGCCAAGCTCAAACCGTGACTCACACCTAAGGGCTTCATTTGCCGTTGGGTCTTTCTGTCCAATGCTGTGTTTCATTCCAATCTTTTGTGTACTTTTGTTTTGGGTTCTTTTTTGTAGCATTTCTATGGCCTTATTTTGTAGGGGTTGATGTTTACCAGTCCTGCAGAACTCAGGCCTGTCCTCTTGCTTAATTTTCTATACTTATACTAAAAATTATTTTGTCGAGAAATTGGTTCTTCATCCCCCCCTGCCCCCCCCCCCCACTCAATAAAGTATTTATCAGCATCATTGTCTCCGTTCTAATAAAAGTCTCTCCTCTCTTGGCATGAAGGGCTGGTAAAAAAAATGAAAATTCCAAAAATTCCGAAAGCCATTAAATCCTAAAAAACCCAAAAAAAATTAAGGTTGGAGTGGATTTCCTAATGTCCCTCGCAGTGGTAGGACTTTGCAGCTCTGTTCAGATTTTATTTTCATTGCATGGTACCTCGCTATGCATCAAAGAATTCCTCATATGCTGCTTTTCAGCCCTATTTAACTTACCTGGAGCTGGAGATGATATCAGTCTAGGGGTCTGTTACTCCGGAGCTCCCTCTATGTCCCGCTTTCAGGTACTGTCTGTGCCGCTGAGTTCTGGGAATCTGCATCAATGTGAACAAAGACGGCGATGGGGCGGCGGGGGCCGTGTGAGAGGGACACGTCACTCCCAGGGATAAGTAAGAAAACTCTTCTGCTGTCTCAGTGGTCTCTTCTGGGAATCCACTCACCACCTCAGCAGATTCCCCAGAGGAGCAAAAAAAAAATCAATGCCGCTTATCTTTAACGAGGGCAGAAACGTTACAGAAGAACGTGCCGACGTCGCTCTTTGTTTCCCAGACCTCGACGCAGCCTAACCATCCTCCCGTCGTGACGCTGGGGCCGAGGGGATGACAGATATGCTCATTAGTCGATTCGAGTGACACCTGTCAGGGACGCCAGGTAGAGGTGGCACCCGGAGACCGCAGCCTCTGTGTTATACAAGCCTCTCTGTGTTATACAAGCCTCTCTGTGTTATACTCTGTGGTATAGTCAGGATTTTTGTCACAGAGGTATAAGGAAACTGCATGGGGCAGGGATCACACTCCATGTCATCTTCCTATTGTGCCAATAATTCACCCACCTTCACATTAGCTTATTTAGCAGACCCTACGAGCCAAATCGACATACAATTGAGAAAGTAGTCAGTCAGTCCCTGGAGTGGTTGGGTGTTAGGGGCCTCGCTCAGGGGCCCAACGATGACATCATTCCACCGACTTACGGATTTGAACTGATAACCTACATTACCGATCACAGGCACATCTTAACTGCTGATTTAGCAAAGGGTGAACTCTATTTACTGTTTAATATAAGTACTTTTACATATAGGAATAGCATCTTAGCAAGGCATTCAAAGCTAATTTAGCATGCAGCCGAATGGCTGCCTCAATGATGCAGCCTCCAGTACGGACCTGAGGAAGATGGCGTCTTTGCCAGATGGATTTTGCCGGAGCGGATCACTAAAGGCATAAAAGAAAATGTTATTTCCCAGCATCACACAGCATTGGCACGTCCAATCACATTCACTCATCATCACACAGCGTGGTACGTCCAATCACATTCACTCATCATCACACAATGTGGCACGTCCAATCACATTCACTCATCATCACACAGCATGGCACGTCCAATCACATTCACTCATTATATATATTTTTTTCATATCAGCGCATATATGTTATTCATCCTCATGAATTTTATTGGAAGTGGATTTAGATGCCATTGACGTTCACCACAAAATTCCTTTTATCATTAATGGATGTTTAGAAAATATACATATATTCAAGACAGACTTCATACTATTCAAAAAACAGCCTCGCCCACAACATGTACCGTTTGTGAGAATATAATTCAACCCCAGTAGGTGAGTTTCTGTCATTCCGCAATATTTGCTAAAGTTTTTCCAGTTGATAATGTATGCAGACATAAACACACATGCATATCTTAACTTCCTATGCATTTTTTACAGTAAGTGTTTGCAAGTCCTTGGCAGGTTTTGCAGAAATGTCAGAGTTTTCTTTGTACTCTGGCAGCTCATAAGCCAAACCGAAAGCCCCAGATTTCACTCTTTTATTTCACACAGGGATATCTCAGTCATCAGTTCATTCTGCAGATGAAATACAGCTGGTCGTCCCATTCAGACAGAAAAAAAAAAGACACAAATAACCAGATTTTAAGCTGAGGCCATAAAAACACCAGCGAGAGAAGAGATGTGATTTACAACCTGCCCCCCCCCCTCCCCACAGCCCTCCTCATTGTGTTCTCTGGAAGCCCCTTGGAGAAACAGATGAGAAGATCCCATGATGCTCTTGGGTGGGGGTGGTCTGGCTCGTATGGAGACGGGACCATCTGAGGTTCGCAGGAAACGGATAGTCCAGCGTCCCAAGCTGAGCGGGACAGGGCCCCGACGGCCTATTATTTAGGCCGCGGCTCGGCTCACGGACACGCACGGCCCGCTAGTTTAGGAAGAGTAAGTGATCTCGTCAGGGGAATACATGACAACATTGTGTAATGACCTCGATTACCACTCTCGCAGTTATTGGTTTTCATTAATCAATCACAAGTCCAAAGAGTCTCCGCTGCAGCCGACATCGGCGCAGTTACGCCGAATCCACTGTGCCAGCTGGACTGCTCGCCGACTTCCCGGCCCGGCGCGATATTAATTCCAGGTTATGAGTACTCCATCTCCTCTCACCTCCGCGTCGGCCAGGGTGAAATTAAATTTTGGGGCGTGTTTAACCTGGAGGTCCTGCTCCGCGTCTGGGAGAACTACATGCTTATCGCTGACTGGTCTTGTCGATACATCTATGGTCCGTCGCTTCCTCTGTCTCATGGGAAAACAGCCCCTAAAGAAGGAATGTCGTCAATCGTCTAGACCGGGGATGTCCAATCTAACCCAGAAAGGGCCGTTGTGTTTGCAGGTCTTCGCTGCAACTCCCTAATTAAATTACTAAGTAGAGGACTGATTGGCTGAAGAGTCCACACACCTGGGTTTAAGCAGCTGACCTAAAGGTTACACCAAAAAAAATGCATGTACACCAGCCCTTTGCGGATAAGACTGCCCACCCCCTGTCTAGACCCCTATATTCCTGCCAGGCCAATCAGCTCCAGCGTGTGAAAGGACCCTAATGACAATGATCCACTTTGTAACAGAATCCACATAATATTCAGGTGTTTAGATAGATAGATTTATCTGCCACCATGAGATATAGATGGGGATTAGACTTTTGATGGGTAACGGGCGCAGTAATCTGAAGCAAATGAGTCCATGGAGCTGCATGAAAAGGGTTCTGTGGTTGACGTCATGAATGTGGCGAGAGCAGAGATTCACACCAAAACACACACAGCTGAAACGCGGCTGCTATGGTACAATCTGTTGTCCCACCCATAGATTCAACCATGAATGCGAAATTCTGCCATGTGAGGCCTCACAGTCGGGTCCTGGGTGAGTGCGAGGAATATGGCCGTTCGCTGTTCTTCCGCAGCGAGCGCAGTCCACACGCCGCAGCAGACAGATGGAGCGCCATATGCCACCGACTCCAGTGTCCTGTTCGACTCTCCCCCTCCCTCTCTCTGCCTCAAGGCCGCCGTGTCATTCGAAACCTGCCGAGCAGGCAAGAATGGGAGGAACCCAAAGCCAGGGAGCGAATACACCTGCGTTTCTTCTTAACACGACGCGCTGACTCCACTGAATGACAGCAGCTGGAGGAGAAATGTGAGTCTTCCTGTGACAGGGGCTTTGGGAAGTCTGGATGGTGCTGGACCTCTCACAGCTTACACCAGGTACGGGTGTGTAATTAGGACCCAAGAGAACCAGCAAAGCCATTTTCCAAGCTTTGTTTCCAGCTTTGTTTGGACCTGAGGGAGGCCCTTGCCTTTCGATCGGACTACCCCCTGCCCAGAGAATCGCCAAAAACCATAAGGCTCAAAGCCTTGCATGAAAAGACCCCGAGGCACCTTTAGAAACACCAGGGGCAGCGGGAACCCAGGGAGATGAGCTTCCTGAGGGCTTCCTGTCCTCAAGCTGCTGAGAGACCAGTGAGGACGTGATGACACTGACAAATCACGAGGCACGTAGGCTGCGGACACCCCCTCAGTCGCTACAGAAACAGGATGATGGAATAACAGAGCTAAACGACAGACAGGAGCAGGCGCTCAGGGTAAACTATGCAGTGAAGAAGGATGTAGTATATTAACAATATCTCCACAGACCTGATACACAGACACTGGCTTAAAGAGGCAGTTTGCTCCGAATGTTGAATTCCATCAGCCAATCACTGCTCTGAAGGTACTGCTAGGGTGCTTGGGCTTGAATAATCGGAGCAATGATTGGACTGTTGTGTGGAGTTCGGTAGATAAATAGTTCCTACATTACACTACTCACTACAACATCTGTGGATAGAATAGCAGGGTCATGATTTCTGGTAAGAGACACTGCTGTTCAATTTTCCTGATGTATTTTTCAGCACTTTAATCATTGCAGAAAGAATGCCATTCACTCCCATTATAGCCATTCACTCCCATTATAGCCATTCACTCCCATTACATTTGAGAGAAGCCTGACATTCTTACGGCCGATTTCTACAACACTAGGCAACTGCCAGCAGAACAACCAAGATGGACAGACAGCACTAAAGCCCCCCTAGAACCTTCCGTTTTGGAGTGAACTGTCCCTTTAAGAAATAGTATCAGTCCCCTGCCTCGTTCACAGGTCGGCGAAACGACCCGTGCAGAGCAGGACGAGAGCAGCGCATGCATTCAGCACAGCGTGGAGGAGGGACGGACGAGACGGGATGCACACGTGCGATCGGCCGCTTAAAACCACAGCCGAGAGTCTGTCCAAACTGACACAAAGAAGAAATTCAAGGAGACGATCCAGAAGTAGGCCAACTGACATATTTTTGCATCCAATGAATAGAAGATGAAGAAACCACACTCTACCCTACATAAAACGTAGCTGCCAAGACGAAGTGCAACCACCGGAAAACCAGAGGTTGTGTCATCAAGCTGAGGCACAGAATAAAGGATTGTGAGGACTATCTACGTGTAACATCCCAGTGGCTCGGTAAAAATGAACATCAGCTAGACACGGCATTGTTCCCGAGCAGGAGATCCAGCCCTGAACCTGTGTAATTAGCCGCTCGAGTCATTGCCATCCCAGTCTCACGAATAAAACCCCTTCATTACGCACTAACCCTACTTTCCTCCAGCCAACTTGACAAACGCTGATCGTCTTGCGCTATTGCAAAGCTGATGTCACACCAGCAATTCCCCGGAGACTCAAAGAAAGCCAACAGTTAACCTGCTTTGTCAGGGTCTATGGGGGCGGCGGGGGGGGAGGGTTGACTCACGATACCCGGTGCGGCCAACGACTCAACGACTCCCAGCTAGCTGTCGGCTTGCGTTGTTCAAAGACATGAGGGCCCGAGAATCTCGAATGCCTGCTCCCCACAGACGGAGCATGTCCAAGCTGGCCTGTCATTTACGGCTTCGGTCGTTTAGGCTTGAGGTTCTTGCCTTTGACACAGAATAGGAAAAATCAGCTTGATACCATGTTATTCTGCAAGATGGAGCCAAATGCAAACATGAAGCGACTGCCAGCTCTGTACACCTCTGACCTCACGTTTCCTTGATCAACGGTCATCTGGTCTCTTTTAGGTTGTTTTTTTTCCATTCCAGTACAATTCTGATGAGCATACTCACGTTCGAAGAACCAGTTTGAATCCCAGTCTATTAAGTCGTCTGTGCTAAAATAAGCTTTAGACAGACTGTGACACGTGAATGAAGAAAACGCAGCTGGGGACACATTACAGTTGCTCTTCAGCACTTTATACCTACAAACCCCATCAGCTTCACGGCATCGACATTTACATAAACTAGATACTGATCAAAGAAAACAGAGAGGGCCTCCAGGCAAGGCAGCAAATAGGACTGAGACATCCGGGGAACCTTGTGGTGTAATGAAGATGCGTTGGACTGTATTGAAAGATGAAAAAAAAAGTACATGAGTTGAATTCATTCTGGTTATAAACCCAGTTAAAGGAGAGGACTGTCACAGCTCTCCATACATTTCCTCAAAAGTCAATCGATCACCAAATCCTTCCCCTCAAATACTCCAACCTCAGAAGCACATCCAGTTAAACGTGGATTGTTGTCTGCAACAGCTGCCTGTATTTCATCAGCCTTGCATCTGTGGGGATGTGCTGAAATATATTTCACAACGACGGCTGCTGAGCTGCTGGGTTCCAGTGGATTTCGAACCCAGTGCTTAAGCCAAACATTCCATGTTGTCGCCCTTGTCTTCCAACTTCCCTCCTGGGCCAGGTAATCGAGAGCTTGATAATTGGTTGACTAGTTGACAGAATTGGGTTGACAGATTTGGGTATGCAAACCATCAAGGAAATTTGTCTGGATGAGTTACAGGGGGGGATTGATAGCTAAATAACTACTGTATTTAATGTCTTATGTCAGAGACACATACTACTTACCAACCTGTGCTCTGATGCCGTGCTGTGGTACCCGAATTGCTAGAACGGGGTACAGCCGATACGATGAAGCAAAACACTGAAGCTTCCGTTGTGAAACTGGCTCTCTGACTGTCTCTGCGGCTGTAGCTGACCCAGTCAGCCTGGACGCCAACGGTCTCCGTAAAGGAATATATAAAGATATCAGATATCCCAGCATTCCTTCAATGTGCCAAAAAACATTCTGCGATCTGCGATCAACCATTCCCGGTACCCTGTGCATGAAATAATGAATCTTGTTTATGAGCCAGAAATAAATGATACATACTAAAACCATCCTTAAACAGTAAGATACAAAAGGCATTTATACCAAAGCAAAGTTATAGCGGAAAATTTTACAGCTACAATGAAAGTAATACAAGATGGATGTGTACAATACAGTAACGATGTGTGCTTTTTGTAACCAATAAGGTTCCAAGCACAGTAACTAATAGATTTTATATTTATTTGACTTCACAAAAAGCCCTTTGCTTTTTTCTCACAGGATTAAGCGTTGACTCACCAGCCATATACCCGTCTCAAAAATGTAAGAAGCTTTTCAACAATTCCTTTCGCTTAATTGTGGTTTCCGTTGGGCTCAGAGACCACCTGAGAGATATTTTCACTGACCTTTTATATTTCCACAGCTGAATATGGTGCTTTCCCCAACTGAGCCACTTAACTGCCTTCCTCCATTTTTGCCATTTAGCGAAAAGCTAGTCAGCATATTTTATGTGTGCGCTGACGACCTGTCCGTTCCTTTCCCAGCGGACAAAATCTCAGCTTTCCGCTGCTTTTGAGACCTTTTTTTCAATCATAACTCTATGTCTATGATGAAACAGGCTTCAGTTCTGACATGCCAACTCATACACTCCCATATTCCAGTGCCGCGTGCTACAGACCATGTGACTAAATGTCCCAATGGGAGCTCTTTAGTGCTCACTCAAGGCTTTTAGTTTGTCGTGTGTGTGGATTCCACTAGTCTGGATTGTATAACAAGTGCAATTTTAGGCAAGTTATTCCAGTTCCTAAAGGAGAAGGCCCAAAATGGTTCCCCCGCTTTCTGTATCCCCTCCTCGCCCTTTGCCCCGTAAAGGACCTCCCAGACAGAGCAAATGTCACCTCCATGTTATTGGCCGTTGCTTTCTCCATCTACCAATCAGAGATCAGATACAGTAAGGGGCGGGCACCATGCTGCATTTCTGGAGTCGCCTTTTCCCCTTTTTTTGTTTGGGTGGTCGACCTCTTCTGTCACCAGCGCCCACAGGGTCCAGCAGACACAATGAATAATGAGCTCCCTCTTGCATCCCCCATCCCATCCCCAAAGCCCCCAGTGGGAATAATACAGCACATGAATGAATGGCCACCCAAGAACCAGCTGTAGAGGAGCCAGGCTAAGAGAAACTATTTGGAAAAGACGTCAAGAGGTCCTTCAACAGCGAACCAAAATTGCTCTTTCTGGGTTATGTGGCAAAATTAGCAATTAAAGCGGTCCGCATTCCGAAGCTTTTGTTTTTATTCTATTATTATCAGTAGCTTGACAGACACTTCATTTAAAATAAAAAGCCCACATCATCAACTATGATACTGTCACACCACAAAGGACTTGGTGGCAGTGAGATCTGGAAGGAGAGAGTTGTGACGCCAGCTTGACAGGCCTCTGTTTCGCACTGATCAGAAGAAGAAGAAGAAAGAAGAAAGGGCTTTTTATTGGCAAATGTTGAGCAGGTTTGCAACATTAGGAAACTGCTGCGGTACTCAGTGCAAAACATACTGTAAGACAACGCTTAAATAAACATTAAATAAAAATTAAAAGTGCTGGGCTGATAGATATATACATAAATGCGGATGGTGATCAGTGCAAAAATGGAAGGATGCAGCGGACACAGTGTAGGTTCATGTGTTTGTGGTGCGAACAGTCATATGGTTATTGCTCATGAGTCCAACAGCAGAGGGGAAGAAACTGTTCTTATGGCGAGAGGTTCTGGTCCGAATAGACCGGAGCCTCCTGCCTGAGGGGAGCAGTTCAAACGGACTGTGACCAGGGTGTGAGGGGTCTGCTGTGATCCGAGCTGCACGCCCCAGTGTCCTGGAGGTGTACAGGTCCTGCAGAGATGGGAGTCCGCAGCCAATCACCTTCTCAGCAGAGTACCCAACACGCTGCAGTCTCTGTTTGTCCCTGGTAGTGGCTCCAGCATACCACACGGTGATGGAGGTGGTGGGGATGGACTCGATGACTGCAGTGTAAAATTGCATCATCGTCCGTGTTGACTGGTTGAATTTCTTCAGCTGCCTCAGGAAGTATATCCTCTGCTGGGCCTTTTTTGTGACAGAGGTGATGGTGGGCTCCCACTTGAGGGAGTCACTGCATTGATTGCTGAGGGACAGGGTAACAGTTATAGGCTGGGTGCAGCTCAAGAGCCCTCAGTCACTGCCTGGATGCAACTCTGGGACCCTCAGTCACTGTCTGGGTGTAGCTCGGGGGCCCTCAGTCACAGCCTGGATGCAGCTGCGGGGCCCTCAGCCACAGTCTGGGTGCAACTCTGGGGCCCTCAGTCACAGCCTGAATGAACCATTGGGGCCCCGATAACTAACAGTGAATCCTGCAAATATGTCAGGCAGTGGACCTGGGAAACTGTGATCCCTAGTAAATCTTGGGTAGGAGCAACTAAGGAGAGTCTCTATCACACCTGAAACTTTTATGAAATCTAAAAAGACAACAGTGCTCCCTATGGGTAAAAATCATGCATAAGATCACAGGCTATCCAAATGCGAGCTTTTCACCTTGGCTCACCTCTCCCCTTATCAGACTTTTCCCAGAGAGTATTGCATGCCTTTGAAGAGCCTCCCAGCCCTTAATTAAAGCAACCTTTCTCAGGTGAACAAGATCCCGTTGTTCTCGGAGAAGGTCAGTGTCAGCAGGGATAGTCTGGCCATGGAACAGGTGACATTTCATTGTTACCAGGTCAGGTCGGACCGTCCCCCAGTCGTCTAAGCAAAGCCACTCTTATTAAATCTGTGGCCGTTAACCCCCCTCCCCCTCCCACCAAAGGTCACTCCAAGGGAGCTTATCTGGCACTGAATGATAATCCGAGTTCAGGTAAACAGACTGATCTGCTATGTCTGATGTGTTGGGTAAGAAGTCAAATAAAGCCAAAGCTGTACCTCTCCTGCAGCAATGCTAGCTTCATTAGCAATTATGGGCTATCTCAATTATGGGCTATCTCAATTATGGGCTACCTCTTAGCAAGGCTCCTGTGGTCATTATACTGGCCCTTTCTATGCACCATTGAGTTGCCCTTACTTTTGAGCTTTTTCTCAACCACAACAAAGGTATACAAGCTACCAGCTTCTACCAGGCCAGCTTTGCGGTGGCACCATTCAGCAGAACCTTGGGCCAGCCTGGCATAAACCACCCAGACAGAAACTTCCCACATTCTCTCCAGACACGGCACCGTGGTGGTCCGTTAGGTGGAAAGGGGCCTTGTGAAGAACAGCCCGGAAAGTGCACAATGGGCTGGGTTCTGAAAACACACCAGAACTTCCTTGAAATCCATTACACACCCCACACATCCAAACAGTCCCTGAGCTTCTCTTCCAAATGCATTTGGAATCACACCAGCAAACTAAAAACTAATTCCTCGTTCCAACTTATGAGTTCTAATTCAAGTATTTTTTTACCGTAAACCCGAAGACATCATTCAAGCTGCTCTTTCCCTGCTTTGTAGCTTAACAGAGGTTCTCCTGGAATGTTCCTTACAGTACGGCCCGAGGTTCTCACTGATTGCTCGATCCAGGACTGGTCCGATTGAGTGAGAAAGACGCACACAGAAACACTGATACTCGTGAAAGTTTGACAAGCCTGGAAGTGTCAAGCATCCAGCCGCGTTATGCATCCCCACAACAGACCAATACGTCTTCATTTCTTCTTCGTCTCACAGCTGCAAAAGCCATTGCCTCCTCGGCTCGGCCGTCTGCTCTCCGAGTCGCCTCCTGCTCTGTTTTGTCTGTTGCCGACATTTCTAGACCAAAGTCCTGCAAAGGGCAGGTTCTGCTATCGAGCCTAAATACCCTCAGTGTTGCCCCGTGGGCCGAAATTCTCGTGTGAACAAAGGAGCCCAGCCAGCTGGTCCCAGCAGCGGACGCGTAGCTGGTGACCATCTGAAATGCAGCAGCTCTTAGCAGGAAGGGCTCAGCTTCCGAGTCCCGGCACAGCTGTGGATGAGTGAAGTCGCCCTTTTTTTTGCATGAGGCCCGTGAGAATCAAACCTAAAAGTGAAGGAAAAAAAAACCCCGGTAATGATAATTTAACAAGACTCGATGACATAACAGGAGGGCGGTCCAGCTGCGTGGCCTGCAAAAGACTCAAGGGCCCAAGTGAACGACGGAATCCCTCCGCCTGCACAGGTACACCGCATGCATGCAACTGTGCATGTATACCGCATTCTGAATATCAGAAATCACGCAATACATGCCACTAGTGTTCTGCGATAAGCGTATACTTACTAATCAATGTTCAGGTTTCAAGTTTTGAAATTAATTTTGTCAAATACAAAGTTATACTTAGTACAATGTGCAGGTATGCAAGTACAGGTTTAATGTATTTCATATCTACACAAAATGGGCGTGGTTACTTCACAACAGCAAGGTGGGTGTCCTGTGGGTAATAACTTTGTTGCCTCATATCAGCAGGCGACGTACTGCATCATCTCAGTGGTGACGTGTGTTACCTGTAACAGGCTAAAAGTCTTATGCATCCTTCCCCTAGGGGGCCAACTAGACTACGACAGATCATACAGCTGCATACATATAAATACACCCCCAGGTACATATACTGCAGGTGTGGATGAACATGCAGGCGTGTACCTGCACATATTCTTGGGCATCATTGTTTGCAGGGTGAGGGCAGTAAGAGAAGTCGCAAAATGTATGGAAATGGCATACAGACTGTGATCGTCCAGCTCATTCTTTCCGTTTTTACAACTTGGGCTTAATTTCCATTTTCATATAGAAGCGATTCTCTGTTGCCATCTAGTGGTCAGGAAGAGATTGTACCCTTTCACATGGAAAAATTCTTGGGTCACTGTAAAATTTCTGCAAGATATCACGTGTGGGGTGACCATAAACACACTTGGTGTCCCCCAAACGAAACTGTGCATGTGTTTTGTGGCTTAGTGATTGGCTGAACTTTTTGTGTGTTGCCTGGAGCGTTCCCAAAAACTTCCCAAAAAAATCATATTAATTTCTTATGCTATCCCTGCTATATATCGTAACCGTGATGGAAAAAGTTGCAATGAAGAACGATCAGTTGAGTATAAAGTTTAGGTATTTTTGCTACTCTGGGGTAAGTCTGCATGAACAGTATTGCTAGTCAAATTCCATGGTTTTCCTCTGATAAGTGACCATTGTTTTAATAGAAGCCTATGAATCTCTGCATTGTTTTCTATGATCAGGGCGTCTGCCTAGATACTCTGCCACTCCCAGTCATGGTGATGCGGAGTTTACTGCTTCCTTAGGCTACAGCCTTTCAGATTCTGGCCATTTCTCACAACCTGCCTGGGGTGCAGGAAAGTTAGCAGGCTCCGTAGGACAGGCTCCATAGGACAGGCTCCATAGGACAGGCTCCGTAGGACAGGCTCCATAGGACAGGCTCCATAGGACAGGCTCCGTAGGACAGGCTCCGTAGAACAGGCTCCGTAGGACAGGCTCCATAGGACAGGCTCCGTAGGACAGGCTCCATAGGACAGGCTCCATAGGACAGGCTCCATAGGACAGGCTCCATCGGACAGGCTCCATCGGACAGGCTCCATAGGACAGGCTCCATAGGACAGGCTCCATCGGACAGGCTCCATCGGACAGGCTCCATAGGACAGGCTCCATAGGACAGGCTCCGTAGGACAGGAACTCTGAGGCAGAGCTGGCAGGAGGTGCATTTCTCTCCAAGGCACCACTGGCCCAACCAAACTGAAGAATGCTGATGGGGATTTTAACTGCCAGCATTTTCCCTGGGAAGAAGGCCAGACTTTTCTTGGTTTTCTCTTCAGCCAGAGATATTTGGTCAAGCTTCTCAGGTGCCAGTTGTGTGAACATCTGGCTCTTGGTTTTGCAGGCTTGGTTTTGCCCACAGCCACCTACCTGGCAAATTCTGCTTGCAAAAGAACAAAGGTTATGGACCATTTCCTGAATATAAGTATGATAGTTTTTCTGGATAATGTTTTGACTAAATATCAGACTGTATTCACATTCAGTCAAAGAATGCATACATTTTTAACTACAGGGCAGCACTGAAAGCTCTTCCAGTGTACATGCACTGGAACTCGTCAAGTTAATAGGAGTCTAGGGTATTCAGGTTTTTCCGTGTTTCCAGTTGGATAAAGCAGAGTTTTTTGGTTCTGGGTTCTGCAGGAACCATTTGTTATAAACCATACCAGTGCTCCCGGGATTTATTCACAGGAACCTTTTGACAGATCATTAGGATATGAAAAGGTGGAGGTCCAGATTGAAACCTCAGCAAAACAGAGAGTGGGGCAAATTTCCACAAGACGGAATTAAAGAATCCCTTGAGCACCTCATTCACTCCTGATTCCGAACATATGGCTTCTTCAGGAGAGTCGTGTTGATTTATTCATACCAACAACCACAAGAGAGAAAACGATCCACATATTCAATCAAAGTAAACAACTGACATCTGTCTGGGAGGCTGAGAAGCCAATTTGAGGTTTTCCTTCAGGAAGAACCTCACCAGCATGTCATGGTTCATCAGTTATGAATACATAGCCAAAACATAATTCTCTGTAAGTGTTGCAATTCTAGTAAACAACTTCTCTGGTGTGTCTGCAGAAAGTGTGCTCTCTGTTACTGGGCAGCCTAAGCCCATGCAAGAGAAATGGCGGCACCAATTAAGCTCCTCTGGATTTCCTTCATCATCCAACTATCCATCCTCCTAACCCAGTGTTTCCCAACCCGGGCTTCAGAGACCTCCCAGGCAGAGTTAGGAGGGAGCAAAAACATGGACTGTCTGGCAGGTTTGTGGGAAGGAACAGAAAAGTGGACCGTCTGATGGTCCCCGAGGACCAGGCTTTTCCTAACCCATCTTGTTGTTCCAGATGACAGCCTCCAGGGCCATTTCCCATTTATATGACTAGGTTAATTTCCCAGCCATATAAACTGACCACTGGTATGAAGATTGGTGAGAAAAAACAGTGATGTTAATGCATAAAATGTTTTAATCTGCTCACAAAGAATGGGGGGCAGTGTTATGGCAAGACAAAATGTAAAGCATTGTATGTGTTACAATACTATAGTTTATACATAAATAATTTGTTTTACACTTCCGAAGAAATTCGACTTATTCTCTCAAATTCTGGCACACTACAATTCCCAACACCACCTGGCTCCAGGAAGTTATGTGACGTCATGCGGAAATAGATGTTCCAAACATCCGGTGTTGGTTCCGTGGAAATTTGCTGGTTTTGGAGAGTTACCAAAGAGATACAGGTAAACTGGCCGACGAGAGTCGTGATATTCGATGCGATTGTGACGCTTTGACGGTCCGTTGAAAACCAGCTGTTTGTAAAATCAAGCGTTTAACGGAATTTACAAAATTAGTAAAGTAATCAGACATGTAGTGACCTCATGTGTGTCACGGCATGTACGGCCAGCGAGAAGCAGCGTTAGTTTTGTTTAGTTTAGTATTTTTGTACACCTTGGAGATCCCAGGATTAAGTTACCTTGTCCTGTAAACGGTGTTACTGTGGTTATACCAGTCCTTGCCGCAGGGATTCCACGGCACGATCGGTAGTGGTTATAATGATTATAGTAAAAAGGGATCGTGCAGCAAACTGATCAAAAGAGTGGTACTTTCTAAATCATGTTATTAGGTCTTTGCATTATTCACTACATGCTGCGTATGCATTTTAAGTAATTGCGTTTGGTCTGTTAGTAGTATTACCGTTAGTATTATGTTAAGTATTATATTATTATTTCATAGCATCTTAGATTTTGGGTGGATTGGAGAGTAAATGCACACGGTTTTCAGTAACAATGAATTGGTCAGAATCGTTGTGCTTGCATGGTCAGTATGAGGTTCATAGTGTCACTGATCTGTTATCAGCACGAAGCAGAGTACTGCAAGGTCACAAAGATGCAAAATCGTTGTTTCAGTCCTGTGCTAGGTCATAAGTCTAGGATCATTTTGGGAATGTTTTGGTATATTCTTAAAATTTTGCTTTTTATCTGGTTATTGGGCACTCCCCCTTAACAAGATATGTGTGTTTCTGCCAGGTGTGAACCAAGCTGGGGGGCAGTGATGGAGAATGGGGAGGTAAAGGCCCCGGTGTGCTCCAGGCAGGCCAAGGGGGGGCCAGGGAAGGAAGGCCCACCCACACAAAAGGCCCTCAAGCCCCGGAGGCCCCGCTATGGGGACAAGCACAAGAAGAAGAAGAAGCCAGTGAACCTGGCCGAGGAAGGAGGCTGTGAGGCTGGGGAAACCGCGGGCCCCGACTGCAACGGCGCCACGGAGCTGGACGGGGGGGATGGGCCACACCAAAAGCCAGGTCCGGCCGGGGAGTTCCGGCAGACTGCAGCAGAGACAGAAGCACCCCAAGGCGGGGCCGGCACACCTGAGGACGAGGAAGAGAGCTGGGACACCCTGTTCAACGACGACGGCGACTGTCTGGACCCCCACCTGATCGAGGAGGTAAACGCATGGGCTCCTCAGGCCCCAGTCAAGCTGCGCAGGGAACATGTGGAAAGAACCTGCTTTTGGGGGGGGGGGGGGGATGTGCCTCTCAAGAAGCACAAGCCTCCATCTTGTTAGTCAACCTCTTTTCCTCACTCATTTAATTTGGCTCTTGCTTTTTGTCGAGGCGACAGTTTTCCGAGGGGTCATGCCCTTAGAATCACCCAGTGCAGCGCCTCCTATAATGTAATATCCGTGTTGTTAGCTTGCTTAATAAGGTAGTAACACAACAAAAAGCCGAATGCTTCGGTGATTCTGGATGAAGCTGGGCACGTCGACGACATAAATTACAGGAAGCCACTCTGTTTTGCGCCACTTTGCATTACCGCTTATGGATGTCAAGCTGAACCAGCCTTTGACACCGATCTTCCCTGCTGTCTGAGAGGGGACGCGGCGTTAGCCGTTTGTGGCTAAGTTGCCCCCGGCCAGCTCACACTTTTGCCGTTCGTCTGTGCTGCGTGCTTCCCTCCGTCTCTCTCCGTCGCTCCCCCAGATCTCACTGACGGAGGGGAAGAAGAAGAAGTCCATCCAGGATCCGCAGTTTGACTACTACAGCTACACCGTGGAGCGGGAGGTGGACCCCTTTGAGGACGAGCTGTCCCACATCCTGGAGATATACGACTTCCCCGTCGAGTTCAAGGTGGAAGATCTGATGCGTGCCTTCCAGCCCTACCAGTGCGTCCTTGTTATGGAATCAATCTCTATGACAGCATGTCAGGTGTGATGATGTCATGGTCACATGGCCTTTCCTTCTCCTCGATAGGCAGAGGGGCATTGACATCCAGTGGGTGGATGACAGGCACGCCTTGGCACTGTTCTCCAGTCCAATAACAGGTCAGTCTGACAAACTCGGGCCACTGGTGTCGTTTCAGCAGGTTTTTCTGGCGAAGACGACCCTGGCTTCCATCATACCTCTTAAGCCTCTTGTTTAACACTTTGACCTATAAACCAAGCCTTTTGAGATTTTTATGGTTTATAAAGAATCCGCAATGAATGTATATTCAATGTCTGTCACTGCTGCCTTCTCGTTAGTTGGTTCTGGTTTGGTTTTCCAGGAAGACTTTCCCAGCTAGTCTCCTGGGTTTATTCTAAATGCTTTAACCTTCTCGATTTTGGGAGCAGCCTGGGTTCTGCTGAATTCTCGCATGTATGAAGGTGCTGCTCCCATGTCAAGCTCACACCTTCTCCTGATTCTGTGCCCCCCCCCCCAGCCAAAGAGGCCCTGAGGTCGAAGCACCCGATGGTGAAGCTGCGATCCCTGTCACAGGCATCCTCTGCCAGCAAGGCCAAGGCCCGCCAGTGCTCAGGTGCCCCAGGGCGGCCTGCCACCCTCCCCTCCTCTATGACCATCATTCTTTTTGCACTCTTTTAGTAGGACTGGCTATGGACAAAATGGCACCCCATGAACCGTTTGCTGTACTTTTTGACTCCACTAGGCGGTGCTCTCTGTTCAAAAAAGAGCATGCCGCAAAGCAACCGAAGAGCACCATCTAGTGGGGTCGAAAAAATACAGCTAATGGTTCATGAAGCGTCATTTTATGCATCACTTAATATGACCCAGTGCATCCCTGTGTCTACCCCCTTCCCAGACGACGTCCTACCTGCCAAGGAGCGACCGCAGACCAGTGCTGCCCTTGCCCGTCGACTGGTGACCAGCGCCTTGGGTGTGAAGAGCAGGCAGACCAAGGAAGAGCGTGAAGCGGAGAAGAAGAAGCTGCAGGAGGCACGAGGTGACATCGCCGAACTTTTCACTTTTTACAACGACTTCTAAAAATAAGATCGCCTCATTAAGCAGGGGGGCTCTTACGAGAGCATGGTGGAAGGTTTTTCAGAGTGGGAAGTTCTCTCCTTTGTCTCTGGACGTCACATTTTGATCTGGCCATCTGCTTAGCACCCACCACTAGATGGCAGCACATTTCAAAATAGTCATTGACTCGGTGGCCTGCTGCTCTGTGATATAAACTCATTCCTGTTAAAGAGATCTGGGCCGTTTTTAGCACCAAACAAAATTATGGTGGTTTTTATGGGAGCTTAGATGCCTTTTCCACCAATTGCAGCTTTGCTTATAGGAACCTCTTGTTTGGATCATGGATACTTTCTGAAGCAATAAAGCAGGACTGAGAGACCTGCTGTGACTGTCACACACAAAGCGTTAATAGAACTGGATATTTTTACTGCCACCGTTCCGGTTAAAGATCGTGTCCCGAGAGTACAGCTGAAAGGCTCTGCATTGAGCAGCGTGGGGGAGCGCAGGAAGGCCCTGAAACGGGGAACATGTCACCGGCATGAATGAGTCCCATTGCTGTGGTTTCATGGTCGCATTTTGTCGATTTATTCTTAGAGCAAAAGCGCTTGGCGGCAAAGCAGAGAGAGGATGCCTGGGAAGGGAAATGAAGCAGGATGGATGGATGGATGAGAATGAAGATGCACCCCCCCCCCATTCCCTATAAACTGCCAGTGAATCCTTCACCCACCCACCCACCCCCCCAAACACGCGTGTGACCATGAAAGGCTGCATTTGTGCGCATGCAACTCGCTGGGCTGGGACTTGGAGCTTATACAGACATTCGGAGCAGGCTCTGCTGCAGTCACATGGCCCGCCATGATCACATGACCCGCTGAGGTCACATGACCTGGTCGCAAAGAAACACGGAGGCTTTTTTTAATAGAATGTAGCCAGACAATGCCACGAAGGCGGCATTTTTAGAAATGCAATCAAAGCCAGTCAATGGAGAAATTTTCATTAATTATAAGACTCATTAAGCTAATAAGCTGTTCATTAAAAATATTGGGTATGTACATAGTTTTTTTAAATTGAATGTATCCAAAACTGTACTTTGTTTCCAAAAAATAGCAGGTTATTTATTTTGTATGATTTTCAAAGGCCATGTCTAGCATTCCTATCAGCATGACAGTCAGACAGTTATTGAATTTAAGCCAGCCGGCGTTAGCATAACGATGCTGTTTAGGTGAACCCCAGAAAAAACTCACCAGCTCCTTCCTGGCTGTGGTCTATGATTGCCTGGGTATAAGCCCTTCATTTTCACTGTCTCTACATTTGAGTGCTTTAGGTGTGGGATTGTACAGCTGTCAGTGTGACCCTTGTGACCGGCTCGTTTCAGAGGAACATCAAATATTTTTTGTTTCTAATATTTTTGTCCACCTTTGATTTTTTTTTTTTATCCCTTTCATCTACTGTGAAGTTGATGTGCTTACTCTTCTGCCATGAAATAAATGGTTTTAAGAAGTTTCCGCTTAATGTGTGTCAAGTGAAAATCCTGAACGACGCCCTAGTCTCCACATCAGCCGGTCATGTCCTCTCGCCAGAGACTTGGATCATCTATATATGGATTCATCCCAGGAGAGTAAACGGACATCGATTCCAAACATCAGTGGGCTCGAAAACGACAGTCGTTTTATAGGGTTTGGAATTTTGGAGCTCACCAACCAATCAGACTATGTCATCTGCTCACCTGTCCAGGTTTTCTGGAAAGATACAATGCCAGTGTGTTTTTTATGACATGATGAAAAGACTTTGGTCTTTTTAACTTCTTGAATTATTTTTGGCGGGACTGCATTGAGCACCTGCCTAAATGACTGATATAATTAGTTTTAAATATATCGTTAACACGTATGCCTTCCAGTTGATGCATTTTGGGCATTTCCATAACAAAAATTGAAAATTTGTAACCTTTTTCCCCACCTTCCCTCGGTTCTTTTTGCCTGGTTTTTAAATTACCTCTATCCACCAACCCTCGACCAGAAGCAAGGTCAGTTGCCATCCAGTCCACCTTATGTGTAATACATCTCTCAGTAGTAGCACTAAACAGCTACTGGTGTAAGATAACCATCTCCTGTCCCCACAGAAGCTTCCAGATACTCACTGGCACAGGAGTCTGTTTCATTGCTTGTGTGACAGTTAAGTCCGTGAGCACATACAATTTTGATCACCACAGATTTTTGTATAAAAACTAAAGTCTATTAAATGTATACAGTGTCATGAGATCTAGCAATAAATGTTCAAAAACTTATAATTAAAGGTCAGAAAAAGATCCTTTCCTGTCATTTTAGAGCACATTGTGGTGTCTGAAAGGTTTTATGGTTCCAGGAGGTGGTTTAGTTGTGTTTGCTATTTAGAAAAACCTAAAGAACGTTTAGGTTACCAAATTTTAAACAGGAATCAAGTCGACGTGCTGAGAATCTTTGGTGCTTTAAAGCAAAATTGTGGGTTTCTTAAAATAAATCGGTTGGCTAAATTTTGCCGAGGTAGCCCAGGACTGCTTGTCTGAGTAATGAATGCTTACTTTGAAGCCGCATTTCACGTTTGCTTAAGTGCTTGATTGCATTTGTGTATACGCCTGCAAGAAACCCTGCGTGTCTAAAAGTGTTTTCAGCCGGATGTGAGCGTACTCGAGCTATTTTTGCTTGTTCCACTCCCTCGGTTAGATGGATGTTGCTTAGTGCCACAAAGAGTCTTCATTAATTCTCATTTTCTATGATCATTGGTTTGCCGTTGTATCCCGGTTGCCCGTCCTAAATTTTGCAATGTCGTAGTTGCACTGTAAAATGCCTAACCAATCTAACTAAACACAAAATCGGCGTCTGATAAAGTGAAGTATTTTCCAACGTTGTAGCCGGCTTTTTAATCTTTATTTTTATGTTGTTAGCTAGGTTTGCTCTGTTTTTTAACAAAAGGTTTTTCGAGGACACACATGATCTTGAAGAGTAATCTCCCAGCAGTACACGTGTGCATTTGTCTGGAGCAAGTTACTGGCTTTCGGATGAAGTGAAGTAAACGTTTCGTTAAGTGCGAATGTTAAAGATGCCGCAGTACGTCACTGTATTGTTCTGACAGATGTTCTGCAAGGTTACATTAACAGATGCATGTTAAAGTCAGCCGTTACATACGTGCACAAAATTGCACGGTTTTCTATTTGCTTGATTTTCCCCTGCTCCGGTTGTTTGGCAGGTTGTTTCTGCCCTGAGTCCCTGACATAGTCACGGCCTATAATGGGGAAGAGCTGCAGCGTTCATGTCTGTAAGTGTTCAGTCGCCGCTGTTACCCACGGGCACGTTAGGCATTGCAGTGAAAGACAAGTCCATTTGAGCTCCAGTGCCTGCGGTCAGTCTGCATCATGTGGCTGTCTTAGCCTTTCCGAGCAATTTAGACCCCCACTTCAGGCTAATTTGAAGTAGTTCTTTTCCCGAAATTGACACAGCGCTTTTTTTTTTTTTTTTAAAAAGCCACGTTTATCCCATGTATAATTCCTTTAAAGACAACCTAAACATAAGTATTGATAGTATGTACGGGAAGTCAGTAGTTTTCCCCGCTGTCATCAGATGTTCCCATTTCAAAAGCATGCTTGACCTGTAACTTTTTCGGGTAATCTGAATATAATTCCCGTTTTGCTATGTTGAAGGAAGAGAATCTATATATCTTAATGGAATTAGGGCTTCCAACAAGAGCAGTACTACATAGAGCATTTGGTTGTTCACTTGAGGGAGAGTTCATCAGGGGTTGTGGGCAGTCTTAAAGTCCTTTAACTTCTAAGATTCCCATTAAGAATTAAATGAGGTAAGGGATTAAGACAGAGCATATAAAGGCCTACCAGAGAGCAATTTAGCGCACCAGCAGGGTGGATTGCACGACACTGTCATATTATCGAAAGAACAAATGTGATTGTAATTGATGGAATATCTCTGTTCAGTCTCCTGGTTACAGAGTGATGGTAACTGGGCGTCACAAAACAATAAACAGGAAAGAAAAACAGTTAGACAGACAGTCTAAAATAGACATGAAATGATACCGTTGCCGTTCCTTTTAGGTGAAGCGTTCCCTTCAAAGCCGGCTTTCTACTCTGTGGTATCTCCTCACCCATAACGTCTGTTAAAGTGGTTTAGGCCCAGCGGCCGAAGCGGCAGCTTGAAGGTCCAGGCGTTTGCATTCCGCCCGGCCCCTTGCTCCGGGAGAGACCACCACGTCCTCATGGGTGCCCATGCAAACTCATTTCATGCTTTTAAGTGGGTTTTCCCACACAGTACCGAAATACAGCTCGCTGTTTCCAGTACCGGTTGTTAGTACTTAAATTTAACATGTTTAACATTTCTTTCACTAATATTAATAGCATTTATTTTAAATTTGTTCTTCAGTTGGATGCTTCATTTAACAGTAATACACTCAGTCAGATTTTGTTTCTCTTTTTCTTAGTGAGTCACATGTAAGAAAACCGTACACAAAATATACAAAAGTTTTAATTATCTTTATATCACCAGTAGAACAAAGAAAATGACATTTGCACTGAAGTGTCGTCATGCTGACGTAAGCGCTATATCCCAATGGACACTTCAGAAAATAGTATATTTTCACTGTCATCGTTGGTTATCATTTTGGTGACAAGTTTTGCGAACATAACTGTTTCAAATCCTAGGACTAACAGGAAAAGTGCATTATTTCATGTGAGTCGTCTGTAATTTTATATGGTATGACAGCACCCTCAGAACATAGCAGGAGACAATGACTTGTTTTGTGGGTTTAAAAAAAAAAAAAAAAAAAACACTTAAAACGTACATGACAATACAAAATGCAACAGTACATTTATTTAAAATGTATTCCTAATCTGGCAAAAAAATATGTATTTATAATTAAAAACATAAAGAATACTGTAATGAATTCCAAGGGAAAAAAAGCACCAGTTTTAAGATGGATATCACAGATCTTCCAAAAAACAAAACAAAAAGCAACCTGATCTATTTCTACAGACACTACACATTTACCGAAAGAGGATTCTTCCAACAAGGACAGCAAGTTTCAAGTCCACTGCCATATATTAAAAATTTTTTTTTTTCTCAAATAACCTTTGTAATAGTTCCTGAATAATTTAAAAAATATCTTAGAATAATATTTAGAAGTAACATTTAAGAAAAAAATGAGTAGACTGTTCAATCGGACCCAGACTTTTAACTTATGAGTTGTTTTAAATTAAACTGTTGCCATGATGACATGTGTCCCTGCAACTGCCATTAAGGTCCCATTCCAAATGTTGTTTTGGAACTGGATCCAGTTGTCCCCAAGGCATGAACCACTCAGTATAGCTCCCGTAAGCTGACAGTTTAGAAGTACCCATGCCCTTCTGTAACTTTTCTGACATTAAGTTACCTACCTACC
This sequence comes from Brevimyrus niger, assembly GCA_015164015.2. Classification (NCBI taxonomy): domain Eukaryota; kingdom Metazoa; phylum Chordata; class Actinopteri; order Osteoglossiformes; family Mormyridae; genus Brevimyrus; species Brevimyrus niger. The sequence continues at coordinate 3,692,486 of JAABNY020000040.1, read as the reverse complement.
ATATGACCCTGCCATCACACCCCCCCCCCCCCCCCCCCCCCCCCCCCCCCCCCCTCCCCGCCCCTCCCTCCCCCTGACG
>JAABNY020000040.1:3681498-3691530 GCA_015164015.2 Brevimyrus niger | reverse complement strand
GTGTGTGTGTGTGTGTGTGTGTGTGTGTGTGTGTGTGTGTGTGTGTGTGTGTGTGTGTGTGTGTGTGTGAGTGTGAGAGAGAGATGCGAGAGGGTACGTATCCAGCACGTACTGGTGTGACAGCTGTACAGAAAGACTTTCTGTCCGTCGTATCGGCAACGACAGCGCATCACATTGTTCATGAAGTCGGATTCTGCCATGTCCAGCGAGGGATTGACCTCCACCTGTGGAAAGCCGGGGAGGAGAGAGAGCTCCGTCAGCGGTATAGACCTCACTTCACATATGTACGCAGAAAGTGTCAGGAAAATATGAGCCCTCCCCAGGCTCTTCAGTAGACATTTATGGATGGTATTCTTTATAAATACATCCCTAAAATAAAACGCGTGGAAAACTTGAGGACTTAAAAATGAAAATACTGCAGATGCTTGAGTAATTTAAAAAGGTTTTACAACATTCAGGCAGGAAATACATTAAAAATCATGTGAGCATTCATCCCCAAAAAAATCATAGGAAAAAAAAATCTCATGAAGAACAAAAGAAAGATGAATGTTTCAGAAAAGCTTATTTTACTAGGGGCCCACAGTGTAGCTGGAAAGAGGTCCTGCTGTGTAACGGGGGACATCAGCGTACTGAGTCATGGGCTCCATATCCCGCCAAATGGCCTCTTTAGGTTTTAGTTACGCCCTGTAATTCAGTGAGGTTCGCTATATTGCACACTAAATGGTCGCTGTCTGAGACACCCCACAATCAGAACTGACAATAGCATAGCCCAGTAACACACCAGCAGCCCCCCTGCCCAAGGAGGGCAGGGGCTAATTACAGTAGCTTTTCTAATTATGTTAGGATAAGGAGGTAACTCTGAGTCTGTTGTCATGGATACAACACTGCTGCCCGCCGTAAAGTCAGCCGACTCCCTTTTAAATTAAAATGCCGCATCTGTATCTCCAAAGCAGTTTTCCATGTATCCATGGTTTTGGGCCTGTTTTATTAGGTCATACTGGATGCTGCCACACACAGGCAGCAACGCAGCAGGACCGGGAACCTGGGAAACTGTCCTGCGTTCTCCCCAAAAGCCTTTAAATCGAGGCTTGTTACACAGCAGCCATTTTCATTTCTTAAAGCATTATCCGACAGAGAGAAAACAGACAGCTCCATCGTGCAAAGTGACATAGTTAACAAAATTAAGTCAGCTTTTAAATTCAATTAAATAACAAAAAACTTTTATATAGTGTGCCCCCCCCAACATAGTTGCCATGAAACAGTTAAAGATTCGGCAAGAAAATTACAGAGATTTCATTAAGGGCAGCATCAGAGCAGTTAATGTTATACTAATTATATATATTTTTGAGACACTGTAGAAAAATGAGAGGGGATAATAAAAATAGACTAGAACCATGGTTGGTATAGGAGGAGAAAGAACAGAAGGGAGGTACCGCGGTATTTGTGGGGTGATAAAGATGATTTTACCAATTTCTGTACTGTACTTCTTAAGCATTTACTCAGTGGTGAAAATGACACAATGGCTGTAAACACACTTTCCATGTGCTGGTTTTTTTTTTCTCCAGAAGGGTCTACGCCTTAATGAATGCAAACGATTCAGGCAGACTTTCCCTTCTTTAATTACAGCCTGCACCTTGGCTGTGAATCTCTGGGTCCCTGTGCTCCTGTCTGCCAGTCCAGTGGCTTTAGAATGGCCTCTGCTTCCAGACACAAAGCAGAGAATTTCCTGCGCAATAAATCACACTCCTCAAAGTACGGTGAAATGAAGAATCTAAGTACCAGGTAAACAAACAGCATTGTTTTGTTGCGTCTTTCGCTGTGTAGTCAACTGCTACTTGGGAAGTGACTTATTTCGTTCACCGTCTGACGTCGACGAGAACAGACGCCCAGCGACCTGCATGAACTCTGACCTGGAAGATGTAGTTCCCCGGCCTGACGTCCGTGATGTCGACCCACTGGCAGTCGATGTCGTGGCGGTACGTGTCCCAGCAGCCCGCCGTCACGCCCTGGTCGCCCATATTATAGCAGGAGTAGCGTTTCTGCAGTCCTGCACATCAAACACATCATAGCTCCTTCAGCGTCACACGCGGGGCTGTTTACAGGAAATGTAAGAAGCTGCTAGAAATGAGGCCTGATGATAAAAGCAGAGATGATGTCGCACCGTCTGGACAGGTGGTGTCCTCCAGGCAGAAGCTGGCTTTGTGGCCCTCGGCGACTCTACTGCCGTTGAGGGTCAGGAGGTCGTAGTGTGTAAACACCTCGATGCTGTGGTAATGTCTGTAAACAGAGAAATTGGGCTGCCCATCAACGCCCATCGCCGCTAACCAGGCTCATTTATATTTTGACAGTTTGATTGTCGCATCACATTTATGTGGGGCCTCGCGCAGTTTAACATGTGGGCCGTATTTTTTGGGTCACACTTGTGGTCATGCGAAGGGTTTCTTCGGTGTTCTTGGTCGTTCCTAAATACCTCCACCAACAGAAAGAATCCTGTGTGAATTGCAGTTCATCTTAAATGAAAACTAACGCTGCTGCACAAACAAACAATTAGCGTTATAATCTTGCCGCCGGCACAAACATCTTTCTTACTGACAGAAACACGCGAGAGGGTGGTTGTGTGGTGGACGGGATCTGAGAAGACGCTTTTGATAAACGTGGTTGGACCGATGGTGATTAAGCGGAGGGTATCAGTCCTCGTAGCACCACCATGCCCACCTATGGCACTGGTGCCAGACCCAGGCCTCGCGGGAGGCGCGGGGGCGGAAGTCGGCGCGGCCCAAGTTGTGGATGCGGGAGGAGAAGCGCAGCAGGCGGCGGTGCCCGTAGGGCCACTGCATGCGGTGGGCGGAGGAGGACAGGCAGTTCTCCTCGTGGGCACAGGTGAGCAGGTGCAGCGGCCGGTCCTCCAGGTAAGCCGTCTCCTGCACGAGCTGGGCGTCTATCACCAAGTCAGGGGCCGCTACAGGGGTGGGGGGGGGGGGGGGGGGGGGGGGCGGGTACTCATCATCATCATCATCATCATCATGAACATTATCATCGATACATGACAAACAGCAAATATAACCACAACTGTGGGCAATCTATGGCGGTTATGTCCCATACAATGGTGGTGTGTAGCTCCACGGTTAGGATGTCTGCCACTGGAAGGTTGCCAGTTCAAATCCCAGGATCAACAGAGTAGTTTCACCATTGAGAGTTTCAGCAAGGCCCTTAATCCCCAATTGACGCTACTTCCTCAAAAATTTCGCACAATGTCTGCTAAATAAATAAAATAATAAAATAAAAGCTCGGTACTGACGGGGTCTTTGGGTTACCCTCAGTGTCCCCCTGAATGAGCTACACTGTAAAGGAGGTGAGTGTAGAGAAGTGTTTCTGCTGTGGAGGTATGAGGAGATGGGCCTGATGCTGCTGGAGCTACTCACTCTCCACGCAGCTGACGCCCGCTGCCCTTGTCCCGCCGCCCCGAGGGCAGTACACCTGGCTGTTCCTGCGACACTGCTGGATGGACAGCTCGGACCCCGTGCAGTGCGCTCCGCTTAGAACCACATCACTGGCACTGGGGTCTCCGGACCAGAACCAGGTCTCCTGCACAGCAGTAAACCAGAAGCCAAGGTTAACTTTTGGCTAATTTAATACCAGTGCCAACACCAGGCTTGTTGCTCACTCCACCGACTGTGGTCAGATACCCTTAGCGTCACATGACATCAACAGCACAAGCAGCAATTGAGTTTTGAGTCTTATTTAACATAAAGAGGGTGCCATTAGCGGCGCCCACAGCTAATCCCCCTGAAGATTAGCAACCAGCAGCACTAATAACCACAGTCATTAGCAGTCCTTAGCATGCCTTTTTCCATATGTACTTGCCACAAGCGTCTGAAAAGAAAAATTAAAACACCAACATTTTTTGGCCAATCCAAGCAACGAAAACCTATTTTAAGTTTGTTTTTCTTCCGACTCTTTCTTTTGCAGTGGTCACACGTTCTTTTTTGTAAAGCCTGCAATTACCCGTTTGGGAAATAACTGCACAGAAGAACAGCCTTACAAAATATGAACACTAAGTGAACCTGTGAAACACTTGATGCAAATGTAGAGGACTGGGGAGAAATGAGACATTAGGGAATACATTTTTAAATATATGCAGCAATAAAGGTGTAATTTAGGCCAAACGCAGGCTATTACTAACACACAGACACAAAGGCTTTATACCGTGTGTGACACGTGTGATCAATTAACACACTTTGTCTTAAAATGTGCCCGGCACCTCATATTCTGTCTTTAATTATCCTGCCCTTTGGGACCTAATGGGATGGAGGGATGGAATTTCATCTCAGTCCACATTCATCTGCCTAATTGTATGTAGACATGTGGAAAAAGAACTGAATCATGCAACTTAAGTAAATGTTTTGCACCTGATTTAGCATAATAATGTAAATTTTACACAATTTCACAGTCTTTTTTAAGGCCGTCCTCAGTATTTTACAGTATTTGCATCGACCTCGCTCAGCACTTGCTTAATCCAAAGTGATTTACACACCATATTCAAAGGCTTTCTCACAATAGCAGGTATTCTGTCTACATTCAGCCCCCCCACGTGCCCACGCAGCCGCGGGCGCGACGCCCCGCTCACCTGATGAGCGCGTGACGCAAAGCCGAAGCCCAGCTGCCGGCACACCACCATGGCTTCGCTGAGGCCCCAGTTCTCGCTGCAGATGGCCCCCCAGCGCCGCCTACCGCCCACATCCAGCAAGACCTCCACGCGGCCCTCGGCTGGCTCCCGGCCCCCCACGAGGCGTACCTGGGTGGGGCAGCGGCGTAGGTCAAGGGATGGGGTCAGGATCAAAACAGGCGGAGTGGATCGGTCAGGGGTGGAGTCAGGATCGAGGGGAGCGGGGCCAGCACCGAAGGGGTGTGGCCATATTTGAAGCACACAAGGTAATGAAGGAAGAAAGAAAGCGCAAAAAGCAAGAACATTGTAACACCCAGTGGGTCTCTTTCATGGCTGATGGTGGTGACACCGTGTAGGAATGGGCCTCACTGTGTTCTCCAGGCCCGTCTTGGGCACATTGCAGCGGACCGCTGCATCCTGGGAGTGCTTACAGGTCCAGTAGGTAGCTTCTTGGTGCTGGCACTGCAGGATGGACTTCTCGGTGCCCGTGCACTGCACAGAGTTCATGTGTATGGGGCCCGACCCTGCAGGGGGAGTGCAGGCCGTTAGCCTAGTGCCCTGGCAGGCTCTTCTCTGCCAGATTTACACAGCTATCCAGTTTACACTTAACTCACTGAAATGGTTCCTAAAGCACTTCATCTGCACAGAATCCTTCGTTAAGAAGCTTAATTCAGCCACTCATGCTTATTCCTCCTTTGATTAAACAGCACTTAGGCGGTGCTCACTAATTAAGCACCAGTGCATCGACAGCTTACAGCATGCTCTAATTTTAATAATTTTAATAATAAAACAAAAAACTCTAAAACAAAATTGTTTGTCATCTTTAACTCTGTTTACTTTGTGGAGTCTTCATTTCTCCTTAAAACATACATTCAGTTCAATTCAATTAACTTGCATTTGTATAGAGAATTTTCACAACATTACACTGTCTCAAATTACATTATCCCTGGCCAAGGCCCCTACAGAGAAGCCAGAGACAACAGTGGCAAGGAAAAGCTCCCTAGAAGGAAGAAACCTTGGAGGAACTAGACTCATAGGGGGAGCCCATCTTCCAGGGGCCGGCAGAGGAAGTCAAATGAGCAAGATAAAGTGAGATAATAGTATGACTAACATCAATGATGACACATTCAATATTGTGTTCACAGTCTGAACATGCATGCATTTTCCAACCACTTATGCAATACCAGGCAGGGAAGAGCCTAGATTCCAGGAAGCAAGGGGGATCATTCACTATGGGCTATTTGGAGTCACCAATTCACCTAACCGCATGTTTTTTGAACTGCAGAAGGGAAGTAGAATACCAGGAGGAAACCCAAGCAAAACAGGGAGACCTTGCAAACGCAACACACACACTGAACCACCATAGTCGTCCAAAATATACAGCACTAGACTACTGGTAATGCACTGAACAAGATAATTACATTTATACAGTCAGTCCTGCTACAACGAGATCAATGTGTTCCTGAAAAACCTTGTGTTCACTAAAACTGCATATTAAAATACAAATATCCAATGGGGAAAATAAGGCTAGGGGAACGCAACTCCAAAACCTATTAACTTACTCCAAACAAAATGAATAAAATTATAAAAACAGTGGCCAAAAATGTAACTGTATTTTTTTTTTTTTATAAAAAATAATGATAATATATTAATAAATTATATCGTGAACATCTCCTATGGGTCTTATGAGTCTCATAAGAATTGCTTAGTAACTGCTTCAATCGAACACACTGAACCCACTAACTTGCTGATTGCCTAGAATGATTTGTTCGGGAATCAGATATCACTATCATTCATTCGTATAGCTGTTTTTGTATGCAAATAGTGTTTGCTAAAGACTACATGGCTTTGTAGTTCATATAGTGCCTCTCTGACTAAAAATCGCGCAAACACAAATGCAATTCCGCATTGTATGGAATTTGGGTACCTATATATCAATTAGAAAAGATTTGAGGATTGATATTAGGCATTGTACTTCAGCTGACTGTACGTAATAATGCATGTATAATGACATGTACTGTAAATACAATATAAATTGAAATGTCTTAAGATATAAATGTGTTGATTGAGAATTCACTTTCAAAGATATCTCAACATGTATAACTCTCAGATAATGGAGTGACGAGGAAAGGGGTTGAAGGGAAGTCTGCACTGGGAGACCAATCACTTCCCGTCAACATAAAGGCACTTCTAAATGGCATTTTTTTTAGACAGACATGCCAACTGTTTCCAGCTTTTACAGACAATGACGGGATTGGGTTCGACTTCAAGGGCCAAAGACACTTGTCATTAAGTGGAATGCAGTGGGGACCACGGCTCCACAGGGGGGTGGATCCAGAGGTAAAAGTCCGGGAAGAAAGAAAAGAAGCAGAAAGCCTCAGAGAGACTGGGAAAGTCCCAGAAAGACAGAGAATCCCTGGGAAGCTCATCCTCTGATTCTTCCCTGCTTGTCAGTTGTGTTACTGATATAACCCACTGACAGACAATGTTAACCTAAATGCATTAGGAGTGGCTACAGAAAGGATCGCTGGTCTAAATCGACCAAGCCTTGATAGTTTTAATGTGCAGTGAGGAGCCACAAGCAAGGGGTTGTTACGTCACTGACAGAATGATACCGAGACTCGGAAACCAAGGCCTTGAGATGAAAATGGCAGCTCTCTGCCCCCTGTAATTTTTTTGGCATTTGAGGACATGATGGATCATCTCAGCGAGTTATTTTAGCTCTCTGCAAATGAAATAATAATAGCTGGCAGGAGAGCTTAATGTTTTGGGTGCGGTTTTCTGATGGACCTTGTGCTGATCTATAATGGACTTAGGAAAATCTACCGTTTATTTATTTTAAGTTAAACTGGACATATGTTCCCCGTACCTGGCTACCAGTACACTCCAACACCTTCAATAACCTCAGATCTTGCAGCAGGAATAAGGAAGAGGAAACCCATGTCGTATGGCTCCCCTTCTACAATCCTCAAAATAGCAGTTAGGCTAATTGAGTCTGACCCTTTTAATAATAATGACATTTATTTACAAACTGTTTAAACTGTAGGGAAGTGCATTCCAGTGCGTAGATGCTGTCACACAGCACGCATAGTGAAGGCATTTCTAAATGCAGTGATCTCTAATCCTCACTTGAACGCGGCTGAGATCAGAAGCATCTGTTAAATAAACCAGGCATCGTCAGAACCACGCTCATTATCAAGATTCCGATCAGCGCAGCACATGTGTTCGCTACAACTGCCTTTGATCTACAGGCTAATATGTGCCTTCGCTAACTGCTGTATGTTTAGCGGCCTGCATTGCCACAGGAAAAAGTTACATTTCTTAACACATACACAGGATCTTGGCTCCTTTCACTTTTCTTGAGGGGTTCATCAGCTAAACCAAACAAAGGCTTTTTGGGCAACGATGGCGATACACCCCAAGTCCGTCCAGATCCACAGGAGAAGCCGCCGGGTTCCAGCAATTACGGCTGGTTCTGAGATAAGTGCCAAGTAACTACAGAAACATTTCTCAGGACTTATTGGGACTTCAATCATGTACTTTGCTACATAAATGAAAACCGCATGAATGGAAACTGTTTCCACCCACGGACAACCATCCAAAATAACTTTATGGTTAAAAGGTATATGATTACTCACTTCTTAACTAAGTAATAGTAAAGTATAACTAAGCAGATATAGCCTGATACTATTCACTTCCTGCTGCACATATAGTCTGGGTAAGAATGTCTCTTTACAGTACAGATAACATCTCTGATGAGATTCACTCACAAATGATTATATAGGGATCAGAAATCAGACCAAAGAATGGGCCTCATCTACACAAGTTGTTCCACATAGTCTTTCCATGTGAAAGTTTTGTGCTTCAGTGCTAAATACAAAATTTAACACATCAGCGGTTCCCACTGAGCATGACCCACCATGGGTATTTGCTTTTCTTTGTTGGGGATTAAGGGCTGAGAGGGGACCAATGGCAGGCTTTGTCAAAGCGTGACCAGCCAATCACTGATGAGTCTTTTTTCACATGAGTGAAAATAATTGTTTTTTTCTTTTTACCTGTCCAATGTCTTGTAGGGATATTTTTCACCCTCAAGCATGGTTTTACCACACAAAGACTATCCATTGAGCTGGACAGATAATATTTAATCATGTCCAGAAGATAAGAAAATTTTAGTCACTTCCCATTAGAATCAATCAAACACTGATCTTGGTTATCAATGTAATCTCTCATTGCTATAGCAACCAGATACCACTAATGGCTCCCAGGGCTACTACTGAAATTTTTGCTATAAATGAAACACAAATGACAAAATGCCAAACTCAAACAAGTTCAGAAACTGGAAATACGCAACCATTAGGGTCGCAGTGGCGACTCCAAGGAAATACCTCACTATGAATATGGAAAGCAAGAAATCAGGGTGAATCCCTGGCAGCAGTGATAGAGGAGAACCCAGCAGGAGCGCCTCACCTTGGCCCAGATGTGCCCTGTTGAGTGCCTGGCTCGCCGTGCCGAACCCGAGCTCCCGGCACACCACGCTGGCATCTGCCAGGTCCCACAGGTGGTCACACACTGTGCCCCACTTCCCCTCGCGCAGAACCTCCACACGCCCCTCACCCAGACGGGGCCCTGCCTTCAGTCGCACCACACCCTGGAACATCACAAACGGGAAACGCACATGAACTCAGTGTAACTCACACAGAGCAACAAAATTCAAGCCTAACAGTCATCCGCTAATTCATTGGCCAAAAATCTGTGCCAAGCAAAGTGTGCTTCCTCAGTCATAGCTGCATGACAACTACAAATAGGATTCTTTAAAAGGTGATGCAACAATTTATCAATTTTATGTATGTGGTTCCTGTAATAAAAGTCCTTTAAATTGACATCTTATTTCACAGGTTCGGTTCAAGTTGAAGTACATACAACGGAGATGCCTGCAACTGGAGTTAAAATTGAAATGGCAACAAAGAAAAGAGAGTTTTTTTTCTTAAAACATATTTTGAGCCTTTGAAACCCTGTAAAAATGTCCTTTACATGTGTGGTCCAACTTTCCATGCATTTAATCCCAAAGAACAGAGGGTTCTGTTCAGCGCGCTTTTTAAAGTTTTGCGATGGTTTTTAAACTGCCTAATTGCAATGTACCATTCTGGAAATAGTCCATCCAGACGGATACACCAGTACTGGTCATTCTAACTGAGCATAATAGACAAAGCAAAAAGGAGGCTAGTAAGCTCTCACTTGATTGGTATGGGGCACCCATGATGTGCTGTCATAGGAGGAGGCCAATAAGCTCTCACCTGATTGGTGTGGGGCACCCATGATGTGCTGTCATAGGAGGAGGCCAATAAGCGCTCACCTGATTGGTGTGG
>JAABNY020000040.1:3631794-3651259 GCA_015164015.2 Brevimyrus niger | reverse complement strand
GATGGACAGGAGAGTCTTGTGGTTGACTGTGTCAAATGCTGCTGATAGGTCAAGAAGGATGAGAACAGATGACAGTTGTTTAGTACAGATATTGTATGGGTTCCACTGAAATAAAGGTAGCTGATTATGAGAAAGACCTTGGTGTGTATGTTGATGCTTCCATGTCCCACTCTAGCCAGTAGGGGGAAGCAATAAAAAAGGCCAATAGAATGTTGGGTTACATCTCTACCCATGTGGAGTTTAAGTCAAGGGTGGTGATGCTATGATTATATAATTGCTTGGTAAGACCCCACCTAGAATATTGTGTGCAGGTTTGGTCACCATACCTTAAAAGGACATTGCTGCCTTGGAAAGGGTGCAATGTAGGGCTACAAGAATGGTTCCTGGTCTTAGAGGAATGTCTGTTCTAACAATAACAGTATTTGTCACACAAATTAGTGAATATTAAACTTCAGGGGCATTAAAGTGAAGAGCTAACATACTATTCACCAATTAACAGGATATTAACAGTAACTGATTACCCAGGAAAGTGAATTATATCACCACCTTAATATTAGCTGCTGTGATCATCCGTATAAAGCTCTCATAAGATAGCAACCAGATCTTGGGAGACACAATTGATAAGCAAGTTTCTGACAAAGGACTCCTACCCTAAAACAACCTACAGGGATATTTTAGTCAGAGAAGAATCCATTATGTAATGTTAACAAAGTTTTTCTGATCACAAATGTCTGATTCTTTTAAACTGAGTGAAACTAAAGGCCCAACTTGGGCCTCCTAGATACAGTTTAAAAATAAGTCTTGAGAATGTTAATGGAGCATTACTCACTATTCATTTCACCAGTATACAGTTAGGCTTGTTATTAATAATTAATCAGCTTATCTTAAATAAATAGCATGAGTGTTGCTACATATGACTGCTCCTTCAGTCGCTCTTTAGTTGATGTAGTGGTCTTGCGGGTGACATGACTGAGGTTGATGGGGTTTAATTGCCCATATTGTGACTTCACACCTCCCAAGTTGTGGGCTCGATTTCTGACTTATTTGTGTCTTTTTGGTCAGTGTGGAGCTTGAGTGTCCTCTTCGCATCTGAGTCAGCTTGCTCTTAAATTGCACAGACATGAAGTTTAGATGACTGCTTGTCTTTAAAATCACACGTACTGTGTGTTTATATGCGTATGTGCAGGTCCAGCAACCAGTCCGCCGTGTAACCTGCCTCCTGCCCGTCTGCTTCCTGAGACGGGCAGCCAACTTTCCATGGCTCTGTTTTGGATAAATGTTTGGGAACTGTTTCTGGAAACTCAAATGAAATGTTGCATTCCAGGTGTTAAAAATTTAGTTTGGAATTAAAGCAGAGAGCACTTTGAGACATGAACTGTCTTGTAAGGACTTTTGATGGCATACAGTACTTGGATTTCAGAGTTATGGGAAAACGGAGGTTTTACTGAGAACTTACTGATGGCTGTAACTGTAAATTGCAGCAGCAGATTTGTGCCAAATTGCATAACGGGCCACATCAGAGCATGTGTTCAAGCTCCTACCCCAAACTACAAGTGTGGTCATAATACTGGTCATCATTTTCTCTCTTTAACTAGGGAATTATATACATTTCCACATCATTCCTTATACTTGCACATTGTTACGCACTGTGACAACAGTTCTGGAATCAGTTAAACTCTCAGTCTTCTCCAGGCTTGCTTGATGCAGGTTGGAGTTAAATAACAGACTGTATTTATGGTTGTTTCGGTGCTGAGTGTGGGGGTGTCACTGCTTTGATGTCTAAAATAGATGGGCCAAATTAACCCACTGTAATTTTGTCCAATCATGCAGTGGGCTGGTCTGTCGGGGTCTCAAAAAAACTATAAAAAAATAAATAATTTCCAATTATTTTTCTCTCTGTGCTGCATCATCCATCCATCTATTCACCTTCCATTATGAAGGTTTCCATTTAGGGAACCAGCAGCTCCAAAGAAAGTCACACCTTATTGCCTTATTAGTCTTTCCGGGGGAACATATTAGGTGTAAGAAATGCACGGCTTTTAACCTTGAGCACCCCCCCCCCCTTCCAGCACAAAAAAATATAAATCTGAGTTGTACTTCATAACCTACAAAAGAAAAAATAATTATGAGATATGGGTCAAATGTAGATTAGCTTTATTTTTGGCAAGGCCCTGCATGAAAAAAAATCTATAAATAACATCATCTTTTAACAACCGTAAATGCACGGATGTTTATATAGTCTGTTTGATGAACAGTGTGAACTTCTTTGGAAGGGAATTAATCCACTTTAAAACATGAACAAAGCCGTGAAACGCAGCTGCATTTGAACTTCTTTCTGGGTAATATACGGTAGGCTATATACAAAAACGGTACTAAATTTACTTTGAATATTACAAATGCAATAGCATCCTTGGATTGCAGTTTTTTGGTTACATGACTAATGAATGGTAGGAATGAACTCGTTTGTACTGAAGGCACCGGAAAGAGCTCGCCCATGAAAACTGGAGTCCTTATCTTCCAAACTTGAAACGTCGCCTGTAATTCTTGTATCCGGCCAAACGGTCCACTCTCCACCGAAACATCAAAGTCGACACACATTTTACTGATTACTAGTTTTGTACTATATAGCAGTATTAATATGCAACTTTTCATACCCACTGTAAATTAATCATCACACTGGATCTTATGTCTTTTAACTAAACAACACTACATTGCGAACTGCGAACCCATTTGAAAGTGTTAGGCCGTCAGAATATTTATTATTTATTGCTCAGGACGCAGGGCGCGTCATTGCGACACGCGCCCAAACGATGAGCACTTTATGCACACATCAGCTGCAATAATGCGCACATCATTCGCAATGATGCACACATCACCTACAATGATTACAAATTCTGCCTTACACAGAGATTTGGCATGTTTGCCTTTGTACGAAGCTGGATTCCGTCATTTCAATTAAGCTAATAGGTTATTATCGCTGTCTAGTAATGCATGTGTCATGACCTGCTCGTCCGATCCTCGTGTGTGCCACAACCCCCTCGTTACCTCGTGTCAATTCCTGATTGTACTCACCTGTTGCTTATTAAGTTTAACCTGTTTTGTGTATTTAGTCCATGTCTCAATCAGTATTCCCCAGATCTGTCGTTGTAGTGTCTCGTGCGCCTTCTATCCAGCCAATATACCCCGCTTACCCGTCCGCTTGGCTCTACTCGCCTGCCTGCACAAGCGTGACAGCATGATTTTTTAAATCATTTTATATACTTTTTTATACACAAGCTGCTTAAACTCTTCCTAGCATCTGCCAATTTGAGATATATTCATATTTTTTATCCTTTACTCCATCTCATGAAGCTTCTGGCTGTAAGTGGACAGTCTTGCTAGAATCTGTACAATACAAGGGTAGAAATACTCATACCGAATGCACATGCTACTGAAAAGCTCACTAAGGGACGACCTGCCGCTAGAGGGCATTCTCTTACCAGTTACTCATGAAATATATAGCTGTAATGTATTTGAATTGCTGCAGTTAGCAAACTGTCTCTGGCACGCCGGTAGGGGGAGTGTGTGAGTCCTGCAATATTTTTTGTCTAAAAGGTTCTCTACCCTTAAATATGCTTTCAAAATTACAGATCCTGACATACAATCCCTTCTTTTGTAATATTCCATTTTCTGTTGATTTCCGTTTGAAGACTTCAATAAAAAAAAATCAATCTGCCCCAAACAGGTTTTCATATTTGAATTGATTTTTTTTTATCCAAAATCCCTAGACGTCGCTGCACATGCCTTAAGCCATAAAATCATTTTCTTTCATTTTCCTTTCATCGTTATTTTAGTTTTTTGAGATGATGAAGACAGAGGTTTCCTGTCCCAGTGTGTTATCCACACGTATGTATTGGTTACTTTTAACTTTTTTTGTTCAGCTTGAGATTTTAACTAAAAAAAAATCAAAAAATGGAAAAAAAGTTGCATCAAATTGTATGCATTTCAATACATGAAGGTTCATTCAGGTTCTTTTCCAGGTATCACCGCCACACAGTGACTGATTTTATCCCATAATAGATTATATCACCCAGTCAGTGGATTTCCATGATAGATTTTAATTAGTTCTTCTAATGGTTTTTACATGCCTGAGGTGTGTCGCACACCAAAAATGAGATAAATCAAAGTCCTGTAAATCGCATTTATCATTGGGGCTGTTATGAGTTCAACAAATATCTACCAGGTTCACTCAAAGTGTTCACCTTTCACAAGAAAAAAATTATGCAAATATCTGAGCTCTGACTTCTCTCCATGCACTTCAAGGACAGTGAAAGTGATGTATGGCAAAATAATAGATTTTTCAAAGGCCTAGAAGAGCCATCGCTCTTACATTCTGCTATATTTGTACTTGAATTTACACATTGTTAACTAAAGTTGTATCTGCAGTGAGGTACAATAGTGAGGTACTCCATGCAATAATAAGGCAGCTTATTGTTGATGTGGCTTTTCCAGCTAACAATGGATGCATCAGACATGTAGTATCAATGACAATATATGATATAAGCAATGCAGAAGTACTTCAATAGCCATTGTTCATAACACAATGTGTATCGTCTGCCTCAGCTGATATAGCGCAGTCTAAAATTCTCCATTCTATGGCTAAAACAATTCTGCTTATTCATTTGACATCCACCACTTGGATTGGGATGGAAGGGCCTCCCTAATGAGTGACTTATCCGCTGACATCCTACAGCTGTGCAGTTCCCGCTGACCTTTGGATGAGCACTATTCCAGTCGTTGGTGAGGTTTTTCCTGTATTGAGCTTCTGCAGATTCCCAGCTTCTTGTGACGTTCCTGGTGAAAACCTCAGCAAACATCGACACACACAGCTTCCAAACAGACACTGCTGCATCAAAAGCTTCAGCTTGTGTTCACAGGTTCTTTGGCCTCCAATATCATCACAAACAATTCGAAAGTAGTTTATAAAGTGTGGCAAAATATGTCTACACAATTGTTATAATCAGATCATATTAAATC
The DNA here is from genome assembly GCA_015164015.2 of Brevimyrus niger. Taxonomy (NCBI): domain Eukaryota; kingdom Metazoa; phylum Chordata; class Actinopteri; order Osteoglossiformes; family Mormyridae; genus Brevimyrus; species Brevimyrus niger. The sequence continues at coordinate 3,646,243 of JAABNY020000040.1, read as the reverse complement.
CCCAGCAAGACAGCAAATTGAAATCTTAGGTCAGCGTGTCACATGGGTTTGTAACCCAGCTGGGCACCTTTTATAGTAAATACTATGTCATACCATTGAACAAGGTGCCTGTGTTACATATTCAGGAAAAGTGAATGGAAAGTTAAACTGCAGGCCATGTAAACTGCTTTTATGTTTAGCAAATAAAGTCATACTTTCATGCTGCCGTAAGTTTTCCGTCTCAAACAATGCAGATACTGTGTCCTGCACAGACCAATTTATCTCTCCAACTTCACCACCGAATAGCAACATGTGGAAATGTGTCATTTCAGATGCTATAGTGGAAATGCGACAGTCGCTACTCAATAACTAAAGGATTTTCATGGCACATGACAGCTGTTATTAAAAGTTATCAGATGTGATGTGTTAAGCTGACACAATTTTGATACCCAAGTACATTATACATTTTGGAGGTTGCTTTTATCTAAAGTAACACACAACTGAGAAGCAAGTCAGCCAGTCCCGGGAGCAACTGGGGTGAGGAGCTTTGCTCAACGGTGAAATCACTCTGCCAATCACAGAATTTGAACCAACAACCTTCCAGTCAATGGCACAGGATCCAAACCCACAGAGCCAGACGCCTCCAGAAGGAAAACAGGAAAATAATATAAGTGAAATCATATTTTTAAGAATATTACATCAGTATACTGTGCAGCAACCCAAGGCTGTCTGTGCATTTTGATTTATGTTGTATGACTTAATGTGCAACATATGTATTACCATGTACAAAATGTATGACCACACACCAGAACAAGATCCTTGTACATGCCTGAACTACTAAAGAGATCACGCTAATTCTGATAATTAAATCCATCCAACAAAAGAGATCCATAAACCAGCTAAAGAGAACACTTTTAGTAACATAACTTAACAAGCCAGCAATGCATAAAGAATAAATAATACTATTAAAAACATAAAAGGTACCACACTAACATGACAGAGTGAAAAAACACATAAACTAGACCAGGGGCAGGCAATCTTATCCACAAAGGGCCAGTGTGTATGTGAGTTTTCGCTGCAACTCCCTAATTAGATTACTAATTAGAGGACTGATTGGCTGAAGAGTCCTCACACCTGGGTTTGAACAGCTGACCTAAAGGTTATCCCAAACACCTGCATACACACCGGCCCTTTGTGGATAAGATTGCCCACCCCTTGACTATACCCGTGAACTGTACTTCACATGTGTCTACCAAGAAGAAATGGCATATTCAGTGATCTTTACTAAGTGCAGTTGATGTAGTTAGTCTGCTCCTCCAATTAAATATGTAACTGCAACTGAATATTTTCAGCATGCAGAATCATGAGGTTTAGTTACTGCGTGACTAAGCATTAGAATTACAAGGACACTTGATATAAGCAATTTTAAAGATAGTTTATATTGTTGGCTGTGATGGGTTGGCACCCCGTCCTGGGCTGTCCCCCACCTTGTGCCCATAGTCTATGGGATAGGCTCCAGACCCCCCATGACCCTAAATAGGATAAGCGGTTTCAGAAAATTGATGCATGGATATTATTGTTTGTGCCAGATGTGGTGACCTCAGCTTCTCAGAAACAGCAGTCCTCCTGGGAATTCCACAAAGTGTCTATGGTTTACAGAGAATAGTGTAATGATCAGAAAACATATTGTTGACGACACAGGTGAGGTACAGGATGGCCAGATTTGTTAAAGCTATCAGGCTATAAGGAAAGCCACAAACAGAAACAGCTCAGTACAAAGGTGGCGTACAGAAAGGCATCTCCAAAGACACAACTCCTCAGCCCTTGAGGTGTTTCTGGAGACAAAAAGGGGATATTACCTCGGGCTACGTAGAGGTGGCAAATTAAGTTGCCACTAAGTGTACGAATACATTTGGCAAAAGACACACTACTATTTCTACCTATTAAGACTTTGAGTTAATGGTCGCAGTGGGATTAAATGCAAAGAGGATTTGCATCAAAATAAACCCCTCTACCTAACACAAATCGGTACGTGACTTCATTTCCTCCGTTTTATGGAGCGCAACGCAGCATCGTTTTCTAGCCAAACCAATCGCGAATCTTCTCCGTCCCATGCGCCCTAATTGACAGCAACTATCGGCCAATTACTTCAACGAATCTCAGAGCCTTCATCCAATAGAGTCGCCGGTTTGGTTCGTGGGCGGTGACGCAGCCGGGTTTCTGTGGGAACGGGACGGACATTTCCTCGGTTTACTCCCGTTATCGTCCGCTGTCATTGTCCGCTCGCTTTGTTGGTTCTCTCCGGGCCGCAGCCATGGTTTATCACTCCCTGGCGTTGCCGATGGTCTGTTTCACGACGTTGTGGGGTCTAGTGGGTATCGTCGCTCCCTTTTTCGTGCCCAAGGGACCTAACCGAGGGTAAGCATCTGCTTCTTATGCAACCTAGATGTAACGCAATCATTTCATTTATATTTGAATATGACAGTCTGTTTGGGAAATATCGGTGGATAAGATCGAACCGGAGGAGCGTGCATACTGTCTGTCTAGCAGAATATTAATAACGGAACGCGGTGTCCCGAAGGCCCAGTTCGGATCTCAAAATGCCTCCCAGCATGCAGAGCTGCACGGCCCCATGCTGGCTAAATTCACCATACGCTGCATAAAAATATCGCTTTATATGTTTATTTGTTTTTAGCTAAACTCTGTCCCGCATCCCCGCCCTCATCTCTTTTTTTTCAGGGTTGTCATCACGATGTTGATATTGACAGCCGTCTGTTGCTACTTGTTGTGAGTATTTCCTACTGTCACATACCGGTACGTCGGTGCCCGGTTATCTGCTCATATGGGGAAGCGGGTCTCCGTCAGTAAAATAAGCCGATGTGTGGTTTAGAGAGCCGGGGGACACCCGCAGAGCCCGTCCTGGGAAGCCCTTGGGTGACAAAATGAGAATGTGTTAAAGTATAGCGCAGATAAAACCCACGCGTTTTTGTTCCCGTACATATTTATAAGCTGTTATATATAAACTATGTGTGTGTTTTTCCATTTTCAGTGCAATCTATAGGGTAATTTATTTCTGCGTTAATGACTCCAGCTGAGTTTAACATTATGGAGCAAAATGTTTCTCTTACTTTTACAGCTGGTTGATAGCAATTCTGGCCCAGACAAACCCCCTGTTTGGACCTCAGCTGAAGAATGAAACCATCTGGTACCTACGGTATTACTGGGAGTGAAAGTCTTGTCATGGTAAATCCGTAGCTTAGCTAACTTTGCTTTCCCACTGCATGTTTATATAAACCCTGGCAGTGATAATACCACTGGCATACAGCAGCCCTGCCCCAAAAGCCATGTTCTATGTACTGTATGTATTCAAAGCAAACGGACTGCCCACAGGCTCCAGTGATTACATTGAAGTGACACGTTCACTGGAGGTTCATCCACATCTTAAGAATCTTAACTTTCCTTTGAACAGTTACTGTCACAAGTTAAGCACTTTTATCTGTATCCATGCACATAACAGACATGGCAATTAACCCTCCCCCTCCTTCTTTCTCCATTTTCTTGTAGTCTAATTCCAGCCTGAGGCCATCCCTTTCCATTGCTCTTCCCGGGACGATGTCTGAACTTCGATCTCCTTCCCACAGTCCCTTATCAAAAAACACCCAGTAAGAATACATGAGGCACAACACTTCCTGTTTACAATGCGCACGAGGGCAGTGACCCTGTCTTTTTCATAATATTGAAAATTATGGCATTTCCCTGCACTGAAAAATAGAGGTGTCGACTTCGACAGCTTGAGTAAACACTCTCTAATGCATCATTTATAGGCAGACACTGTCGCCATGTTCTTGGTAATCACTGCAATTTTCATATGACAACATTACTGGGATATTAACCAATAGCTGGTATAGCTGGAATGGAAAGGGTTGCCCATGGAGGACTGTAAATATTATCTCAAAACTGAAAGTGCTGAAGTTGTTTATGTGAGACGTCTAATCCCATTCTTACACAGTCGAGTCACGTGCTTTTCCTTTGTGTGTGCAGTGTATGGGTTGAGACTGTAGAAGTTTTTTTTTTTCTCTTCTAGGTGATTTGGTTTATTTATTTATTTATTTGTATTCTCTAACGTATATCGGATAGCAATGTTGTGGACGTGACAGCTATACTGTGATCTGTTTGTGTCAGTCGTGTGCGCAGTCAAGAGGATTCAGTGCCGGTCATAGAATCTATAAGAGGACAATAAGGCCTACTTCACAAAGCCATCTCTGTGTTTCCACTGCAAGACGCTTATGTCCCATTTCCCTGAAGGGTACTTAACCAAAACCCGTTTCCATGGTGAACCCAACAGTCACTTAAAGCTGCGCAGTCCTTACTGTCATCCCAACACGTTGTTGTAAACAGTATTTAGCAGTGTTACTGGAGAGGCCAACCACCAGAGATGCTTTCCATCTTTGTTTGCATGCTATTACTAGGGCTAGAGGTATATAGTATATACTGTAGTTTGTGTGTGTGTGTGAGAGAGAGAGACTGGATAGTTGCTTTATTGAACTGTAAACACAGTGTCATCAGTGCTTATGGGCTAAAATGATCAGTGTTTGCTATTTATTTGTTTTTTTTTTTTTAATTTAATGCCTTTCTCCAGAACTGCATGTACTTTCAGCATTCAGGCTATTTCACCAAAGGTACATCAGCAGTTCCTTTCCCAAGACTTTACTTTTTTTTTTTTTTTACCTTTACCGTTCACAGTCTAAGGCACCTGTGTCACCTGTGTCCCATCTTAAAGCTTTCAGTGACGGCTGTGTTCACCGTGTACCTTCCCCTTACACTATTTTGGCGTGTGTATAACGGAGCGCGGCCGTTGGCTTTAGGGGCTGACATGCATGCTCGATAAGTAGATGTTTCCGTCATTTCCCTGTTCTTCTGGAACCATTGAATAAAGGTCGGGACGCGTAGAAAGCTCCAGGCTCAGATGTCGTTTTGTGTGTCTCGCCTTGCCTTCATTTTGCGCTGCGGAACAGTGCGCTTCACACTACAGGAAGTGTGGCATCATCACACCAGACGCCGAGGCACAGCAGTGGGTTGTGAAGGCTTTCACCCTCTGCGACTTCACATGCTACGTCAAACTATATTAGTTCTGTCACAAATTGCACATTTTGCTTTGACATTTAACATTAAAAGTCAGGGATAATCTTTTTAGGCCTGAATTCATTTCTATATATTCCTTTATTTGTTAGCGAGCCTGTGTAATCACGTAATCGCCCCGCGATGCTGAAAGTGAGCATTAAGCGCGCGTTATCAAAGGCCTGTTAGCTTAGCGCACGGCTCTGTCATTCTAACACCTCGTATCCAAATGCGCCTCCTGGCAAGTGGCTTTGCCTCGTAACGCGCCGGGACCCAGTTAGCAGAATGTGTGCCACTTTCCCTCTCTGCTTTTCTGCCGCGTGTGAGGGTGGGAGGTTATGTCATTGAAAGATAAGCCCAGTATTTGTAAACAAGAGCGAGGGACCCTGTGTGATTGAGTGGTATGCAAGTGACCTAAGAGCAAAAAAAAAAAAAGAAAAAAGCTGTTGAAATGGAACATTAAAATTAAATGCCATCTGTGTTGATTAGAACTTCCCTAGATTCACAGAGCGTCCAAGCCTGCATGGACGACAGCGATGGGCCACAAATGGATGACGACAAGGTGGGTCCATCTCCGTTTTAGCAGAGGCCTGAAAGGTAACTTAAAACCCAGATCAAAGTGTGCCTGGACTTTACAATTTGCCAGTCTTCCGTGGGAAATTAAAAAAAAAAAAAAAGGGCAGGAGAATAGCCTTTTCCCCCCGAGGCGGCTATCGTTACAGTTCTGCGTGTGAGTGTGGTCAGGGCTGCGGAGACTGTGTGCTTCTGAGTCCCAGCGATGTTTTAACCTTTCAAGTTAAAACATTTTATGCAAATGTAAACTTTGGATGGATGTTTCTAACACGAAAATAAAGACGCCCCGGCATGTGCTGCCCTTATGAAGGATAATGGCTGTGTGTCTGTCTCCGTCAGCGTATCTATACTGCATATCATTCTGGAACTGGCTTTTTTTACGTGCAGGATCTAGTGAGCATAAACTAGCTTTGTCGCAAAGACAACTGCAGCTGAACTTATGAGTATGGAATGCATCCAGGCCTATCTAGGTCATTATGTAAGAGGTGTTATATCAGATTTGGTGTCAGCCGGATGTATGGTGTGTGTCCTCCACCTGACATTCCTCCTCGCCTTAAAAAGAATGATTCTTTTAAGCTCCTATATTTAACATTCTATAGTCTTTGTGATTTTGTATTGTTGTTTTATTGAGGACGAGTCAATGGCCAGGATCATTGGCCAGCTGGTATTGGAGGGTCACTGGTGTCTTCTGTGTGTTTGTATGAACAATGATACATTGTGTGCATATAGCAGGGGGGAAAAAAATGGTCTGTACTAGTGTTTCTCAATGCAGTCCTCGGGGACCCCCAGATCGTCCATTTTTTTGCTCCTTCTCAGCTCCTGGTAGAACAAAAATGTGGATGGTCTGGGAGGGAGCAAAAATGTGGACCGTCTGGGAGGGAGCAAAAATGTGGACAGTCGGCGGATCCCTGAGGACTGGGCTGAGAAACACTGGTCTACACAGCTTCCCAAATGCCCCTCGGTATTTGAGTCATCAGTTTGATGTATGTGAAGTGGGAAAAGGAACACACAAGATTTGAATCTGTAATTAATTACTCTTGGCAAATTTTGGATTTGTGCAAAAAATATATGAAATAACATGTTGGAGATTTATGTTTATTCGTATATAAATACGAATTATGCACGTATAAACATAGAAATATTTTTTCTAATGTACAAAACATAAAATAAGGATATTATCAAATCATTAAGTAAAATCTTGAATCGAGGCTACGGTGTTGCAGCAGTAGTAACTCACGTGGCTGAGATGGTCGGTGGAGATTCGTGTGCTTCCGTTTGATGTCATTTACACATCCTCACACATTTGTTTCCATGTGCTTTGGGCATCATTGAGGGGGTGGTGACGGCGAGGGGGGGGGCAATGTGTGAGGGGACGTTTCTAAAATTATTATAACTATCATTATTCTTATAATAATAATAATAATAATAAATAATAATAAATAATAATAGGAAGAATAAAAAAACGCACACGCCGCCAGCCATTTGTGAGGTTTTTTTAGGTAACACGTTTGGTGCCGATTTCAGCGCGACGTCGCCGGCCGCGGCTGGTTTCGTAAGTGGCCCCATCTGGCTGCGGGCGGGGGACACGCTTCGCCAGCTGCTCCCAGGACCGGGCGAAAAAAGCCCCCAGATCCTCCACGGTGACCCCGGCGGGGTGGGGGGACAGGTCACGTGAACCCTTCCACTGACGTTGGATTTTCTCGTTCTCAGCCATATCCGTTTTCAAGTGCCGTGAACTCATTTGCCCTTTTTCACCAACACAGTGCTGTTTACAGCTGACACAGTTTCCATTTTACATACGGACTTTTCCCCGGCGTGATACACTGGCTATCTGAATCGGTAAAAAAATAATAATAATAGCTTTCAACAAAAAAGTAACATGTAAACTCACCGTAACTAAGTATATTACCATTTCGCCGAACAAGAAAGAATTTTTCTTTTAATTCTGAGTCATGCGGGCGACACCATGTCTGTCGTAAGGGGGTTAGCTACTTTCCTGTGCGTTTCTTAAGGATGATTACAAGTAGAAAACACAAAATGGTATCCCTCTGAAAGCATGGTGCACGTTGTATTTTAAGTGTTATCGTTGCAGACAGGTTTATCCCATGATACGCCATGCGTTCCGATATTTATTTAATTAATATTTATTTTTAATTTCCCTTTTATAAATTATGGACCAGCTCAATACCAGCTGTTTAAAACTAACTTCCTTTATATGGGATAAATAATTTGTTTGCTGTGTGTTGGTAATCTCTAACGTACCCTTATTGTATTCGGTTTTGCCCAATTATTCATATTTGGATGCCAAGGCAGACATTTTCTATTTGTGTATCCCTTTACTTGCCCGAAGAATTCTTTCAAGGGGAGCACGACGACACCGAATAAGGTAGCTAAGCTTACTTATTTAATTTACAGAAGTTGCTAGCCGTCATGTGCTTTTTCTTTTCTTGTTTTTCGGCCGAATATTAGTTTTAATCGCTCTTGCGAGTGTGTAGCAGACAGTGTCGGGGACCGATCGCAATTTGGGGAAGGCGGCTCAGCCGAAAGCGTGCGATTTCTCCGAGTCGTTTGTTTAACTTTCGGCGTAAAAACTGTCATTGCCAGATCTGGCCGGATCGCACATACAGGTGGAAAAGGACGAGAAGGGGGAAAGAAAAGGGGTAACTTCCTTCTTAGCCTGTCGTCTCCTTTTTTATTTTGCCAACCACATTGGAAATAAGGCCGAAGGTCGTCTGCGTTTTCTTTAATTTAACTTGCCCTCACCGCCACCCGTTATTCTGGCTTTGGGAAAGAATGGACAATAAATTATTGACATCCGACGGTGCTGCAGCCGAAATTTTATTTTGTAACGTGACGTCCGCGGCATAATTTGTTGCCGGTGTGTTGCTTTGAAGTGTAATAGGGACAGACTGGATCATTGATGAGGGCACCGGAGGTTCCCCGACTTGTTTATAATTCTGCGGACGATTATGAAACGTATCACAAGTTGGAAGACAAGGTAAAAATCCGCGATCGTATCCCGGCGGCTTTTTCTTTTTTACAGTGGATAAACAGAAACTTTGACAGCCTGTCGTGTGGTAGAAGCAGTAGTGGGCTCAGAGGCTTGGGTCCGAGTGTCAGGTGGGACACATCTGCGCACCTTTCGGGCAGCTCCCCTCGCAAATGATCGGCCGCCTTCGATGGCTAGCAGAATGGATTTAGCTGCCATGAGGTAAGGGCACCGGCCAGCAAAAAATCAACCCCATAATTCGACTCTGCCTTAAATCTCACGATTTCCTTTAGAAATACTTTGTGGCAGGACTTCGGGGGGAGATGTTGGGGACAACAATATATGCCATATTTCTTTCTTGTGTTTCGGAAAGAGAGAACAAAAGGAGCATTAAATGTCTTTTTTTGTTGTTGTCGCGATTTAGACAGTGCCGGGGAGCGGACGCTGTCTAGGTGGATTTTTTTTTTACCAAAAAAGAAACGCCGTCCCTGAACACCGACTCCAGCCGACAGCACAGCTTGTTTTATATTTGACAACTCTGCCATGTCCGGCTCCAGGTCCATCGGTTCTATCCCTGGTGTCGTGGACAATAAAGAAATTTCTGTGCCATTTGTCTTTTTTCCCTCCTGAGTTTAATCCGACGTGGGTCACATTGCTGGCTATAACCAATAATGTCGTTTTGTTGCTCGGAAAGGCGCTTTCTCTTAACTCCAGTTTTTTTTTTTTTTTTTTTTTTTTGCTATTTATCAAAACTGCCTCTTCAATCCCGAAATTGAATTTGCAGCCTCCCCCGCAGCTCTCTGGGGATGTCAGCTGAACGGTCCACCTAGACCTCACGGTACTGAAATTGCGAGCCGAGGATCCGCGGCCAGCCTGAATTCACTGTGCTGCTGTTTTTGCGTATTTTGCCAAATTAAAGCAGATATTGAGTATCTGTAACCCTTTTTTCCACCCGTGCTGATAAAAGGAAGGCCACACACGTGAATTCGAGTGCCGTTTGTGTATGTGTCTGTGTGTTTTTGCTAATGGAGGTAAATGCATTTGTAAATCCCTGGCTGTTAGTCAAGATGAGATTCTCACCGTGTGTATTTAATCATAGGGGCCCCGTGAATGGGGTGCTGGCTGAATTGCCGTTCGGTGGTGTTAACAAATCACTCGAGAACCGAACCCCGGTGATCTTCCAGCGAGGTGCCAATTTTTTTTTGCTCTTGTGGAAATACCCCCTCTGAAAATGAATGTCTCTCTCTCCTGGTTCCACTTACAGCTGTGGGCCCAATATGTCAGCCTTTTATGTAATTATGGGGTTTCAGACAAAGGTGCACTGCTTGCTAACGTTTTGGCTTTTGGGTTCAGCATCTTTCACCCTGCTCTTCTGATGCCAGGGTGTTCGTCAAAGTAGCCACACCGGCGACCCCTCATTCTACATGGCGTGATGGAAATGCATTGAGAATACGGCCAAACATGGTTATATGTAGTTACGAGTTGTAAAGAAGCGGCGGTAATTAGCGGCTTGTCATGTGACAGGTGGTGTGAACCCTGAATTCACGGCTTCACAACGTGCGAATGGTCTGCTGGTGGTCTCGCTTGGAAGAGGCGTCCCGTGACCGTTGAAGGTGTGACAACCTCCATCCAGAAAGCGTTGGGCATGCCTCAGGTTGGTTCCTCTGCCCCTTCCAGCCTGTCTACATTCTTATTTACCACGGTAGGCATGAATGGCATTGTGTTCATAACCAGGTATAACCGAACACTGACAGGGAACATTGTTTCCCCGTCTTTGGGCCTAACCATGTTTGACTAGTTTGAACAGTAAGCAGTTATTTCGAGAGAGTTAGCTATTTGAGGAATGATTCCAGCAGGAGGGGATTAAGCCCGTTTCTGCCTTCCTGTGTCTGCAGCCGGGCATGAACGGGATGGAACCGATATTTGGCGAGGCATATGGGAGCCACCGGTGCCTCCTCACGCCATACCCCTTAGCGGGGTCTCCGCTGGGGGGCAGGACCGACTGCGACCAGGTGAGAGCAGAGCCAACCTGCTGATCTGTGCGCGAATAACCCATAAGTTAAAGTGTAAAAGATGGAGGTGAGTAAAACTTGGGTCAAGTTAAAGATCTCTTTACATGGCCCTGACCAGCTGTGTGGTGGTCAAGGACATCTGCAGAATCTAAAAGTGTAAAGGATAGACCTTCGTCAATTAGTGTGAGGAAGGGTTACGGCTTTTTATAACTGTAGGATTGTTTTTGTTGAATTGTCTATGGTAACGACTCATTGCCTCGCAGAATGTGGTTCTGATGCTGGGCTCCCCGGCTGCGCCTCGCAAACGGCCCTTCGAGCTGCTGAGCGACTTGGTGGACGACGGCTTCGGAGAGGACCTGCACCACGAACGCTGGGACATCTCTGCGCTGGATGATATCACGCGCTACACCAAAGGCAGCCTGGAGGGGGAGCTGGCGAGCTCGGAGGTGATGCTGATCGGCAAGTGGGGCAGTAGGGAGGAATCCGTGGAGAAGCCGTCTCTGGGTTCCGGGTTGGGCATTCGGGTCCGGGCGGAACCTGAACCAACCCCAGAGCCCAGCCTCGCCAAGTCCTCCGCATCTGACAGGCAGGAGAGTACTTTGACACTAGGGGGTGCAGCTGCAGAGGCAGTGGAGGAAGAGGAAGAAGAGGAGGAAGAAGATGCCCAGGGCCAGGAGGTTACTAAAGCCACTCCGGTGGAAGTGTTTCAGCAGCCAGAGGCTGCGGCCTCACTGTCTCCCAGTGCCCTGGAGCTACGCAGTGAGGAGCACAACTACTCCCTGCAGGCCGACAGGGGCTCCGGATCCAGCCAGGGCTCTGACAGCGAGACGGCGGACACTGAGGACGAGGAAGGGGAGGAGGAAGAGGAAAGAACAGCAGAGCCTGGCGACCAGAGCTCCTCTGGAACGGAGTGCGGTGAGAGTCGCGTCGTCGTCTTCCCACCGTGGTCTGACGGCACCTCAGCCTTGAATTCAAGTCCGATTCTGTTTAGGCTTTCGGCGGAGACTATTTATATTTATTTATATATGGATATATAAATACATGTGTATAAGTTTAGTCTCGGTTCTCTGGGATTTTTTTCTTTCCTAATTTATACTCGGCTGGCTCGGCTTTCCCTGAGTCCTTCTTGAATATTCCACGCAGTCTTAACTCGCAACGCAGGACGCGGAAGCGCCGGCTCCGTTTCCCCCCCCCGTTAAAAGCAATTAGAGCAGCATGTGGGTAATGGAAACTCCGGGCCGGATGTTCACACGTGTGCACCGATAAACGTGCGCCGACTGTTACTGTGGAAAAAAAAAAGTGAGCCGTGACGCACGCAGGCCTGCGCTCTGACATTTGCAGACGGCCACGCGGGCGAGAGGCCGGCCAAGCGCAGGTGCTTCTGGGAGTACAGCCACGGGCGCGACTTGGGGAGCAGGAGGGTGGCGGTGAGGTGGCCGCTGTCTTGGAGCTCCAGCACCCTGCCCAGCACCCTCTACCGGAGAGACGGGACGTCCGGCAACGGTTAGGCCTCCTCCGACGACCTTTGCACGCATGGTGGAATGTTTGGTGCCGACCGCTGCCTAGTCCCGGCATTTTGTTCTCGGTTTTCGCTCAAGTATGTAATGCTAGAGCTGTGTTTATGTGACCAGAAATGCAAATTGATTCTCAGAGCAGAACTTTGACCAAGGATGGGAGCGCAAACAATATATTTCTTCTATTTCATTCTGAAATAGGAACGGAGGGAATGTAAAAAGACATCTGAATATTTCCCGTTCCAAAGTTTCGTTTCCAGATTTCACCCAAAGAACCGGACCTGAACTCAAACTCCGCACAGCCTTGAATGAGATGTTTTCCTGACACATTTATTTATAGAGAGGCACAGAAATGTCATTAACACGTTAAGGCAGGGGCGCCATAAGGGGGGTGGGGGCAGTTACGATGATTCCAAGGACCTCTGACTGACAGCATAATTGGATTGATCTGGGTTGGAGGTCCAGTATGAGATGCTGTCCTGGAGCACAAAAAGTCTAGCATCACCCCTGCGTTAAGGGCATCCACGCCTATGGCTGCGGATCTGAAAAGCCTGCATTCACACATCTGCAGGGCACACAAATCAGGCTGCTAAACATGGAGGGAAAAAAGAGAAAAGAGATCCTGTTCACTGGATACGGTTTTTTTTTAAAAAAATGTGCCTTCAGTCATATGACAGCAATCGAAACCCAAAGATTTTGGGTGGGGAATTCACTGCTTAGAAGCCATGTTTGTAGACTGTGAGTTGCAGGTTGATGAATTATATGGCAGAGTTTAAAGATTAACTGGCTAAATCCCCACCCGCCACTTTAGGCAAGAAAGGGCGCCGCAAGGCCCGCAAGACGGACGCCAGCGACCTGACCCCCAACCCGCAGAAGCTGTGCAGCATCGGCGAGCAGCTTCAGAAGCTGAACGTGGCCATCGACGGCATGGGACCCGTCAATGATCTGCCCGTGGTGGCTCGGGCACGCTCACGAAAGGAGAAAAACAAGCTAGCCTCCAGGTAGGGGCTGTGACGTACGGGAGAGAATAAACCGAAATGCTGAGAGAGACAGACGGGGTGACCAGTCTGGGACTGGCCTCTAGTGGTCTTGGAGGTATCCGTTAGACAGCAGCTGGTTCACATCTAAAACTCAAGATGTCCTCCGAACAGTCGCTCCAGTTAAGTAATAGAATAAATTTATAGCCGTTGCTTTATAGAGTGATGCTTTCCAGAAGGGACTGGTAACGTGGGGGTGGGAGTACTATAAAATGTATCCCCTGACCTCTTGTGGAAAAGGACAGTTGAAACTATCTCTGGAAAACGGTTTGTGTAGAGTGCAGTACCATGTTGAGAGCTGGGATGAAGACCAGACACACAGAGGTTCCCCAGAGCCCTGTATAATTGTGTAGAAGTTCATGTGAGGACAGTGGGGACGTGGGGTGAATGTGGATCTCCAGCGCTTCTTTCTGGGCTCCTTGCAGGGCTTGTCGCCTGAAGAAGAAAGCCCAGCATGAGGCCAACAAGATCAAGCTGTGGGGACTGAACCAGGAATACAGTGAGTGGATCCGCACCTCTGACAGCTCAGGCTTTCAGTGTCCTGGGGGAAGGGGGGGCGGTTCAGGTCGACGGATAAGAAATTTAATACGGTGAAAGCTTTGAGGTGCCGCTTGTCCCCGAGGCCTGTCGTGATCCTAGTTCATATGGAGGACTAATCCGTTCGGCCGACAGGGAATGCCCAAATCTCTGTCCTCAGGCGGCACCTACAGTGACAGCACTCACCAGACGTTAGCGGTGATGGGGCAGTTAATATCGTGGGTGCAGGATGAAGGTTCCATGTAGTGTAAAGGGGACCCCATTAATCCATCTTTTTTTTTTTTTTTGTGGGTAGACAACCTGTTGGGGGCGCTGTTGAGGATTAAGGAGGTGATCCGGCAGAGGGTGGAGAGCAGCGACGAGTGCGGCGACGTGGGCATGACAAAGAAGCTGGAGGACATTCTGAAGGAGTCTGCTGGTGAGCAAGGCCCCCGTAGATACCTTCAGCTGCATGCATGTCAGTGGTCGTCTCTGTCGGTTATCTGAAGCCTAATGCATAAACGTTCGGGAAACGTGGCCCGGGGGCCGCGGTGCTTTCCCGAAGTCGGCGTTCTCTCACCGTCTTTATCCCCACAGGTCCACTGGTGGCCGGTCGGACCAGAGAGTTTGTGGAGAGGATTCTGGAGTGCAGTGCCGGAGGTGGAGGGCAGGTGGACAAGAGACCCCAGGCAGCGACTCAGTCTGTCTGAC
>JAABNY020000040.1:3592341-3618568 GCA_015164015.2 Brevimyrus niger | reverse complement strand
GAGCCTTGGCCTAATGTATAGTACCCTGGTAACTCCTGTTTGAGCCTCTGCCTGAACACAGGAGCCTGATTATTTTTATTATTATTATTAAGTGTTTTTGTTTTGCAGAATAAATTGTGCTTGTGGCTGCCATTCCAGTGGTGGTGGCCTGATGGTTAGGGGAACGCACTTGTAATTGTAAGTTTGCTGGTTCGAATCCCTGGTTAGTAAAGTACCACTGAGGTACCTGAGCAAAGTACCCCACCCCCAAGCACTGATACCCGGGTGCTAAATTAGCTTTCCCTGCTGTGTCATGATGTCACATATGGATTGAATGCAGAGGGCACATTTTCTTGTGTGTTGTGGTGTGTCAACAAAGACAACTAATCAATTTTAGTTTATGTCATACAAAGAGCTACAAAATGATGCAGGTCTGTTGAATGGCGTCACGTTTTACTTGCTGAGGTAAAGCACAACAAAAGAAGGCATACTTGTTAAAATTTTTTAGCCCAAATGATTTATTGCATATATTACATTTTCTACTTCATTTACACTCTGTTTTAATATCGATTATTGGCTTGATTGATCACCATTTACCCACCAGATGTCACTATGATGCAAGGTTTGACCAGCCTGAACGACCGAATCTTTTTCAAAAGCAATCATTTTAATCTCTTAGGTGCCCCGTTTCTGTTATCGTTAATTTGTGGTTTTCTTCCGGGTTGATTTTTAACGAGACTAGTGTGAGGGTTGTGCGTTTGTCACTCGCTTTAATTGTTTTGCATGTTGCAAGTGGTTTCTGGTCGAGAAACGTTTGCTTGCTATATGCGTTGTGGTCACGTGACTTGCAACCTTCATTCCTTCAGCGCGTCTCATTCGATCTAGCCGCTGTGATGGATCAGCTCGGATACTCCTGTGTGTAAATGTCCCAGAGCTGGCGAACTGCGAATTAGTTTCAGTGACAGTCTTTGAATTACGATCCTCCCTTTTATAAATCCACGATAATGATACAGTCAAAGGGTGAACAGTGTTTACTATAAATGCAGGTTCTGAAATTTGGAGGCGGGCAGTCTAATCTCATACGCTCCGCTTAGCAAATTACCAGAGTTAAAAGATATTAAATATTTAAATAAGATATAATTTACTTAACATGACCCACTTAGAAGTGAGCCGCATAATCTGCCCTCTACAATCACTGAACTGTAATTATTTACCGCAAGTGTTTCGTTTCAAGGGGCATGTTTAATAAACAGATCTCTTGCTTACGTAGCAAAAAAAAAACAAGACTAGCAGTAGAGGAATTTCGCCATAATGTTGCAGTTTGATTTTCCAGGCTAAGACTAGCTTAAAAAAAAAGAAGTAAATAATTAGCTAACTCATTAACTATTCTTTTTCGAGGCAGCAGGTGGCGCTGTGAGCTGGGACATGCGCTTCAACCTCAACGGTCACCGGCGTACATTTTGGAAGGGAAGGTCATAGGTGTACAAGATAATTCACATTAAGTATGTTATGTAGAAATTTCTAGTTAATTTGAAACTGAATCTTAAGGTGCTGTTGAGATTTCCCTAAAAACAATAACGTTGCCTGGCTGTACCCTGGCAACCTATATCGGATGTACCACCTGCCTATCGTTAGGCGTTTTGTAAGAGTGGCACCTTAAGAGGCAACATGTTGTTTAACAAACATTCTTCCTGGAAAACAAGTCCTTCACACGAAGGTTTTCGTCAAGCCTAATTTCCTTCCACGCACGGCCCCTAAAATGATTAATTACTGGCCACATGTTGGGTAAGGGTTTGCCCCCCCCCCTTCTGCGCCACCACAAATAATAGTAATAACAAGGAAAACAGGAATCTGGTTTCTAATGGCCAGTGCTGCTGGCAGGCTTGGAAGGCCCTGCCTTGGTGCATGTCTGCACCGTCTGTTTCTGCTGGTGGGAGTTCAGCACGAGAGCACTTCGCTGCCCGCTGCAGTGTCACAGTAAGCAGTTAGGACCGGCTGGCTAATGATGTTGCTGAGGGTTTGTTGGAGATCAATGAACTATCGTACTGTTCTAAAACGCACAGTACGAGTGGCCCCCAGCCACGAGAATAACGCCTCTGACGTCAGTCCACACAGAGGAATGCAGCGGCTCATGGAGAAACTCCCCCTCACGACTGCCAGCGCCTTTGCTGACTTCTTGTTTTCGCCCCCCCGGCGCTGGCCAAAGGTTAGCGCTAAGCTAATAGTTATCTGGCCACGTATGCTTTCACCATTTTGACATCTGCTTTCACAACATTAAGTCACACTGCAAAAAATGTCTCCGCCAGATGCCAGTTAGTCGTTTTCCACCCCTTTCGATATTTTAGTTCGGTCGGACGTCATTCTTGGCTACTCGTTTGTATAGCTGTGGTCTGAATCACAACGGCATGGATTTTCCTGTGACGGCCTCCCACCGTTAACCACGGCGCCCTCTGCTGGCCATTACATTGTGGCCCGAGGGTGTGTCCTGTCGTGTGCACTGTGAGCCTCACGTCTTGCGTGTTTTCTGTATGTTTAGAAAGTGTCTGTAATCACGCTGGCTCACGGAGGTATCGCGGGTCTGCGTTAAGCTCTGACTGCAGGGCACATCTGACATATCCTGTTATTTTTGCTCTGCCCCCCATAATTGAATCTATATCTTTAAATTATTGAGTGACCATGGGGGGGGGTGTCACTCTTGGGGCCAATCAGCTTTCAGCCAGTGCCCCTGTGGCCACACCCCTTTATATGCCCCTGCTTTCCCAGCCACCCCAGATTGACACGTAGGGGGTCTCTGTCCACAGACTGTCACATCATGAGGGCAGAGGGTGTCTGGTGGCTCGTCCCCAGTCTGGCAGTCATGGCCCCTGGCCACCGGCAAACGGCACGCTGTGGCTTTTTGCTCTCGGACTCCAAAAAAGCTGCCCTTTCCTATCTTGTGGTGTTAATTGGGCTCTTGACTGCCAGGGCATCTATCAGAGATCGGCATCCATGCAAAGCGGGCCTGTGTGTATGTGAATTAGGTTTATATTACATTGTGGGGACCAAATGCTGCCCCACAATGTGATAAAAACCTGTTATTTTGACATTGTGGGGACCATTTTTCAGGTCTCCACAAAGAACTGTGAATGCAATCAAAAAACTAAAAATGCCGAAAGTCTCATATTTTGTTTGGTTACTTATGGTTAAGGTCGTCATGTTGGGATTAGAATTTTCCACATAGAAATGAATGGAGAGTCCCCATATAGATATAATTGCAATCTTGTGTGTGTGTGTGTTTCTTGCTACATAAAAAGCAGGAATCATTAACCAGTGAAATGCTCTGGTTTACATTCCGGGGCGTCCAATCAGCTGCCTTGTCGGCTTGTGCCACCCTCAGAAGCTCCCATCCTGCGGTTTATCTAAGTGATTATCGCTCATGTGACAGATTTTGGGTAGTTTACGCTGACCTGGATGTGCAGACTCCCACAACCACTTCCTCCATTATTGATGTAACATGATGTAACAGGCAAACAGACAGTTACACAAAAACAAGGACCAATTAGGTCAAGGTTATGGTCTTTTGGTAGGTCTGCACCCAGCGAGTTGCGTCAGCTGTTGCTGTAACAAACAGCTGAGCTTCTGCAGTCCACAAACGGTGAGCAAAGACTTGGTAGGTTCTTTGGTCTTTCATAGTCTGATGGGGTAAAAATCGCAGAATGCACCATGTCTTACTCGCTGTTTTGGCTCCCGCATTTCTTGTAGGCTTGTAGGTTCTCTCTGCGTTTCTCTCATCTGTCTTCCTCACATCTAGAGGTTCCGTATGCTGTGTGACTGGACTCCAGCTGGGAGGCTCTGTTTATCAAAATGGATGCTTCTTGGCCTAAATTAACTGCCACCTGGGGGCGATTTAAGCTTTCTTATTTTACTTTTTTGACCGCTTTCCAGCTGATTTGTGCAGTTGCATTTTCTGTGCACTAGATGTCAGCGATGCTCTTCTGATTCCCCGCTCTCCCTTTCCCGCATGGGAGTGTCAAATGACTTACAGCAGTCTGCTGCAAGAAGTTCATCTTCTTAACACATTGTTTCTCACATACACAGAGATCCTTAAACTGTCTGCTATGATATTCAGAAGCAGAAAATTCTATAGCTACACCAGCTTGTTTTGATAAAGAAATCCCTCTCTGGTTTGATTCTTTAAAGTGTCCTCATGTCATTATAAGGGGCCTGACCTCCCCTTGGCTGCTGGAGTTGGCTGGATGCGTCACCATGTTGCTCAACAACGGGAACATGAAGGACATCGGGCTTTCTTCAGCCCTTGGCCGTCGTACATGACTGATGTGTGTCATGTCAGGATGCTGCTTACTGGCTGCCGAGGGCTGATTTAAGCAAATCCCTTCCTGCCAGCGGAAGAATTCACAGACAGTTCAGTTCTTAGGATTTTCATACAGATGATTCTCACAGAGTGTCTCTCGCTTAGTGATACATTACGTTCTGCTGATAATTGCATTAGAAATGTCTTCCGAATTGATAATAGTAATATTAATGTTAAATGTTAGCCAAAAAAACAATGCAGTGGGAATGTTAATCTGCATATTTGTAGCATTTAACAAATTGTCTTTAGTGGTCTTGTGACCCGACCAGCTCGTGTTGGTGGTTCTGGGAATTCTGGGAAATCTGTTGCCCCATGTTACTGTACGTCCTCGTGTCACTCGGGCCCTCTGGGAATCTGGTGTCGCCTGGCAACCTCCGGCACAGGTGCAGGAATCCCTGAAGGGGGACGGGGGGTTAATGACGGTGTGACATGTCCGTCTCCTGTTAAGGATGAACCCCTTCCAAAGCTGAGCCCTACCACCTGTTTGAGAGCAGACGGTGGGTGGGAGGGAGACTGGGGGCCAAATAATTGGGGTCCCCCAGGGAAGAGAAAGCTCCCAGGTGTGTGTCTCCTCGCCGGGGCGGCATCCGGTCGGCCGCACCTCTCAGCTCCTGGATAGCTCGCCGTTTCCGCCAGCGGCGGGTTTCATCTGTCCACGTGAAAATCCCAAAGCGGTCCCCTGGTAGCCGAGTACGAGGACACCGGGTTTTCCGGAGATTTCTCTTTAAAGTGCCTCATTTTTGCTTCCAGAATCCGACGTGTTTTGGCTGGACTTGATGGGCCAGCTGCGTTTTTGAAGCTTCCTTTCCTCTCGTGTCACGTCGACAAACGTGGCCTTGCCCGCGGTCTCTGGGGTGCCGCCGCCCCAGTTGCCAAGGACCAGATGCAGGTGTGCTGTGCGTCCCAGGGGCTTTGGACCATATGGTGGGGTTGGTTGAAAAGAGGGCACAGGGGGTGTTTTACTGCAGCTGTGCACCCCTAGCTATCCATGAATACGGGGGCCCTGTCCTTTCAGTTTCCACAGACATGCAATCCCCCCCCCCATGTGGCTCTTAGGCTATTGGCTGCCAGGGCCACCATCCTGCCGAAATTCAACAGGACATTCTCCAACTCCCTGGAAGAAACGAGTCCAATGAGTCCCTGGAAGAAACGCCTCCAACACAGTTCTATATACATTCCTGTCTTACAGCTGGCCTCCACCACAGCCATGAACCGACTCGAGAGTCGGAAGTGGTCCATGGCTCTCCCGCCCGGACCTTCCCACCTGACTGACTCGCTACCTTCAAGCCAGGAGCCAATACTCCAGTGTTTAAGCTGTAGTACGTCAAGAGATCAAAATGGCCTCAAATGCTGCAGAATAGGATGTATTCAGAAATGAAACACTTGGTTCTCTGCTCTCCTGTGTGATGTCAAAGGATGAATTTCCCATCAATTTCACCAGGAGGCGCACTTGTTCCATTCCTTTTCTGAGCCGTACAGAAGGCGTCTGGCATGTTTTTTGTGCTCACTTTTGGGGGGGGAGGTTAGCAGCACTGCACTCGTCTGTGACTGACCTGGAAAGCATCTTGGCGATGGCATCTGACCCCGCCTCCTGCCCCCCCCCACCCCCCCGGGGGGGGCTGGACAGTCGCCAGATATTGCACCTGCTCTAGTGCCCTGTCAGTTACTCGCCGCCGCTTTTTCAGATGTAACACCTTGATGCTGACAGCCAGGTGGAGTGAGTTGGTGGGACTGCAGCAGGTTATACTTGCTGCGCTTGTTTGCTTGTATGAATCAGGCTCATACTTACGCCTCGTAACTGTGCACTTTACCGGTTTATACTGCTGGAAACTGGCTGAAGTGAGCAGCTGTGGGCCCCTTTGTACACTAACCACCAGTGCATCCTATTGGTCGTTATGGCAGATGTTGGTTGGCTCCAGCTTCTGTGATTATGCGATCATCGCCACAACAGAATGTTGCTGCATTTGGTCATGTGAAAGGATGGACAGGACCCCATCGAAAAGTCTGCCAGCACCTACTGAAAATCATCTGTATTTCAACAAGATAACGAACCCAAGCACATTTCAAGGTTATAAAAGTGCTGCATTATCTTATGAATAAGGAATGAGATGGAGCGCTGTGGCAGATGACTTGGGCCCACAAACTCCCCCGAGCTTAAACCCTATAGAGTCTGGGATGAATTGGATCAAAGAGTAAGAGCAAGGTAGTCAACATGCGCCCAGAACTTTTGAAAGCTCCTTCAGGACTGTTGGAGCAGCATCTCTGTTGCCCACATTTGAAAGCTGGTTGAAAGAATGCCAGGCGTCTACAATGCTGTCATTGGAGCAAAAGGGGGCTGTTTTGAAGAGTCCAAATTTTTTTAAGAAATTAAAGAATGCAGTATTTGATATGTATTACATCATTGCCTCAATACCTTTTACTATAATCTAAAATAGTGATAGATACATTAAAAGCAGGTGTGTCCAGACTTTTGACTGGTACTGTACATGTAACCATTATGAACCCAGATCTTCTCAGATGGGGCTTGAACCTAATCCTTAACACTGCTGAGATTTTACAGAGCTCCCAGTGCAAATTCACCGAGGCTGCAGTTTGTGGTTCCCAGCTCAGAAATGCTACTCCAGGTTCCTGGCTGCATCGGAACACTGTTAAGTGTGTGAGTCACCCCACAAAAGGCTGACGTCTCAGACAGACTGTCTTTTTATTCCGCTTTGTCTGACGCGTCATGTGTCCTCATCACCGATGCCGTCAGCCAGCTTCCCCACAGCTATCTGCCCAAACAGGAACACATACTTTACCTGAGTCTTATTTCGTTACATCCAGAGGATTTCTACCCACCCAGCCACTGCTACTACAAGCTGCTTCCCCAACCCACAAAGCTGGCTCAATTCTTCAGTATTTCCCATAAAAACATTCCCGTTTATTGTACATAAATGTCTGAAGGTCTGACATTCATTCTTTAAAAGTGCAGCCATAAAAGCAAACCGGGAATTTCAAAACAATGTAAAGCGCATGGTAGACTGTTGAGTTGAAGGTCCTTGGCGTATTCTGAAGCATTAAACACATTCCAGGTAAACAGACTGTTATCATGGATTTATTTTGGAGATCTTTTTCCTTCAGTTACCCCAGGATGGTCCCCAGGTGGTCCTGGAGTGCTCTGGATCTATAGAACATTTAAAGAATGTTGAGATCTTCCCACACCTGAGACGTGTAAGAGGTGAGACCCCTGGAGCTCCAGGAAGGGGGAGTCTGTCACAAATGGAAGTTTGGCACCTGGCTTATTCGCAGTAGTTCTCCAAATTGTCAATCTGGTCTGAGTTGGGTGAGGATTGGATGAGCGGGACCAGTGTATAGAAGGCAGGAGAGCTTCAGACACTGGATGGGTCCATTGCCTGTGCTGATCATGGCAGCCAGACATACAATCATCTTATTTGGTGTTTAATGAATTTTTATCAACTACTGGAATAACAGTTTTCAAATGCATAAAGATAAGAATGTTCGTAAATTACAAAAATAAAGTGACGCTATAGTATGGACTAATTTTGGTTGTTGGAAACGGTGTCACTGAGCAGAAAGCTATACCCATAATCCCCTGGGATGGTTATCTGTTAGTTGGGGGGGGGGGGTCGAGGAGCCCCAGCCAACATATTTATCTGAAATGTCTCCTCAAATTCACCTTCATTACCTCGCTGTTGCTTTTGGTTCCTGCTTGATGACTCAAACCTTCTCCCACTGCCCCTCTCCAAGGTCTGACACCCCCCCCCCCCAGCAGTCCCGAAGTTTCCTTTTAGGGTCTCCTCACCCTGCACAGAAACACACATGCCTCCAGGAATATAACATGTTTTTAAATAAACCCTTCCGAGTGGATGGGGAGGGGGGCTGGATAAGAATCAATGGGGTCGCGTCCCCGTTACCCTTAACGGTACCCGGCCCATGTTCCTTTGTTTACACATTTGGCGTAGGTGCGTCGCGAGATAATGTGGCTCGTTCCCTGGTAGGAGAGGCTGAACTTGGACTGAGAGTGAAATCCCCCAGGGCTCAGCTGGAGTCCACACTGCTGATTTGATGAATTCTGCGGCAGTAAAAGCTACACGGACTGCGTGTGGCCTCACGTAAAAAGAGAAGGCCAGCTGAACCCAGTAAATGCTCACGAGGTGTTTGTGACCCGCCTTAGCGGCCACTGCCCCCGTTCTCTGGTCGCGGCTCCTTCAGGCACTTTAATGGTCTGTCGTTAATTCCGTTCACTGGGTTTGTTTATGCTCTGAATTGGAGGCACACTTTCACGGGAGACCCGACGGGGGGGTGGGGGTGGGGGGGGGGGGGGGGGGGGGGGGGGGGGGGGGGTAGGGGAGGGTTGTACCAGTAACCCCCTGCCGGCGGAGACATTGTGGCACCTTGTGTATATAAACCTCAGACGCACAACGCTGGGTGTAGCTCTGGCCTGCAAGGTCCTGTGTGTGTGTGTGTGTGTGTGTGTGTGTGTGTGTGTGTGTGTGTGTGGATTAGGGTTATATTACATTGTGGGGACCAAATGTCCCCCACAAAGTAACAACAAAAACCTGTTATTTTGAAGCTGTGGGGACCATTCCCCACAAAGGTCTGTGAATCAAAAAATGAAAAATGCCAAAAGTCTTTTATTTTGATTGGTTACTCATGGTTAGGGTTAGGGTTGGGCAGGGGTTACGGATGTCATGTAGGGATCAGAGTTTTGTATGCGTGTGTTTGTGTGTGAGTGCGCGTCTGCGAGTTTGTATGCGAGTTTGCATGCCCTGGGCTTGGAGTCTTCCAGAGCCATCCTTGTATAAATAGTCAGTGAGAGAGCAGGCTCAATGCCACTCCGCCATCCGGTCACGCGTAGCTCTGTGGGGGTGGGGGTGGGGAGGGGGGGGCAGGAACCTTCTGGGGGTTAATCTCAGTCGCTGCAGCCAGCTGGAATCCTGCTCTGACAATACAGCCGGATCCACTCCTGTTTGGCTCAATGCGGTCGATTAGAAGATTAGCAAAAGAGGCTTAAATAAGCTACTGAATGGTTTACATGTTTATAAGAGCTTTTTTAAAACTAAACAGTGCAAGGTGATGCTAAAATTAGTGCTTCCTGGCACTTGGACGAGGGGCCTTTCAGGCAGAGGGTTCGGGCTAAAGCAACTGCATCTGACACTGTCCAGCCCGGTCGGACAGACTCCGTTGATGTGCCGCTTGCTTATGGTCCATCAGCAAACAGCTGGATTTTACTGGATTCTTTTCTAGCTTCATGTGTTCCAGGCTGGCCTTTCTGGCAGGGCAACCTAGATTCTCAGGAATGTCCCTTAAACAAAGACGCAGTGAACTTGGCAGAGAGATGATCCCCAGTTTTGGTCGAACTGCCTCTTCTTCCCCTTTTGTGTGCAACGGCCGGGTCGAGGAGTTCGGGAGCTGTCGGAAGTGCCCCAGATTCCCGGCATGTGAGCCTGCCTTCACGGGTCCATGGTGCGCATCAGGAGCAGTGTCAGACTGTGTACTGTGAAGGCCACTGGTGGGAGGCCATCACAGGATCACATTCACAGTGACATGGTGTGTGTCTAGATCGTTCTGACAGTGATCTGGAGAATGTCTACGAGATCATCACAATGATATGGGTAGGTATTAAGAACACCTTCACAGTGCTATGATGGAAATTGAGAAGGTCTGCACAGTGATGTGAGAGTGTATTGAGTAGTGATGTGTAAAGCATCGGAAGGCCTTTGCAGTGACATGGAAGGTATTGAGAGAACCTTCGCAGTGATATGGGAGCATATTGGGAGGTCTTCGTGGTGATGTGGAGGGTATTGAGGCAGCCTTCACAGTGATGTGGAGTGTGTCTAGAAGGCTTTCACAGTGAAACAGTTTACGCTGTAAAGTTTTCATTTACTTCACTTATTTTAATGTCCTTGCACTTACGCATATTGCCTCTTTCCTGAAGAAATGACAGGCTTCCCTCGTCCCATTAGAAACTGGAGCTTTTCATCTGAACTCCTGGACCTCAGTGACGTGACTGCATCAGGTGGGACTCGGCTTACAGGAGATTATCTGGGGCTGCTGCTTCGTTCTGAGATGACACAAATCCTGAACTTCCGTGGCAGCATTTCCACTTCACTGCATCTGCTTAGTCTCATCCAAGGGGGAGGGGGGGGGTTACAGCTGTGTAAAAAGGGCGGCCAGTAGTTGCTGCCATCTCTAACGTTGTTGGTTGGTGGGAGATTCTGACCTTCTGCTGAACTTCTGTAGACC
Organism: Brevimyrus niger; assembly: GCA_015164015.2. Taxonomy (NCBI): domain Eukaryota; kingdom Metazoa; phylum Chordata; class Actinopteri; order Osteoglossiformes; family Mormyridae; genus Brevimyrus; species Brevimyrus niger. Next base: position 3,607,992 of record JAABNY020000040.1, on the reverse strand, counting down.
CTAACCTCACCTCTCCCTGACCCACTTTTGACGCGGCCCTGATCCTTCCCGAAAGGTACCCTCTCAGGCTGGATCCTCAGCTCTCGTCTGAATTAAATCAGAATGACTGGCTGCCCCCAGTGGGTGGACAATGTGGAGGGGAGCCACAAATGGCTACTATGAGTTTTTGTAATATTGCAGATGTTCAGAATGTTTACAGGTCCCACATGGAAAAAGAAAAAAAAACTTGACTGCTGGCCAAGACTTAGACTTAGCCGGTGCTGATTGGTGGTTTCTGGTAAATACAGAGGAAAGGAGACTGGAACAATCAGTGCCTCAGAGCAGCTGATTGGCTGAGGTGCCTGGAACATCGCCATGGAAACCACAGCTGCTCTTTAGCCACAGAAATGTATTTAAATACACTATGAATGTGACAGGTGATCTTATGAGGGGAGGGGGTATGTGTTCTCGGGTGCTATTATCCCCCCCACGGGAGGAACCAGGTCAATGAAGCAATACAGTAACTGGATGCTGGAAACCTCTGACATTACGGGAACTAGGATTGGTGTCTAGCTACAAAAAGAATCTTCACATTAGTCTGACACTTGTTCATATGCACCCACCCAGGCGAGCATGTGAGTGTGTGAACTTCCGCGGGTCGCGGCGCCATTAGTAACGCCGAACTCCACCGCGGGACAGCATCATTTGTCATAGGAAAGCTTCTGGAAAGTTCCCTGTGAATCTGTCCCGCCGTACACTGTTTATCTGAAACTGGGAAAATCGAGCTGAATCGCCACAAAAAGATGGTACCCGGCCCTGCATAAATCGTGCTGTTTATAGTGCTCTGACACTGCTAATGGTCTCCGTTGCTGAGGGTAGGGTGATGAGTGCGTACTGCCCAAAGGGGACCCGTAAAGACCTCCCAGACAGCCGACTCTGCCACACGAAGCCTCAGAGCAATGGGGGGGGGGGGCTTCAGGCTGTAGTGTCACCGTTAGTCATAGACATCAACTGAAGTTTGATGGTCCACGGCCCTGGAGATCTTTTTAAGGAACTGATCGTCCACAAAAACTTCCCTGTTGGTTAAATAGAAAAAAAAAAAAAGATTGAAAGAGTCAGCGAAGATCTGAACCGTTCATGTCACCATGAACCCATGTTAATGTCCCTTCGTCCACGTGGCAGGAAGGATCTCAGATTCAAATTTCACAAATTCAAGGCATTTTTTTTTTAACGCTGTCATCCGATTCTCGGTAGTTATCCGGCTAAGCAAGAAATCCTGCTTTCTGAGACGGGCCCCAGTTCTCGTCCAGGTAATTGTTAACCATTGTTAGCAATATCAGGTGATAGCAACACATTTGGTGGTATTCTGTGCAGGCAAACACCGTAGCAACGCGTCCACAGAGTGCGGTTGGCCAGTACGGTGTGCATGACCGATTTAACTGAAACACAGATAAGTCATAAGTGGCAATAGACAGTATTAAACTACAGCTTTAACTCCTGCTGATAAATCTTGACTCTGACTTCCGAGTTCAGATGGAGTGCAACTTGTGTCTTTGGGGTGCAGGAAAAAACACCCACATAAGACATACTAAACAAAGATGCAGGCCACCACCTAACACCCAATATTCACCACAATACAAAGAACAGGCCAATGGGTACAAATATAACACATCAGTTACAGACTAGCTGTGTCTAGCAGTCTATAGCTGAACAGACTGTAAAATTCATCCATCCATCCATTTTCTGAAACTGTTTATCTATTCAGGGTCACAGGGTCCAGAGCTCATCCCAGAGGCTATGGGCACAAGGCAGACTAAAATTATATAATCAAAAACTAATTTTATGGCATAGCTTGAGTTTGATGAATATTTGCATGTGTATTGTGTATTTTTAATTTTATGCTTTAATTGCAGGCATGCTGAGAGATGTGTTAAGGGAATGTGTGTGGCTCATTTTAAGGTGTGAACCTGGCTGTCATTTTGCGTGGCTATCAATTTCCCGAACTGTGTGTGTGTGTGTGTGTGTGTGTGTGTGTGTGTGTTGGACTACAGCTGGGTATCAGAAAAGTCTGTTTACATGCTATGTTTTCAGCCAATCTGTGATCAGTACTTGCCGCAGAACTTCTGGACACCGAGGAGTTAAGTCCCTTAGGTGGGATTTGGGGTGGGGGGGACACAGGTGTGCTCTAGCCAAGCATCTACACCCCCCCCCCCCTGTTCACAAGGTGAATTTCCAAAATGTTCTGGTTTCAATAGAGTAGCCCTCACTGAAGGCTTTCTGAAAAAACAACATAATCACACCCCCCCATCTATGTGTAAAGTCATACACAGATGCTGCCACACTCTTGAAAAGTCACTCACCCTCAGGTATGATGTTATTTTTTTGTGGTGGGGGGGGGGGCATGGCTCAACAGGTCTGGCTGTGCAGCACAGGTGCTATTTGGGCTGGCAAATCGCTTAGTCCCCCTGCTCTTTGATCTGGAGCCTCAAAGGACTCATGGCTGGGGTGTCAGTCAAGGATGGAACAAGCCCCCCAGCAGAAAAAGGCACAGAAGCTGGGGTGGGGGGGGGGGACTCAAAAGCTGATTTTTGTGCTGCTTTATTAGGAACATGAAGATAAAATGCAGACTCTTGTGTAAATTCAGGGTGTCCAAGGTTTTCGATGGCCCTGGACGGGTGCATCTTGTGCAAAATTTTCACGGACTTCAGGATTATGCACAGGTAATAGGAAAGCCGTCAAAGCCATAGCTTGTTCGCTAACTGCAACAAATCTCAGACGCACTGACATTTGTTTCTACAGTATAAACGGTACCATACTTAAAATCAGTTTGTTGTCATAAAAAATGTGTGCCTTGAAAAATATTTAGTCTAATTCTGTAAATGAGCCATCCCCTCGCCCGAATCCCCGCATCCTGCGGCCCAGCGATAAATGATACCTGGCTGCAGCATGTATATTGTAATGTACGTATAAGTTGAAGGTGAGAAGTTTCGACCGACTTCAACTCTGTACGCTGCGTGAATACGTATAAACAGTGGATGTGTGTGTGTGGGGGGGGAACAGTAAATCTCTGAGGTGCAAAATAAATACAGCATTTTATTGGTGTGTAAATGGTATGGAAAATGGGTTGATGGGTATTTTACTAGGTAAAAGTAACAAAAACACATTCATCATCAGTCTTCAAGTGTTCACAGAACAGAATATAAAAAAAAATGAGCTACAAGCCAATCACTCACTGTATTTTACACAATTATTGACTTTAAAAGTTTGTTCCCTACATCTGGATGTCTTACCTTTATTTATACATCTACATGTTTATTTATTGATGTGAAAACATATTTATTTTTATTCTGTTTGTTGTTTTGTGTATTCATGTGTTGACACTGTTTAAATTGTACATGTCATTCCGCCACCTGAACCAAAACAAATTCCTGTTTTGTACTTGGCAATTGTGCATTGTGATTCTGTCAGTGCTGGATCAAACAGTTCACAGTTACATTATAAGTCTATGTTCACGTAGAGTGATACACTGTTGCAAACAGAGCCGTCCTTGAGGGACAGTTGGGCTTCCTTCAGTCTTCCCCTTTCAGCCCCCTCGCTGCGCCCTTATCTCTGTTTTGATGGCGTCGTAACCGCAACCTTTCTTTTTTTTTTTTCTCCGAAAGGCATTTGTGAAGCGAAGAACGGAGCCTTTATCTCAGCGTTTCCCATCCTAGTCCTTGGAGGACATGCACACAGTCCATGTTTTTGCTCCCTCCCAGCTCCTGGGGATTGTCTGGTAGGGAACTAGGAGGTGCTGGGGACCAAAAAAACATGGACCGTCTGTGGATCCCTGAGGACCGGTTTGGGAAACGCTGCTTTATCTGATCAAAAAAAGGGCCACATCAGGAGAGCAAGATATCGAATGAGACCTGAACAACGCTGGAAATCAGTGTGAAATCAGTGCAAGGAGCCGTTCACCATTTCCTTTGCAAACCATGTTTGGACACCCTTTAATTTTTACGTTCTTCCTGGGGACTCAGTCGCGCTCCCACCTGTACCCAAAAATGAGAGATGGACACGTTTCCCACTTGGAAGACGGGGCGCCAAGTTGACCCTTCCGTAAACAAAAGGAGCCTAAGCGTTGATACGGTCCCAGCAATGACGGGATCCGACAGGCCGCTCCTTGCTTCTTAAATTCCATTCTGTGGGATGAAGTCAAAAGAAAAAGAAAAAAACTGGAAGGATGCTGGTGGAAACCCTGAAGGAGCCTCGAATAGCAGCCGTGGGTTTGGGACGGTTAGCCATGGGTGGAGAATAACGACATCAGGCACAGTAACCGTGCCAGTAACTGTGCCAGTTTAGCTGGTATGAGACTGGCTACTGGGCCGTGGAAGGCTGGCAGCGTGCGTGGAAATCCACCAAGGTCTGCCAAAAGGCAGACTCTTCCCACACTCCACACGCCCATGCTGACTGCCCCCTCCGTCCTCCCTGCTCTCCTTAAAAGTAACAGTGCTTCTGTAAACACGTCAGTTGAAGCTGCGCAGCGACGGGCAGCCGCAGGCTTTCAGGCCTGGCCGAGCTTGAGAACATCCGTGCCACAAAATGCCTCCTCTGATTCCAGCTCCGAACCTACTGGACGTCTCTCTGCAGCGTCTCTATACCAGCAAACACAAGGCAGTGTCTGCATCCATGGCACCTGCACGTCTTCGTGTCATTGTCTAGTTTTAGTCTTGTATTGTTTCACACTGCCTGTAATGTTTGACACTGTGTTTAGTCTCTTTCTAACCAAGTATGGCTGGACATACAAGGATTGCAATGCATCTGTTCCAAGTGGTCAAGAAAGACCTTGCATCTTTAATTTTGGCATCTCATCCAGGGTGTACCCTAGCCTTGTGCTTCCTAGAATAGCCTCCCCCCCCCTTTCCATTGCTCATTACTTGAACGGTGTGTCTCACCTGCCCTGGATAAAAGTAAAAAAAATCAAGATTATTATTTTTTTTTTTCATATTCATACATTTCACCATGTTTTGTTTTTTTTTCTGTGAGTTTCCCAGAATTGAAAATGGCTGTTTGCATATAACATGATGTCCAATTCCTAACATTGTGTGTTTTATTCCCCAAATAGATGCCCTGAGGCCACCCTATGTAACTGCCTTTCTTTGTCTCCACCTTCTTACATAACACTGGTCCCTGCACAGCCTGGGTGGGCCCTGTTTGCTGAGGTCATCCTTCCTTAATCTTGCGTTTGCTTCTCTGTAGCGCTTTGGGAAGTGCAGGTCAAAGGTTCTGCCATTCTGTCAATGTTTCCTTCAACGCCTCAGTGTGTGAAAAAAAAAATGCGTTAATCAGTGAAAAGAGGATCTCGGTTTTCATTACGGTTATCGAATAGTCACAATGTTACCTGTCCATTCAGCTGGACATTGTGCTGAACAATGCCCATTAAGGAGTTCGCTCACACCGGCTTTTCTTTGCTGGAGCTGAAACTAATAACATTCATTTATTTACTCACTAAAAACCTAGACTGCATTATGTGGTTTAACTGGGTCCTGTAGAAGGGTAATGTGATTAATATGGTATTTTAACATTACCACAATGCAGTGCAATATTCTACTAAATACCAACCAGCATAAGGGTATGCTGGCTGGGGGGCTCCCCTCATAATGGCTTGTGAAATGGTCTCGGCACTCCCATGTGCTGAGTGGGCCAGGGTAGCCCTGAAGCTCAAATGGAGCAGGAGAGGCTGTAGGTCAGGGGAAACTTCTGCTGTTTCCAAACGGATTAGCGGTCACTCACCTCCTTTCCAGATGTTCTCTCTGGGACCTTGCAGTCGCATGCCTCAGCAACCGGCCTACCAAAGCACTAACATGGACCCTAACCTCTGACGCTGCAGACACGTCAGCCCCGGGACCACGGGCTGTCCTCAACATGGTGCTATGACGTGATCAGCTGACGGAGACATTTAGGAGGCCATGTGGTGCAATTTGCCGCCATTGCCCATTGATAAATGCTACGTTTTATTTATATTGTAAACCTCTGCATGACTGCTCGCGGCTACACGTACGATTTATTGGTTAATGTTAAGCACTCCGATTCTCCGCGTTTAATGAAAATGTGACTGATTTGTAAACGCTGTGAATCTGAGTCTTTGTTAAATTCAGTAATAGCCGTACCGCACCTTCTGCCTACCTAACGTCATGTGTCATGAAACTTTGAACGATGTGGTCAGGGCCAGTTTTTTCATGTTTACCATAGTTTTTTATTTTTTTGTATTTTTATTCAAATTTCTAAAAAGTTAGTTTACATCGTACCTTTGTTTTCTTTTATCCACATAGTTAGTATACAGCTCTTGTGCTCTGAGTCAGTCCGAGTCATTTGTATAGCAAAACGCCCATAATGCGGGTTTGCATTAAAAGGGATTCGGAAAGGAATTTACCATGTCTGAGGTACGACATCCGTCAGCAGCGGCACAGGAGCCGCTTCCAGCAGCATGACAATGACCCTCAGATAACTGCCGTTTTGTATGGCTGGCAGGCCGGGGCAGGCTTTCCTGATCCGAGGAAAGCAAGGAGAAATCGGGGCTGTTAGCAGATAAAGGCGCGTGGTCTTCCATGCCACCGGGGTGGCAAAAATAAAATACCGTAAAACAACTATTTCGTTTCGTTTTAAAGCAGTCTGTACTCGTACTGTGTGTATGTGTGTTCATGATTGCCTTTAACGAGTAGCATGACATACTAGGGTGGTAAGGGATACGGCAGCCCATTGTTACTTGAAAAGTAGCTGCAATTCCGCATTTACAGCATCTTTCAGCAAGTTACTAAATCTAGAATTACTGCACTGAAATAACTGTCTGTGTAATAGGCTAAAACTGCTGTATTTTCCTTCGAAATAATTTCTCTACAATGAATTGGTCTGGCACTGGTTCTCTGCGTTTTCTTCAGGATTTTGTAGCAACTAATAGTAAGTGGGGGTTCAGCCGACATGCAGTTAATCATGTTCTTAAAATACTGAAGTTTACTGGAAGTCCACAAACGCTGTTCCCCCACGATGAAAACCACTGAAATTAAAGCAATGGGACCAAATTGCATAAATAAGCTACATGTTTTAGAGTTGTGATGTGCAAAAAAAAAATATTCGCCTGAAAAGTACGTAGGGATATTTACTTGTTTGTAAACAAGGTTCAGATAGTTTAGTTATATCTTTTGCTTAAAGTAGCTGTGCAGTAGCTTAAAAACAATTCCGGAGATAACTGGCGCTCCTTTTCATTGTCCCATAAAATCACGTGCATCCTTGATTCTTCTAAGCTTGATCTGTAACTATAGGTTTTATCAAACATAGACTATATATTTTTGACAGTATAAACTCTATAAATAATATATAAATAATCAGTATAAACTGCTTACAGATTGACATCAGCTTTGCATGTGACGCTCACATTGTTTCGTTTGTATTGGTAATAAATCACATGCACGTTCCCGTCGGTACCAGTTAGCATTAATGACTTTACGATCTTCAGTGTGCTTACAAACCGCGGTAATCTTATGAGTTCTTGCTGGGTTTGCATGCCAATTTGATTCTTTTTTCACTGTCGCGGAATATTTTAATCGTATATGACCCGTGTAGTTCTGTTCACCAGTTCCAAATATAAAATGTACAAATACGAAGATGCTGGAAATATCACTTTCAAACTAAATACACTTATCACAAACATGTGTTGGAATATATGTGTTCAAATATTTAATTAAAATACTATAATAAATTATATAAATTTACTTTATATTTCTGACCTAATTATCAACATGGAATCGTAACCGCTGTAATTCAATAAAGGACACAAGCGAGACAGCTTCTCAGAAATGAAAACGTATAATTTTTATATATTTCTTTGTATAAAATTGAGGATTGCTAATTGTATATAACGGTAAACGTAAGCCTAGATGTTATTTTTTATTTTAAAAATAGCAAAAATGAAATTGAAAATAAATTAAACAGTGAGAAGAAAACCATAACATTTGCGACAATCATACACTGGCACAAAAGACAATGATAATATTACTTTAACGATTTTACAAAACACGTATATCAAAAGACGAAAACAGACAATGTATATATTATATTCTATTATATACGATCAGGCGCGCCACTGCAGATGTCCTTTTTATCCAAATTTTCATATGAATAATTTTACAATTACGTGTATTATTAAACGTCCCATACAGTCATCGTGAGACGTAAGTCTCATTTTCAGGTTTTAATGCAACTATCCCGAGATTGAAACTGTTCAGGAGGGATTTGAGCGGCACCAGCGACGTAAGATTTCCTCACGAGACATAAAATGTAAGCTTATTAACTGCAATGAAATACTCGAATTAAGTTTGAGTAATCCCAGTGTACAACGCTCGTAAAAAAGTACTATACTACACTATATATACACGCACACACGTATATATAATGCATATATTATATATATATATATATATATGTGTGTGTGTGTGTGTGTGTGTGTGTGTGTGTGTGTGTGTGTGTGTACACATACATAGGCCTGTATACACAGATACACCAGAACCCCTGCAAAATGCTACATATTCCACTAAACTCTGCTTTGCCCCCATATATACCCCCTAATGCCTTTAATGAATTAAATCAGACACATGACTTTGCTTATATTTCAAGGAATACCATTTAGCCGTGTAAGTTATCCGTAATATCCAGATGATGTGACATAACGGATTATATTCTTCAGCCTAACCCAGCAACATTGTGACATACTACAAAAATACATGTTTCCTGCAAATAGTTTTGGTGATATTGGTTTGTTTGGAAGGTAATTGTCACAGCAGTGTTAATTCACCGCTGAGACTCTGCGCTATTCCTCACCTGACTCTGCCGTTAGTGTGTAGGTGTGCTGTTAGCAGAAAGATTCGGTATCTCATTTCTAATTTCGGACAGTATAATGGAGTGCACTCGGAAACGGTGTTCCTCACGAATTTAAAGTCCAGCCCGTGAAAAGAGGGACTCTGGAGAACGCTTGAGGCTGATTTCTGGAAAGAACTGTCTTCACCGCAAAATTTCCGCTGGTTGTTTGCCGTCTGTTAAGTTATTCTAAAAATGAAGCGACTCATTTACGATATGCAGGCTATATACGCACCTCGAGTGTCGTTCCAATATTTTCATCGCAGATAAATAATATTTAAATCGAATATTATTATAATTTTGATAAACAAAAACATGTAGGCTACAGTCTTTTTAAAAAAGAAAAACGTACAGAATCTGCACCGATGCCCGCCCGACTGTGTCATATATACTCCGACGGCTCTAGCTACAGTTTAAACACCTAAAACATCATTTTCTGGCTGGCAAATATAATTGCTACCTTGAAATCGAAATTCCCACTCGTATTCCACATTTATCGCAGTTCCGGCCCCGCAGGTTCCTCGTTACCAGACCTCTCCCCCGGCACTGACAGCTCTCGCGCTGTCCGACGTCATTCTGGCGATTTCCCGAACAGTACAGTGCACTTCACCTGCACCTCTCCGTAGTAATGTTACCCCCATCCCTTATGACATGGTTATAGATGGGATGGCTCTTCCGTTTACCGCGTCTTAAGTGCTACACTAACGATAGAGCAAATAACTGAGACGAATCAGTTTTGAACGGGGGTATTTTTCAACTTGCAAGTATTCAAACAATTAATTAAACCCGAGATGCATTATAATAATAATAATTATTATTATTTTGTTGTTGTCGTTTGAAATTGTTTTCAAAACGTCTGATTTCAACATTACCCTTAGGTAGCAGATTCCTCAATCTTCATTCGCGTTAACGGGAAATTTGCACTTATTAGGTTATTATAAGCGGGAATATAAAATGTATGTATGGATGGAAGGATGAATGGATGGATGTGCCCAGTGACCGCCCACGCCCTGTTCTAGTGAAGGTCGATTCACTTAGCGGTTATTTGAACTGCTGTCATAAATTGAAATATATTTTATCTCACGTGACTTGTAATTTAATAGGTCTGACCATTTCTAGACTAAATAGCAAAAAAAAACACAGTACCCACCCTGGGTAGGCGTTAGCCTAGTGGGATTAGCAAAAAAATGCTGCCACATAGGCGACCAGGTACGACACACCATGAAAGAACTTAAATTTGGTTTTAAGCCAAATTCGCATGAAATGGATCATCCGTATTCATCCTCCAACCTCCTACTTATCGAACTTTTTCACAATGATAACTAATCCATGTCAATACGCCAGAGCATTACAACAAGCAGGAAGTGCATCCAGCTACGTGCCGCGTCAAAGTGTATGGAAATGCCGCTTAGAACGCGTACTATGACCGCGCTCCTGTAATGCGGCCGCGCAAATTATAGGTTACGGAAAAATAATCAGTATACCTTCCTGGCCATGAATCATTAAACATGCATGGGGTGTTTGCTTTACAACATGTCTGCTTCTCTAATAGTTGAACCATAATTAAAATGCATAATTTTAAATAAGATTTATAAGGAAAGTGCTAGGACAGTGAAATCACAGTCTGTTCTTGTTTATTTATAAGAATAGGACGATATAAGCAAATACATTCAAATTGTTGGACGAAATTTACAATAACCTGTGAATTTCGGTGGTTTATAATGTGCAATGGCAACATATTGTCTATCTGCACAGCCCTGGTTTATATGGAAAAAATAACGATGTTTATTTTCAGGACAGCTGGTGCCGTCCCAGTTGTTGACCCCAGAATATAACCAGGTGTTACTGGTCCGCTATGGTAACTTTTTTGAATCTGTGACAAACGTTTTTTTTCCTCCAGCAATATATCTAGATGTTTGAAAACAGCTACACTTTGCTATAGAGGTCGGTTAAAGGGCAAATTTGGATTGTGAAATGATAAAAAGACCTATAGTAAAAATGTACAATAAACAACTTTTATAAACACAAAATAATACTGTAAACATTCTGTAAATGTGTAAGAATAATTTTTTAAATGCGTTTAAGGCCGTTTTAAAAGTTTGATGTTTAAAACGTAGCTTTACAAGCTGAGAATAGAGGTGAAAGTCGATTATGAGCTGTTATGAGCGGTTATGAGCAGTTATGAGCTGTTATGAGCTCCTCTGGTATTATACACATTTCTGTTACTCTTAGCCACTTCTTCAGTGAGTGTTACGGCCATCAAACTTCACAGGGTGTAATACACAATATGATTTGTAACTTTAATATATTTTCGGTTTGGCGGAACCTCAGTACCCCCACCGTGTGGCCAAGGTCACGTCCCCTTTACTGGTCAGTGGAAGGGGGTGTTGGAGTCTGGCCCTGGCAGCACTGGGAGCAAGGCAGGAGTACATCCTGGACAGGATCGCAGGGAATATTATACTAATGAAAGATATGCAAATATATCCAAAACTTTTACGTATGTCTTTATTTGAAGAGTAAATAGGTTAGTATATGCATAAGACTTTCACTTAATCTCATGTCTCTTTTGTGAAACACTCTCTTATAGTACTTGATCTTTAATCTGTTTTGTCATTACATTTGTTACTGGTAACAGGCCTATTACATCCAGTATGGGCTTCTGACCTTTAATGCTGATCTTTAATTGTAATTCTCACATAACAAGGTAGATGGCGTAAAATTCCCGTGCTAATATCAGTCACTGATCCTGCTTGACGGTAAAGAAATACGTTCAACTTGGAAAAACGAGTTACCTAGCAGCCTCATAAATATGATTTGTTTCAAATCAATGTCTTGAGTATAAAGGACTTGAAATGAAAAATACATCAAATTTACTCGACGAAGGGTACGTTCGCACTGCAGGCCTAGGTACTCAATTCGGATTTTTTTGCTCAGATTTTTTTTGTTTGCCTACTCGCATTATTTTGAAAATGGCAAATATTAGGTTCGATGTGAACTGCTCACGGTCCTGAACTGAGACGCATGCGCAGAAAAACAACGTTTTTATAATTCCAGGCGCAAGCTGTAGTGGAAGTCAGTGACATCATCACCTGGGCAGGAGGGCGAAGAGAAAAATAATAATATGGCTTTTAGTGGAGTGATAAATACTATAGTTCTGTGCGGAGGTGTGTGTAAATGCGTATTTGGAAACAGAATTATAGCGTAAAAATAATTTTGACTTTTATTTGTTTCACTGTATTATTTTGAGTGTAAGTGAGAGCATTACTTTGTGCTGCAAGAAACAATGTTTCAACCAGGCTGCCGTGAAATATTGATAACTTAAATTTGCCCACCTCACAAACACCTATGGCATTAAAGTGAACAAAAGTTATGGTATGAGTTTTGGGGAATATAATAAAACAGTTAAACAGCCGTTGCAATTGGCCATATCTTCCTAACCAGAAGCCCAAGATTGGTCACTTAGTAGAGGTGTCAGTGTAACAGCAGTGATCATTGACAAATATTATATAGCTTGCTAGACTGCATAACATAATTATTTAGCAGGGCTGAGAGTAGGCGAGAGCTCCCCTAGTGGCTATTGGAGTGCATTTGCCCCAGAGCTGATATAATGGGTGGCCGCATCTTTGTTCAACTCGGCACAGAAGAACAAATCAAATCATTTTGCTCATTTAATATCATATTTTTATCAGGCTTAATATTTAGAAACCCACTGCAATCGAGGGTGGTATGTCACAGATATTAGTCTCCACCGCACTTTATTGCTTGTTGCCTTTTAGGGACTTTCGGCTTGCCTGAGTTAATTGCTGTATGCCAGTGGGCCCCTTGGCTTTAGCGCTGTGGTGGCACTTGTAGGTGTGTAACTACAAAGAATCTGTGAAGGACTCAGTGTATGGGGGGGTGTCAGAGTTAATGGGAGCATCACTTGATGTATTTTGTTTGTGGGGAGGGAGGAGAGACATGATAGTGACTGATTGGGAAGGACGATGACTGCAGGTTTCCCCCTTTCCACATTCTTCACCTTCGGCCAGCACTACATGAACCTAACTGGTCCACCCAGGCAGCTCCAGGAGACCCCCCCCCCCCCCCCCCAGGTAAGGCAAACCTTCACACATCCACAAGGGTAGATCCTCAAGACCCATTCCAGTGCAATGGGAAACATTGCAGCAAACATATTTATCTATATCTGGGGATGTTTGTACTCTTGTCCTAATCAACACCATTGCAGTGGATTTAAAAAAAAAAAGAAAAGAAATATGTGTGTTTAACTGAAGATGTAAACAGGAAGTACATTTTTATTGTGCAATTGTTTTGTCAACGATGTCAATTTGGAATAACAATCTGCAAAAAAAAAAAGTCAACATGTTGCATCTTACATTTTTTATAATGCAGTACATTTATCTGACCACACCACACTATCAGAACAAAGTACCAGTTTGAGGTACAGTTACTTGTCACTGGGGCTGTACCCTCAACGGTTTGCCAGTTGTACTCTTAGCTGTAGGTAAATGCACCTAGCAATGTTTGAGCCTTGGGGGACAAAACTGTACCACTATGATATTTTTTATTGTCTGAGAATCTTTTAAGCAATCAAACAGGAATACTGGGTTTAAATCAAAAGGTAGATCAAAAAATTGCACAACAAAAATGTACTGCCTATTTATGTTTTTAGTTAAACACACAGATCTAATTAATTTTACTTAACAATAATCATTTTAAAATTAGATTCAAATTTAAATGGATTTTAACAATGGAATCAAGTTGACACCACAAAGTATTTGGAATTGTGTACTTGCTTTTTAGTTTGAGCTAATATTACTTAATCTAATACTAAATCAAGTTAGTCAACATAATTTATGGAATAAGTTGTTGTGACACACTATTGTCAAAATAACCTTAGATTTCTGTTGACCAAATTAGAAATTTCAAGGTTTCTTAAAGTTTTAAGGTAAGGTAATTATTTTTTTAGCTTGTCATTTTTTTTTTACAGCGCCTAACTTTAATGCACTCAAGTTAAATACACTCAAAAAAGTACATTGAAACAACTCAGGGTCAAAATTTTGCTTTTAGTTGTTGTGGATACTTTTGGATGGTACATCTATCCAAAGAAACTTACGGTTTACTTTACACATTTGGGTAGTTACGTAAGTTTGCCGAAGAGTGTTTCAGCTGTCCTGGGAATAAGGGAAGACAAGGTTACACATTAATGTTCATGGCTACAAGGTCACTTGCTGTGAAGACAAAAAAAAAAAACTGGAATTGGGATTTGAGTGCATGCCTGGGTTGCTTTAGAAATCGATCATAATTAGTTCTGAGTCCACAGCCTTAAATCAACAGACTGCTGAAATTCTTGTGAAATGCATTTCATTGATATCCATCTTCAATCTGCTCAGGCTGGTTAGGGTCATGGAAGGACCCCAAACCTACCCCATGGAGTACACTCACGGAGCTTGGGTAATTAAGAAACGCCAGTCATCCTAATCATGGGTCTCCGGACTGCAGGAGGAAATCAGAGTATCTAACGAAAACCTTCATGGTACGGGATGAGATTTGAACCCCCAATCCTGGAGATGCAGACTGTCCATGTGTCTTTGATATTTAATATACATTTTTAATGAAAAAAAGTCACATAACAGCAAACAGGTGCACTATTTGTATATGAGAGTTTTTCGCATTTAAACAGTAAAAGCCCAAACAGACATAATTAAATTGCCACGAAATGTGAATGTCCTTCAGGATGGACTGCGTTGTCACGAAGGCCTGGGATATTTACATTTTTTTGCACGCAAACTTTTGGACTGTTAGCTGTTGAGCTATTTATTGTCATTTTGTCAGATGCATGTAAACAGCCTGGCCATGTTTACCAGGCTTATTGTCGAACAGGCTGTTTGTATGAGAATTTAAGATCTGACACTGGCTACCATTGGCCCCATTGCCACATCCTGGTTTTTCCCAGAAAAAAAAGGGCCACATTTGTTATAGTGTGTCTCGGTAATCGTTTTCCAGTGAGTCCAAGGATAGAATAAATATTGAAATTGTTGAGGTTGATTAATGACTCAGCGGTTGCTTCCCGGAGGTCCCCGGTGCTATCGTATCGACTTCGGGAAACTTGGGAAAGCGCGTCTTTGAGGGCCCATCTCCACGGAGCCATCAGGGAGACTTACTGCTCTGGCAGCTTGTCAGCGCTGAGATAGCGAAGCCTGGTCCCAGGCCCGCTGCAGTCACAGCCCCAAATCTGTCTCTTTTAACCCGTCGGGAAAGACCATGTTACCATGATGACTTTTTTTTTATATCGGGAGATATTGTCTTGAAAGAGGTATTCAGATGCTTCCGCTTGTGTCCCCATTCCGAGAATTTACTAACATGCAATTTATATTTGTTTGGAGTCTTTTCTTGGGCCTTTCTTGAGGAATATGTCATTATTCAGCCCGCAGAACACAGTCAATCCATATCTTATGCGATTTTTATATATATACATGCGCGCTCACACACACATATATGTATATGTAAATGGAAGCTTTAAAACTAACCAAAATGCACAATTTTAAACTGGCTGGATTTAGTGTGGGTCAGTGTGTCAATTTGACTGGGTATTTAATCGCAGTGTGTGTCAGTGTGCCAATTTGACTGGATTTTTAATCGCAGTGTGTATCAGTTTGACTGGGTTTTTAATCGTAGTGTGTGTCAGTTTGACTGGGTTTTTAATCGCAGTGTGTGTCAGTTTGACTGGGTTTTTAATCGCAGTGTGTGTCAGTTTGACTGGGTTTTTAATCGCAGTGTGTGTCA
>JAABNY020000040.1:3571049-3592241 GCA_015164015.2 Brevimyrus niger | reverse complement strand
GCTCACTGTCTGGTCAAATATCCAGTGGCCAGCATCCTAACTCAGCTGTTGTGTAGCACTGGTTGGTGGCGGTGCTGTACTCATACGGTACTTGTGTTGTACTGTGCATATACAATGTTTTGTGTCATTTTTCCTTAAACGATACATTATAACAACTACTTTACTCTTTTTACATAGAATTTACCCTGCACAGATACAGTTCTGTAACCTAGGCATGATTTAAAGTATTTGACAGGTTTGGAACATTTACATACCATATTATTCACATACATTAACATATTTATGTAAAAATGAAACAATACACTTAATACAAAACTGTATCTGTGCAGTGTAAGTTCTATGTAAAAAGAGTAAAGTAGTTGTTATAATGTATCGTTTAAGGAAATATGGTCTATGCACAGTACAACACCTGTACTTATCACAATATATATGCGCAACAGGCCTGAAAAGTGTGATCAAATAAAAAACCTAGATGAAAATTATTATTTTTGCTCTTAATATGCCTCAACAAAATTGTATACAAACTGTTGCTACACTGAATGACATTTTAGTTGGTGTCTTCTGTAGATCAAAGTTAAAAACAGGATCATCAGTATTTTTTGCTCAGAAATTATTAAAATTAATCAAGATACAATGTAATGTATAGGAAAAACATTTTAAGTTGTTTTACATATTTACCCCATTTTTGTTTTTTTTTAACCTACATGCAAAGCCCTATATAAGGGCTTTAGAAAATACGCGGTTTTGGAGAGTGGCGGCGGGTGCTGGCGCGCGGCAGCGCTGTGTGTGAGGGCGCACCACTGGCCCTTACAACCGTTTTGTGTGCGTGTGAAATTTCCACTCAGTCGTCCCTGTCCGTTTTACTTTGGGAATCAGTCATGGGCAGCGGTATCTATAGTAAGTATTTCTCCGCAGACTCCCAGTAGACTTTAAGGACGTTTGGACGTTCACTGGTATGTAGAAATATATTTCCATTAAAATCATGACAGTCGGGCTCCTGTCTAAGACGATGCGACAATGGCTTGTTAAGTTTGATGCCGCCCTAGGCAGCCGCCTGTGTCACTGATTACAATATACTTAAACAGGCAAATGTGATTTAACGGATGTTATATAAGGAAGGCGGGAAGCTCAACTTAATCGCAGAATTTATTATTATTATTGTTGTTGTTGTTGTTGTTTTGATAGGAAGTTCAAAATCAGCCTTAAAGATAAATGTTAATCGGCATCTTCCTGACAACATGCTCCCCCACCCCCGCCCACCCCACTGCACACCCGCCGCGTGCTGACACACCCACACCCAGATTTCTATAAGCGGTCTCATCTTGTCCCATCATATCCTCTGTTCCCGTGTTTTTGTACTCCTGCCTAAGCCGGGACGCCCCAGAACACAGTGCCTAAACATGTCCACGTACGAGGCTTTTTAATTTCTCAGCGTCATGGAAAGGCTGACATGCCGAGAAGGAGACCGCATTGTCTTGGCCGTCGAGTAGGGAGAACAGCCGTTTAGAAGACGATGCGAGGCAAAAGGCGCTTACTCATCCACATCGCTGAATCGTGATGATACAAATGCACTTTATTACACAAACCACCGGTGACACAACAAAGCAATGCACTCCAGGCCCGCATCAACAGATCTGTCCCGTCAAAAGTGTTTTTTCCTCGAAAAAAAAAAATGTATTTTTACATAGCTGAAGCATGCCCCCCCCCCACCCCTCCGGGAGCCATCGAGATATTAAATCCGATAATGGCCGATAATGTTTCAAAGGTCAGTGTCCTTTACACAATCCTCCCCCGCTCTAAATGGATACAATTAAACACACTGGTGATGCGGTCATGGTTCTGATGTCTAAATATTTCTTCTAAAAAAAGGAAAAAAAAAATACTGAATCAGTAGTTTTTTATAGTAATAATCTAACTTTTTTCCTGTTGTATATAGGGGAAATACATTGTCTGCGGTGCGGAATGATACAGCCTACGTACCATATAGCCTATACTGACTGATGCAAGAACGTGAGCCTATAATTTAAAATAATTATTCCTGTTCTTGCATTAATTCTTTGTAAATTTTAGTAGCCGTAACTAGGTCTATTTATTCATTTGTTTGCATATACACTGTTAGTTGTTATTTGTACTGGGTGTGACTTAAATATAAATGGGGGTTAAAATATTGAATCATAATCGAACATCAAAGAAAAACTTCTGAGCGACTTAATTCGCTCAGTTTGCTTAAATAGATCATACAGGGCTTTAGGCTTCCATCTGCGTTTTCTAATGAGATTCCTTTGGGCAATTTCAGCACAAACCTTTTCAAAGAAAATACGCCAGTTTAGTTATATATTTAATGGTATGTCATACGAATGGCAGCATCATACTTAAATGAAATTGCACCGCAACGTTGAAATATTAAGGGTTCTTTCTTACCGGATGTGTCTCCTCTTGCTCTGCGTTTCCACTGAATGCGCTGCGAAACCTCAGCTGCGCCGATGCTTTCGAAGGGCCGCGAACCGAAATAATACTGTCTCCAGCGCAGATCCCAATCGGGCTACCTTGCACTCAGGACCAGCGTTTTTACGCTGAGGTGCCTCTTCAGGCGTCGCCGGCCTGTCGCCAGTTCTATTTACATACTACCCTCGGCCACTTAACTGACACCAAGTATGTCGCTCGGTCAGCTTGAAAGTATAGTACACCACCGGTATCAGCTGAAGCCCTGTTCTTTCTGTGTGTCTCTGTTTACATTAAAATTAATCCCCATTAATAGCGCTAGTGCATTAGGGATTCCCAAAAGTCGGCTTTACCTTATCAAGAGATTAGAAGTTAAGGTTATATTTGAGCCGCAAAGATCGATGAAGTAGTTAAAACTTTAGATCCAATCAGTGTTTGTTTGGCGACTCGATTCTGCCGAATTGGCCAAGCTGCGCGCCTGATGGTCTGGGAGCGTCAAGAATGTTGTGATTTTAAAAATGATGAATACAAATCGAAGGATTATTAAAGGAATAAGTCGTAAAGGAATTTGAGATTGTTTCGTATGTGTTCCAAAATAGCCACACTGGTTGTAATTTATGGGAAGAATCCCAAGGAATAACGCAAACAAAATTCGATGAATATGAATCTCTAGGTGTGAAGTAACTAAGTAATCGCAAAAAGTAGCAATGGCAGATTGTTCATATCGTAGTACACATATTATCACACTGATATCTGTAGGTAATGCAATTAACCTCTGTGTATTTGTAGGTACTGCAATTAACTGATTAAAATGTTTCATATTTTGTCCTAAGTGAAAATGCACCGTTTCCGTTAATATTATCATATTGAATGTTATATTAATAGGCCTACATATATGGATGGACCTATAAGGCCCATTTCAGACTGAAGGAGGAAACACATCACTTCATTATCTGTATGTACGAAAGAAATATGTGAAGATGTGAATTACAAATATACACATCCAATATACGCTTGAAGGTTCTAAATATACCTATTATAGTAATTATAATGTTCACATATAATAATGTATTAATAATACATATCTAGTAAATATATGTAACTATATCAGTAAATTAATTAGGCCTACATATTTATCGGTAGATATATCACAAAATATAACCTATTTAAGTTAACAAAATGCACAGGCCATTCTCCTCTTATTGTGGATGGCCGAGAGAGTCGAATTTTCCAGGTCTGTCATCGTCTATTAATTTTTTGCACATATAAATGTTTTGTTGATACATACTGTGTGAGTATCTTGCGCGCGTGTGCATTTGTGATGTGCTTTTGTGTTTTATTTTCTCTCTGTGGGATAATTAGCATCCCGGCTTTGGCCGTTTCCCCCAGAGCTTCGCCTCGGCAGCTTCCGTGGGCTCCGCGAAGCCTGCGGACTGTCTGTTTAATATCCATCGGCCTGCTTCGCCTCAGTTTAAATTCTGCCTGTCTCTTTTCTGCGTCCCATCTCTCGCCCTGACTGGCCTGGTATGCGGCTCTGCTGTTTCCCACAGTTTATACCGACTCCCCTTCGGAGTTTTAACCCATGCTCTTCGCTTTATTTCCTAACTAAATCTTAAGTCTCGTATTTGTTTAATATTTAAAAGTAGGATATGTTTAGGCTCAGAATCTATTTCGATTACTTCTAAGCGTTAATGTGTTTTTAATATTCCGATTTTTTTTATTATTCGAAATATATATGTTTTGTTTACATATGTCCCAAAAGCGGTCGTGCCTGAGTTTTATAGAGATATGAAGACATTCACTGATAGTATCCAGTCGTTAAATGGTTAACACTATGTAATTTCCAAAAGGCTGTTGTACGTGGCGGTGGGGAAATCGTGTGAGGTTTTTTTAGTAGAAAATATAAAACGCTGGCGCAAACTTATCTTAGCAAAACTGAACAAAAACACCCCTAACTC
This sequence comes from Brevimyrus niger, assembly GCA_015164015.2. Taxonomy (NCBI): domain Eukaryota; kingdom Metazoa; phylum Chordata; class Actinopteri; order Osteoglossiformes; family Mormyridae; genus Brevimyrus; species Brevimyrus niger. The sequence goes on along the minus strand of JAABNY020000040.1, from coordinate 3,587,841 downwards.
TCATTCGCCTGAAACAGTTGTTGATTTAGCAGTAATTGGGCAGCCATGTTCAATCGGTAGTCGTTTATTGTCCGTTTCCTAATTCATTTTCGCCCTTCTGTCCTATATAGACCCCTCCACTTTTCGCAGTTTTTTTTCTTCAACGGAGAAATGGTTAAACATGTAGCAATAAAGGCCTTGCTTTCAGATGCCCGCCTCCCGCTGTAACCCCTAGTTCGCTTGCCCCTGCAAGAGCACGGCTGGGGCGCTACCTCCTAATCAGAACCTCTTTCTCTTTGAACAAAAAGGAAGGAACAAAAGTGAACACATTTTCATCCGTCCCCTGCACGGCCATCCAGCTAAAATACATTCCCCGCCTCCGCGTCAATGCGGAATATTAGAACGTCAATCCCTCAGCGCCCGGGCCCTTTCTCACCATACCAATCCCCAGCCTGCCTACCACATACCTTTTGTCCATGAATCCAATAAGGACTATTATTCATACTCTCCAACTCAATTCGAGCTGCTTCTTTCAGGGTATTTTAGATGCCTAATCGCGTCCTTAAGGCTCTGCAATGTAGAGAAACTTCCTCCTTTCACAACCATTCGGCACTTGGACAATTAATTCGAGTGTGCCTCGGCTACCCTTTCTGTCTCCAGCAAGAGATTTATCGTAAGTGGCAAGAGGCAAAGAAAACCACACATCGCTGTAACCAATGCCCAAAAGATTTTTCGTTATTGAAAAAAATAAACACCCTGTGACCACATTTTTCTTCTGTCGTTTGACATTCGTGCATTTCACACGCAGTACTGTTCAAGGACAATAAATAAATAAAACACAGCGATACTGCTGACACACAATGCACTACCTGAAGCACAAGACGCGGGAGAGAGTGACAATCGTCTTTGTATTTAATCTGATGAATAAACACACACAAATGCTGTAAATTATAACAGAACAACGTAAAAAAACACATAACCGTAATTCGCAGAAAAGACGCTGTTTTTACGTCGATAAAATGGTGTGTGCGCCATATATTTGAAACATTTAACCTGAAAATATATTAGATACCGCTAATTGTTCTTCTGAGTAGGAGTGGTTTACAACATGGGGCAGATCATACGTAATTTACATTTTCTAAAATTCTATTTACATGCGCAATAAACTATTCTTCACCGGCAATTTTACAGGCCTATGGAGATTAGATTTGTTGGATTTAGAATGAATCTTTAAACTTGAAATGGGTAGTGACGGATTAGTGGCATTTATTCATAAACTTGGTTATGATCATAACTTGTATATATTATAGGTAATAGTAGACAAAACACCCAGATGCTTTTTAATGTTTGTTAATTTGTTCGTATTTGCCGGAATAATGAAACGCAATGCCTTGTACCCATTAGTTAAGTAAAATAGGTTTGGGACAATAATCTTTCAAAAATGGCAGATGTATAATTTAGTGACAGCCTATTTTTAATCTATCGCCTACTTCATCTTTAAAATACACAGTACAAGCATTAAAAACGTTTTTATACTTAGTCCATTGTAGTGAGGTGTTTACAGCCGTTCTTAAATCCAGTCGCATTTAACGGCCTTAGACATTAACCAAGAAACTACATATTTATGAGAATATTATTCTTTTTCAGCTGGGACCGAAAGTATATTTCTAAGTTTTTTTTTAATGTCGTTGATAAAACTTAAGGACATTCTAGCGATTAGATTGATTAATCAATATATTATTTTATTTTTCCAGTAAAGCACACCGGTGTCCTTCGAACACTCAACACTGTTAATTTTGTACGAAGTTATCCGGAAATCTTTATACAGTACTGGCATATTAATGACCTTTAATTCCAAAGGTCATAAAGTTCATGTTTGTTTATACGTGGAAAATCCTCAGTTACATCCTAGATAACAACAGAAAAGTAGACTGTTACGTCATTATTTTGTTTGAATTCTTCTGTGGATCCCAGATTCATTTCTGGGACTGTTACACTATATACCCCTGCCTGTTACTGACAGAAAAGTAAACACTTGGATTTTCAAGATTTCCCACAGTCTACAGCCCACGCTTTATAAATGCTTTTAGGCTATTATACAAAACACTGTTTTGGTAATACTGCAGGCATGTAACAAACTTGTGAATATGATTAATAATCTTCGGTATGATATATCAGTAACATCATTGTGATATAAACAGGAAAAATATGACTTGTAGCCTGTTTTGAAGCTACCACGCTCGGATTCCCTGCAGCGTCCCTTGACACGGTGAAACCGCCGTTCCTTGGTGTGTTTGCGGCTGAGGTGAGCCACTGATGTGGTTCGCGATATTACCGAGGTTCACGTTCATAAAAGCGTTAGCAGCCGTTGTGGATGGTAGTGCGGGAATACCGGAGTAAGTGCAGCTGTAGCTGCTGTTATAAGTTGGGTTGTTGTAGCTGTAAGCCGGATAGCCGTTGTAATTGTACGGGTTTGTCCCGCAATACGGTGCGTTATAATTCTGCGATCCTGCCAAGCATGGTTTGCCATCACGGACCAAAACTGGAACTGCCACTCGTCTTGGTGGAGGTGGGTGGTGTCCTGCCATTTCCAGTGACTTGTCCTGGCGCTGCCGCTTGCATTTGTACCTTCTGTTTTGAAACCATATTTTGACCTGCGTGGAGGTGAGTTTCAGCGTGCTGGCCAGGTGCTCCCGCTCCGGCGCCGACAGATACCGCTGCTGCTTGAAGCGCCTCTCTAGCTCGAACACCTGGGCCTGCGAGAAGAGCACCCTCGGTTTCCGCCTGGTCCGCTGCTTCTGCGGCCTCTCGGAGTCTAAGTGCCGGCCATCCGCGCATCCATCGGTTTTGGTATCAATACCGCAGCTCTCTGTTGACACAATGAAAGCAGAGCAGTGAGAGTCTATATTCTGAAAATACCCCGTCGCCGATTTACCATTATGACAAATGTAGGTGCACATATCGTGCACGTATGTGTGCAAACTTTCCTCACATTGAACGCGACGTTTAAAGCGAACATTTCCAAGAATCAACTAAATAATTATCATAACTCATGTTTCCTTAACTTTAATGGAATATACCTATTGTAATTCCTAAAATAGGCTATTAATAGACCTATTTTCAATCAAATTATTATTGACCGAAAACATAAAACTATTTAGCAGTGGACTTTGGCTCTTTATTGCTTTAGAAACGTTCGTTATAATTCAAGTGAATACTCATCATCGACTTTGAGAAAATAACACAAAGTTAACAGAGCAGCGATACAGCTGCGCTTGGCCTAAATCGCCGTACTTTTCTATGAAACGTTCTAATTTCTTGCCAGGTATACTTCATTGGGACATACATTGGTACATGGTCTACGTAGTGCAGACCACGTGACATCAAACATTTAAAAGTACATTTAAATTAGTTGAGATACTACAATCGAACAGTAATTTAAATAGTGTGTATGTACTTTTATCCAAGTATTGCTTTTTAAAAGCCATACATTTTCCTGTCATTATATAATTCATTGTAATGCATAAAAAAGATTTTTTTTTACACATCAGACATAGACTTTCTGCGTAACTGTATTAGGAATTTGTCAGTTTCATGTGTTGTCCCTCGAAGTTTGTCTTCAGGGCCATTCACAAAGAGTAAGGTTACAGCTTTAACGTGTTCGATGAGGGGCTTTGTCAAAGAAAACAAGAGCTAGTAAGCTAGAATTAAAACAAATCTGTAAGGTTTAATTTGTAACTCACTGGTATCTTGCTCGTCGACATCCCCGTCTAATTTGGAGTCGGTCAAGTGTCCCAGCGCCGAATGAATATACATGTCTGGGGAGAGGCTGGCTTCTCCCGGGCCGTCCCGCACTGACAATGTGCTAAGATAGGACATGTTTTCCTCTCCGTCCGAGAAGCTGGGGCTCTCCCCGGCGTTCAGCATGCAGGAGGGAGGCGTCTGGAAATGCTGGGCTTGTGACAAATCCTGGTTTAAGTGCGCGCGGGGTAGCTCGAGATGTAGGGAGTGGTGCTGCCGAGATTGCTGCTCCAGCTTCAGTATGTCTTTGACAGAGAACGGCGTGGAAGTGACCGGACTCGGAAGCATTGTAGCGTCCTGTTCAGTTACATTAAGGACACGAACTCTACCGAAAGCAAATCAGATAACATGCGTCCTTCCAAAGGATAAAAATAGTTATACGTCTAATAAGTTAACATGGGAAGAACAAAGGTGTGCGTTCATTTCCCAGCCGACCAAAAACAGCAAAACAAAACGGAAAATCACCTTGTGCCTGCCTGTTTACCACGCGCAAAAATCAGGTCCAGCGTGCTACTTCTGACAACCACTTAGTGTTTTGTTCTAAGAGTCCGCGGATGGGCAAAGCTTCTCCTGCTGGTTGATGTCACGAACCTGGGGGCGGGTTTAGTGCGGGGAGTAACAGGGGGTTCGGCCAGTCCGCTCACAAGCTGGAGAGAGCGCGGGGAACGTGGGACACACATCCCGCCTCCATTGCCTCAGTTCCCCCAGCGTTGAGCCAATCAAATTGACCTGAGAGGTGCAGTAATTGACGATATTACCAATACTGGTGTCGTTATTAGTTTTTAAAGAATTAAGCTCTTTTATTTAAAAAAAGAAGAAAAAAAACGTATATTTGGGTTATTTTAACTTATCGTTAGTTTGAAGATTGCATCTGTAGTAGGGCCCAGTGAAACACGTTATCAATCTGATAGCAAGGCAGTAATTCTTGCCTAAATAAAATAGTTTATGCAAAGTAGTTACCGTTTAAACCAGTTATCCAACGATGCGTACTGTTACAAGTGCAAATTCATCTATTTTTTTGTGCTATGAAATATTTACTTTTTGTTTGTTTTATATTAGTTTTTTGTTGTTTTCCAACTGTCTCCGTATTTAAATACTGTTTAACTGACATAATAAATTTACTGGTTATTTATCGGATTAATAATACTATTAACTATTAATAATGTTAACAAATTCTACCGATTATTATATATATATAAATATATAAAATACACTTTTGTCCGACAGGCCTTAGACACCAAAAAGAAGGCATCTCTTTTTACACAAATACAGAAACACAGTAAAAAAACGATGGCTTGAGTTATATAATTCACAACAGATTAAAATAAAATTATACAGAAGTTTTTGATTTTACTGTTAGGTTCATTAAAATGATTCCGTTCACTGTCAACTGTTACTGTGTGCTTATTTTGGGACAGGTAAAATGTTTGGGTTTTAGTTTTTCATTTATTTGTGGGGGTAGGGGGAAGCGCACTAGGTTACAGGAATGTAAAGCAAATATAACACCATAAACGGAGAGTCCATTCATATATTGAAACACGCCACTGATACAGAATTCGACACATATCATCAAGTGGGCCTGGAGCTCATCATATATGCAACACCGGCCACAAGGCTGGATGCCAGTCCATCGAAGGGCACATATGCGCGTTCACAGACTAGAGGCAATTTAGGGACACCAATTAGCTCCACTTCATGTCTTCGGACTGCGCCAAGTAACCTGCAGGACTAGTGGAGAGCAAATTAACTGTCCTCAGGGCGGGGTCATTATTTTAATTCACTATAGACTCACTGAGCAACCGTACCGGCCAATATATAATATATATCATATCGAATACGGTACAAAAACTGTCTGAAGAGTAGGTCTATTCGTAGTGGAGTCTAAATGTGTTTTTTAACCACCGCTATCAGCAGTTTATTAATAAACCCTTTCGGACGATAAGCAGGCCCCGTCAGCAATTAAAATTCCACAAGGAAAACTGATTGACGTTTTTAGCAAATATAATCTGCTGGTATCAGCTTCCTTTCCGTTTTAAAGTACTTTCAGCGCGCGTCTGTCACTGGATGGCCCGGGGTCCGTCTCTCACTCACACGCACACTCTGACGTCTGCTTATACAGTATTTTTCTCCTATCGACACAAGGCAGAGAGGTGTGTGAATATTTATTTATCTGATATAAGCTACGTTATCATGGTTTCAGGAGTAACTGGCACTTTGAAGTATACAGAAGGAGGAAATTAATACGCAACATCACTTATTGAAAATGTATTGAAAGTATTGAAAATGATTAAATTTTAAATTTGTCAAAAAGGTGAGCATTGGCTTATCGTTTAATTATACGTTGGACATGTATAACAGTACACATTATATTCTGTCGGCCTACCAAAACAGGTTTCTCATACACGTGTAGGACAGTACAAATAAAGAAGTACCCCCACGTGCGCACTGACACCTCTGGCAAGTGTACTATACAAATAAAACCTAACGATCCTCTTTGGAGGTATAGAAGAGGGCATATAATTCTAAAGAGTATTTGAAAAGCACGCACAAGTTGTCAGGTTGGGAGAGGGAAGCTGAAGTACTGCGCCGCAAGGTCCGTATTCGCTTCCCGCAAATGCCGCAAAAAAGTTGTTACACTTGCGCAATTCTTAAATATCACATAAATAACAGTGCCACCCGCATCAGTGTAACTGAAAAATACAAACGAACAAAGTGCTTATCAGGAAACCTAGACCTAAACAAAAAAATATCAATGCAGATATTTTACACTGGCCCATGGCTTGTGTTTTGTAATTTACTGTTGTATAATGCACCTATATATTCAGCCAACGATCCATCCATCAATCCGTCAATATATCCATCTCACAACAGATTGTCCTGGTCAAGGTCGCGGGGGAGGGGCTGGAGCCTACCCAGGGTGCACTACATCTCAAGACACAAGACGGGGGAAGACCTTGCACGGGATGCCAGTCTCTTGCAGAGCACATATACGTACACTCACGCGCACAAATATGCAGCATGGGCAATTTAGTGACATGGTGTAGCGCTCAGATCAAACCGGAGATACAACTGACAAACGCGTGCTGGAGGTGAACAGCGCGAGAGAGATTGAATTTAATGCAAGCAACTCTATGTCGTGGCACACTGGTCAGCGTTTTATTATAAACATATTCTAATGGGTTACTCTGCTTCATTTGGCAAGAGAAAGTGAAAAAGAATGTTGTTGTTTTTTAATTATCTCATAACTGAGTTATAAATTATCGTGCGCATCAAGATTGCTATACATAAAGTCGGCAAGCAGAATTATTTATATTCACCATACACCATATATGTATATACACCATAGGAGTAATGCAGACGATTTCCTGTTTAATATACATTATCATCAATAAATAAACTTTAACCCGTGACCATTTAATGATTTTTAATGTATAAAAACAATATAATTTCATTGGGAAATAGCCTATACTAGTTCAACTTTTTATTCAAAACGGTAGCAATAAAAACTGATTATTAATAACAATTTCGTAATCAGCAAATAATTATACTGAGCTCACATTGTAGCATGGGTAATGTCTGAACTCCGTTAGAAAGTTTTCCTCCTTTCAATTAATTTAAAATAGTTTATATGTTACTATAGAAACAAGAATTTACCAGGCTGTGCTGTGATTCTATGTAAGCAGAACTAAAAACACGATTAATGAGCTTTGAGATTGTCAGGCAGACAAAAGAGTAAAAGGACCTTTGGTTTGGTTTAGTTTTGCAGATGCGTTTCCTTTGATTCGCGCATACATCTAAACTTCATTCCGTTCCGATTAAATACGAATGCGATTCCGCTGTATCAGTTTATTGCCCCCTTTCCCCCGAAACCCACATTAACGATTTAGGTGATTGTAATTTCTTGAAGAAGAAAATGCAATTAATGGCAACACACACACACACACACACACACACACACACACACACACACACACACACTGGCGATTCAGTAATTTCCACATGCACAAATATAAAATTCCCATTACTGAAGTTCAGCCGACTACTACTAGGCTATTACTCCTACTATAATTTTTGTTGCTGTTGTTAATGACTCAGTGCAGGTTCTTCGTAGCACAACTCCTGCATTTAAATATAAATTAAAATTGTCTATATTAGGTGTTACTATTTCATAGGGTCGGAACGTTGTTGTTGCTCTTCCAAATACATCTTCTGCATATTCACACAGAACCCATATAATTTGGGTAGCATCCTAAAAATTTTTCTAATAGAAAGTTCGGGCCATAAGCAGCGAGAGACCGGGTTACGCGCACGTATGAGGCAAGTGGTTTGTCATCGCAGCCTTACCCATCATCTTCAGATGGCCTAATACTGAATAGGTGGCATTTTACATTAAACATTACAGGGTTTGTATCAAGAATTTAAATGTCTCTTTCGGCGTGTCATTCTACCCGGGATTATTATTTTAGTCATCGTCACTTTATCATAATTTTTATTATGGTCCGTAATCTGGCTCGGAAACAAAGAAGAGGAAAGTGTGTTAAGACCAAAATGTTACTGGATAAAATCCAGACCAGGGATTTTCTCACCTTATTATCCATCTTCCCTTTGCAGCGTTTCGTTGTGAGGACTGATGGAAACCAGAACACACACGCGCAAGGTCTCAGCTGGTCCTTCCGGGACCCCTGCGGAATTTGTCACAGTACCTCCGCCTCATGGAGGGTTTGCTGGGCTGTGGTTCTGCGTGGCCGCGGGCGGGGAGAGTCCACAGATCAGTCCACAGATGAGCTCGACCGGACTGGGAAAGGGAATCGATTGGATTGGGAAAGGGGGGAATTACATTATAGCCAGCTTTAAGTAAACACCAACCATTGACTCTCTCTCTCTATATATGTATGTGTGTGTGTGTATATATATATATATATATATATATATATAGTAGAATATTACCAGGACAGATATATATCACGCAATTTGATATCACGATGACTGCATTTTGCTTTGTGTCTTTTTTAAGTGTGTGTGTGTGAAGTGATGTGGATGTGGGGGGGGGGGAGTTGACATCTCAAGGTATACCATTTACCTGCATTTCAGAAGGTAACAAAGGGAGATGTTTTACCTCTTGTCTCCTGTCATTTGTGGCCAAGTGTATAGGCGCCAGTGCCGAATGCTTGGATGCTGCTAAAACCAGGGGAAGAAAGGTTAGGGCGCGAGACGAGATAATCTCATCCGCTCGCCATCAGCAGAGTGCTGTTTAGATTAGGGCCGCGTCTTCCTTCTTGGCCTCAAGATGCATGTCTTCGAACGGGCAATTTGAAAGAGTGAAAGGGCAACGACAGCGGATTGCGCTTAGCCAAAACACGCCCTTTGCACTTAATGTTACTTAAAGAATGTGTATCATTAGTCTTTTGTTTGTTTGTGTGTGGACCATGGATAATTACACTATTTTTATAAGGTAAGATTATTTAAACCAACAATGTAAACTGTTTCGTTTTTGATAAAACAACTAAAAAAGAACATAAAAGAAATCTGAAAGTTTTTCAAATATGTTTGGTTATTGTTGATGGGTTTTCCTATTTTAATGGACATTGAAATAAATATGGCAACTGATAAGGTTTTGTTTGTATTTTGTTGCGCATATATTGGAGACATTTGAATTGCTCATCCGCATAACATTTATGAGTGTGTCAGGAAGATCGAAGAGAATTGATACATATATACTGGTTGAGCGGCAGAACCAGCAGCATCACACAAAAGACTTTCTTTTGATGTCTTGAAATACATTTTTTACGTCCTGGTTTCAAATTGATATTATAAATAAATTAAGTATAAATCATTTATGTGTAATTGCAACGAAAGTGAATCAGACTAATGCTTATTTGGACCCGTTTACATGCATAATTAATCAGTAGGTGACCACTTTCTATTTTGATAAAAAAAATTCCCGTGCCATCCTTAATTCACGCATTGCCTTTCAGACATACATAAAATATTAATAGAAACCGCGTGTAAGTACATAAGGGCGTTTACAATGGTTTAAAGAGTGAATAATGATTATTTCCTCACATAATATGAGTTAACCGTTGAGTAATAACAACTCACAGTAAGTCATTATCCGGGAAATAACATAACCGCAGTGAAATAACACAAGAAGTAATTGTTTACAAATATTGAATCATTGCGATGAAACTACGGGTTGCATATAACTTTTTACAATCGTTATACAAAAAATATAATGGCGGAATTTTCATGTAATCTTCTAAATACGCAATAATAGGCCTAAGCTTTATAAATAAACTACTGCCGGCAAATTATGAATTGGTAGAGACGGGCAGTTGCGCTCCTAACTCAAAAGCCTCAAGAGATAACACACGCGACATAAACACAACTGGTGTCATCGTCCCCCATAAATCCACAGGTCTGTAACTAATCACTTACGTAAAAGTCAGCACACAAGACTGGGCTGACATGATATTTTTTGCCCGACTTCCGGCAATTGCTTACTGTTTACTAATTATTTCTAACGCTTAAGCTATTTTCAAATGGACCACACACAGTGCAGGTAAAATATACTGTATAACTGTAATTATTCGTTTTGATAACATCGTATCATATTGCGCATAATCGTGAATACATTGCCGCCGGGCTGCGAGTCGCGGTGCGTTTTCTGCCGTTACATGCCAGCCAGATAGTGACCCGTAGCCTCGTTGGAGATACACGTGCGCCGCGCTCGGTGTTTTGTTTGGGCGGAAGAACCAGCAGCCAGGCTGGTTACGGGGCCATCTGGGCGACTGTGATGCATTTCCATTGATCCGTCAAGTGTTAACTGACCAAGAGGGACACAATCTATTTGACTTTGTAAATTACCGCAGATAATCACTGTCAGCGACTGGGCCGCCCAGGGCCGTTCCTACGTTTGCGGCAATGGCAAATCGTAATAAAATGTAGCAAATTTGTTGCTCGCTTTATTGTTTTAAAAATGGAGCCCCTGAAGTTTCAGAACGTATTCTGAATTTCTCTGAACATTTTGACACATTGATAGTAGCTGTTTCTTCAACAGCACATACGTTTTCTTAATTTTACCCACAAAATTATTATGAAAATTAAGATCGTGCAAATTATGTTTGCCATAAGAGTATTAATTAATTCAGTGATTGTAATGTGATCAGTTATAACCATTTCTATGTTTTAAGGTTTTTAAATAACTAAAAATACGTTAAAAACACAATTTCAAAGTCAAGCATAATCACCATTGACCCCTGTGGTAAATACTTGTATTGAATAGTTCTCAGTGTTTTTAGTTTGTTTGCCCTGTTCCCGCGTTAACATTTTATCAGTATAGCCCGCATAACGTCTATTAAATTTCTTAAAATTATGATACTGGATAACGAACGACTGGTTTTAAAGAATAAAATATTGCACAGTATTTTAGATATTAACTCCGCACTGAACCATACTGTTTTCACATAAATTGTCCTACGTAAAACTCAGTGGAAACTTCTGACTACGGGAGGGGATAAATAATTAGCCAACCCACAACAAATTTATAATTAAATTGTACATATATAATTTAGGCCATAACCGCCATAAATAATTTGAGTTAATCTTTACGGACATGTACGACAAAAATACACAGCAGGCCAACGCAGAAAGAAAAGAATGAGATTCAACCCATTACAAATTAAAAAACAAGGTACTGATACAAACACTAAAGTATGAACACCGTGTTTTATTATTATGTTATTATGTTGCAATGAATATATTTATTGAAGTAACAGGCTCATTCCATCGATATTTATCTAGCCTAAGTTTGAATGGGCTATGTCACTCTACAGTTTTATTGTCAAAATATAATTGTGTTGTTCTCCCATTTCCTCGTTTACTCAAGTCACAAGACGTTAATTCAAACATTGGTTAAATAATTAACAATGCCGTTTTCCGTTGTTATGTATTTATAACAACGGAAAACGCATTGCATGGAAGCGCGCGTTATCTATCAATGTTCACGAGTATTTCCGTCATCAAAATCTCCCAGTATAAAAACCGCATTCATGTTTTGCGTAATAATACAACAATCAATTGTAGTAATTTTCAAGAATGTAGTGTAAACACACAAAATCCTGGCCCGGTTTCAGCGCTCGGTCAACTTATTCTTAATATTTCAAACGTCACCCTTACTGTAAAACGAATAACTTGCAGAAATTTCTGAATTAGAAATGTACTTTGAAATACCAGGAATAAGTTCAATACCGTCAATTTGCGTTTTAATATAAAACGTCGTATAAATATATTTAAACACGTTTTTGTTAGACAGTCCATGTGTGAAAGGAGGGGTGACATCGCTATATATAGGTCGCTAGCGCCCTAAAGGGAAAAGTATTGAGACGCCCCGAAAGAGCCGGATCACCTCCCCTCCCATTAGTGCCTAGATTTTGGGGAGACGTCAGTTTATCAGCTTTCTATCTAGCAAACAGTTCCTCCCGCTCTCCGCCCAGCGATCGTCAGACTGTCTTTTACAACCTGCAGCGAATTTGGCCATTAATCATCGTGGTTAAAGACAGGGCGCTTCTCTGGATCTCCTCAGTTTGTGTACTCTAGACACGAGTGCTGTCTGCCGAGCCCCCTAGGGTACATGAGGATGTTCAAACCAGAGGCGATCGTCCCGCATCACCACGCAGCTAGATGAATGCTTAGGCATCATATTAAAAAAAAGAAACACTGCCGGCAAGCGATCGGCTGCAAATGGCTGCACGCATTTGGTGAGTTTGGATAAGGATTTAGGTCACACATCATACACAACGACGTACTGATTTAAAGTAGATTCGGGGAAAACCACTGGAAATCTATGACGCAGTGTTACTCAACTAAAACATCTAAATTAGTCCTAGGTATTTTGTAGTGATTCACCAGGGATGTGCGCTAGTCACACAAAATAGTAAATATTACTGACTTACTGTCGTTAATGGACTCAAGAAACAAGCTATAACCTACGCGTCCAAGTTAATGCGTATCTGAATAATAGCTTTTAATCGTAGGCCTAATGGATTTTTAATCTGTTTAATTATTAGGCCTGTGTATATAATAATTCAACTTTAAATCGTAGTGATGAGAAATCATAATTTATACAAGTTTAAATTTATGGGCAGGCCGCTTTACTGGAGTTACTGTAGTTAAACACGGTCCTTAATACCCCCCCTGGGGGTTCTTTAGGTGAGCTTAAGTGCTGCCATTTATTTTATTCCCGTGTGTGAGTGTCCTCGGGCTAAATACGGAAACGAAGGCCCATTAACGCGTTATAAGACTCTGTTTTATTAACGTTAAAAATGTTTGAGCGGCCGAACACATTTACAGCCGTTGTTTAAAAACAAAAAAACAAACACCGAATCCTGCGAAACACGTTAAGTTGCACCTGCTTTTTCATGTCAAGGCCGCCGCTTTCAATAAAATCTAGTTTAGTTCAACAATCATTTTATAAAAAAAAAAAAAAATCTTATCGGATGATAGGCCTACATATTACAGCTTGATATTATATTCTTTCTTCCGTGAATACTTACCATGATTACAGTTATGAGCGCCATCGATTTACCCAAGCCATTCTTTTCAAAATCGTCTTCCATAAGCAATTACACGACAGTTATGCAGGTTCTCGGTTTACTGCCTCGCGGTAAATCTTTATGCCTCTAGTAAATCGGTGGCGTGGCGCCCGCGCGGGGTCTGTCCCGGGCTCCCCTGACCCGCCATTTACCCCCGATGAGCTTTGACAGTGACCATAGCGTGCCATCGCCGGTCCCGAAAGCGGCTGACCCGGCCGAGTGTTTACACGGAGGAAGAGCCTGTTTCCTGGAGGTAACAAACCCCAGGCTTGGAGCGCGGCGTTGGCGAGGCGCTCGGTGCACTAGGAACACGCAAATACATCATCTTCATCGTGACCTTGGGTTGGACAGGGGTTGAGCCGGAGAGGACCCTGGCAGACAGGTCAAGGACCGAGCCTGAATGGGAAGGAGTTTCATACTAACAAGTCACACTACATCTCAGACTGGCAGCTGTGTCTGCGCCACTCTGTTCATTCACCTCCTACTGAAACACAACTGAATTAATATATGCATGCATATATATGTATGTATCGATATTTATTGTTGTTTATTATTATTGTTGTTGTGTCTTAAAAAAACAATTGTATGATTTGTAACTAAAGTTCATGTCAAATGTTTATGCAGTTTACGTGCAAGCAGCGGTGTGGAATTTAAAAATACTGTGTCTGTTAAATCGAGTTGGTAGTTAACCTTATATGACTCCTGCAAACTCTACTGCCTTGGTCTCAGTTTAGCTGATTAGGGTAACAGGAAAAGGTACTGTAGATTTTATCTAAACATAAATACAAACTGTAAATTATGACCACCGTCGGGTTACACGAGACCGAAGTAGTCCTTAAAAAGTCTACAAAGGCTTTTATCGATGCATTTAAAAAAAAATTATTGGCAGGGTTGCCAACTGTCACACATCTAGTGACACTCATAATGGCACTGATCACGCTTTCAGACAGTCACGCGTGAAATCTTACAGCGAATCTATTTTAATCCATTATAAACCATTATAAACCTAAAATTAGCTACATGAAAAGCACTGGAGTAGTTTGCAAACCCTACCCTACAGACTATTTGCAAGGTAATAACACTGTTGCATTCATGCAAATGCGCGTGCATGCATGTGCAGACGTGTCTCGCATTTGAAAATGTCACTCCAGCCAGCTGACCAAAGTTGGCAGCCCTGAATTTGAACGAGCATTAGTGAAACTTTTCTCTAGGCGTGAAAGGTAGCTGTGAAAGTCAGGTCGCGTTAGACGAAGGCTGTGTTCCTGTTCATTTCCATGAGCCTGAACGAAGCTCGTAAGCCGCAGATCGATTTCTTTAGCAGGGAAACGCAAACCCCGAAGCCCTTGTCTATTATATAATTTAATGTCTGGCTGATGTCTTTGTAGCTCAGCCTCTGTGAGACCTGACTCCCTTGGCCGTCGTCCCTGTGGGGGTGCGCCGTTCGCGGGGGTGTGTCGCGAGGTGTGTGTATGTGTGCGCGTGTGTGTACAGGTGGGCGGTGGGCTCGCTGGCAGTGTTGACAGGTAGAATAAGCTCTGCTTTTCTGGCTAGTAGCGGAGAGGGAGGGGTTTATGGGAAGGAAGGCTATGAGCTTAGGGGCGGGTCGTTGAATCTGGGCGTCGGTGTTTCGGGCGTGGGCTCCGTGCGCTCGGGGCCTCTGGTTTTTGGGCAGAGATGGCTTCCCCGTCACAAGCAGACTCGGAGGTGTGCGAACACCCCCATCCTTTTATTCTCCCAAGACCCCTGCCCCAACTAACCAGGAATGTAAGAATGACAGGAAGCGAGCACCAGGCGGTTTCCAAATCAGCGTGCGGGAGAGGAAAGGCAGCCGGACGGTGGTGTCAGATTCTCTGGGAGCCGTCGCTGGAGGAGCGCCGCGATGCGTTGGGGTTTTTCCCGCGGAGCCCTTTCCGCCCACGCGATCGAGGCTAAGGGCTAAACGTCGGCTGCCTCTCGCTAACCTCGGAACCAATGTGCGAATGAAGCTGTACCCCAGCCCCTAATGTTGTCAGCTTGGCCTTCCCCGGCCCGAGAAAGGGGATGTGCTGCACTTGCACCGCCGGGTCGGACAGAGCGGGCTCGGCCTCTGTGCTGTCTCACGGACCTGTCTCCATGGAGATCTTCCAGGGCCAGCACTAAGCACTCCCGCTCTAAATGTGAAGTACAGTCTTATCTGTGCTTGTATAAACAAGTTCATTGCTCTTGGGGATAGAAAAAAAAAAAAATAGGGCAGAGCAGAATATAGCTTGTCATATTAACGTAATAGACACTGAAGGGCCTGGAAATCTGTATAGAGGAGGCAGAAGGAATTCTCCGTCTGGCATGATGGAGGGCCTTAATTTTTTTAGCTCTATTGCTTGGTCAGTGCTGTGATTCTGGTATTTTGTAAAGCATCTGCCTAGAGACCTGGGTGTTGTGCTGCAGAGTTTTTTTAGCTTCTCTGTCACCTGCTATCCAGTCAGCCTGGAGGGGCGTACAGAGCCAGCAGCCCAGTGAACATTTCGGCAAGGGTCTTTGGGGTCCTCCATCAACCTGGTCCTGTTTCTGGGGGGGGGGGAGGGGAGGTTGAGGACCTACTGATCCAGGGAGGCCTATCCAGATGGCACAGGAAGGTGGGTGCCTGCAGAGGGCCCAGTGGGATGACGGATGCCAGCAGGGGAAGCTGACTGGACAGGAGCCCAAATCCTTGGCAATGAAGGCCAGGTCCAAGACCGTCTTTAGGGCCGTAATCATCAGGCCAGCCAGAGGAAGTGCAGTGAGGCTCAAGACCACAGCCGTCCTCTGACCCTCATTCACTCCCCCAACCCCCTCCCTAAATCCTAGGGACTCATAAATTACCCGGCAGTCCCTCTCCCACCCAGTCCGGTGGTCTTGCAGGTGTGGGAGTGAGCCGTGTAGCGTGTGTGCGTGACATGGAGCTGTAGGATACGTCATCTTTTGCTTGTAATGATTTTACGTGGACCAAAGCGGAATGGTCTGGGAAAATATCAGCAGAGCGCCCGGGAAGAGGCCGGGGGTCTGTTATTTCTGAATGATCTGTGTTGCCTCTCTCTGAGATTCGAGACTAAAACAAAAAATATTTGCCAATAGGAGCAGGAAGGGGTTGAGGAAAGTTCATCTGGCCCTGAGCGTGTAAGCAGTCAGGGAGTTTTTTCCCCTCAGATGTACGGCAGTAATTCATTTTCTGCGGCCTTAGATAGTGTTGTTCATCTAAAAAAAAATACACCCAAGCTGACCTTTTCTGGGGTAAACAACTCGCTGAGAGGGACGGGGGCTGCTCCACGCCCCGTGTGGCGTCCCCGTCAGAGTGACACTTTGTTTTCGGAAAGGCAGGCTGCCTCATTCATAACCGGCCTGCCTTGTAAATAAGACTGGCACGCTCGCTCGCTTTGCTCGCCGTTTTATTGGACAGGATCAGCCCA
>JAABNY020000040.1:3522419-3537361 GCA_015164015.2 Brevimyrus niger | reverse complement strand
TACGAGACTCCACCCAACCCCCCCCCCCCCCCCCCAGTCAGACTGAATGTTTCCACACGGGCACAGTAATAATCTTCCTGCCCATGTCCTGCCCCAGATGTATTACGTAATAGTGCCAGACACCAGTACGAGGTTCCAGTACGTATTTCTGAGGTTAATAACTTCAATAACACCCCAAACCCTGCCCTAGTTAATTAACCTAAGTGAGTTATTAAACCCACACGGGTGATGCCACAGTGTCAACTTTGAACAATGGACTTTCTGTGTCATGGGCAAGGGGGGCGGGGGGGGGGCAAATTTTGAAAGCTGCTTAGTAAACAGTGAGAAAACCAGGTTAGTCTTCACGTGCGCTCTGATGGACCGGGTCAGCAATTCCGTTACTCATTTTCTCAGCCTGTCAGAATTCTTTTTATCTTGACAGAGTTAAGCCTGGTCAAGCGTCACGTAAAACAAGGCCGGCCCGGTCACTCTCAGAAGCGAAAGCGTCCGATCAAATACCGCACCGTCAGCGAGGACATTACAGGCAGGTGGAGCTAACAGGGAATTAGACCAGAAATGTATCCAGCTTGATTGCACTAATGTTGGCAAAATTATTAATAATAATATATACCTAATAATAATATATAACTAATAAAAGAGGTAAAGTAAGAGTGACAACGGGATTGAGCTTGTCAAAGGAACCTCTTAGGCCAACATGTAGTTCGTTCCCAAAGCAAATCTGTAGGTAATTAGGCCTAGTTTCATATTACCTTGATCAACAATAGTTTTTAAATTAAATCTGAATTTAATAATGGGTCTGCTATGGAGTTTAATGACATCCAACATGCATATGCTCAAATCCCACCACGTCACCTGTTCTTCATCCCTGGATCAGCCTACACTATAGAAGAACCTTACCTTTCTTGAATTCCTCCAGCATAGTGTCCAGCTTGGTGTCATTAAAGACGCAGTGCATGGGATGCCTGTAAAACTGCGTGATGGTCTTCAGGGGGGTGCAATCGTCCGGGTCCACAAAGGCCAGGTCCTTGACGAACAGGATGTCCACGATGGAGGAGCGCTCGTTCTCGTACACGGGGATGCGCGTGTAGCCGCTCTGCATGATCTCCGACATGGTGTTGAAGTCCAGCACGGCGTCGGACGCCAGCATAAAGCAGTCGTTCAGCGGTGTCAGCACGTCCTCCACCGTCTTGGTCCTGAGCTCCAGGGCTCCCTGGATTATGTTCAGCTCCTCCTTCACCAAGTCGTGATACGGGTCCGTCACCCGCAGCATCTCCAGCAACTTTTCGCGCGTGTAAAAGTTGCTTATTTCCTGGTGCAGGATGATGTCTAGTAGCTTGCTGATCGGGTAGGAGATGGGGAAGGAAATTACCATTAGCAGCCGAGTCACCCAGATGGTTTTGGAGGCGATCGCCAGCCCATGTCGGGAGGCCACGGAGTGTGGAAGGATCTCGCCTATGAAAAATATGACGAACGTGCATATGGCGGTAGATAACCATGTCATGCCCAGAATCTGACACATCCAAACCGCCAAACAGGTGTTGATGAGCGCGTTGCCCAGGAGGAGCGTGCAGAGCACGTAGTTTCCATGCTTTCGCACCGATTCGATCTTCTTCGCGTACTTCTGCTCCTTGTCCGTGCCGCTGTTCTGCAGCACTTGGAGCTCCACGGGGTCCAGCGCGAGCAGACTCAAGTTCAGCCCGCTAAAGAGCGCGGAAAGCGCCAGCAGCAGCACCGAGATCAGCACCTGAAGCCAGAGGTCGGCTTCCGGGGTGCGCTCCACGACGGCCAGCCAGAAATCTCTAGTCCTAAAGTGCTCCCATTTGGTGCCGTCAAATGCACACATTGAGTAGTATTTTATTTTCTCACCTCTGCGCAGTTCTTTGGCGAGCAGCTCCACCAGGACGGAATTCTGGCTGGAGGCGGACTTGAAGGATCCCAGCACCTCTATGTCGGAGGTCCGAGCTGTTTTGTCCACGCAGAGGTTCCGTTTCGGGTGGACCTGCCCCTCTCTGCCCGGGCTAGGCTCCTCGATGAACGCGATCCACGGTGCAGTGGCCGCATTGGCTCGACCGCTAAGGGTCCTGTTCAGCCTCTGGGGGGACACCGAATAGTACACACGCAGCATAAACCGCGTTCCCTCGGTCGCTTTCAGCACCCCGTCCTCCACGGACAGCCCCCCTCCGGTGTCCTCCGGGCGAAAGCCCAGTAAGCCGAGTGCCGCGTTGGGGAAGCACGCTGCGAAAATCAGGAGCAAGGGCAGTGAGCGCGGCTGAAGGATGCGGATCGCGGGGCGAGCAGCCGCATCATCCGCAGCCATGATGCTGAATGCGCTGGGTGGGCACGCTAGCGAGCCGAGTCACGTGGCTTTCCCACGCTCCATCGCCCGTAATCGGGGGAACAGCTGGAGCCCCCGGTAAATGCAGCAGAGGATCGACCGGGGAAAGCTACGGTGGAAGGCGTGGGGGAACTGAGAGCGGCATGCAATGACGTAATGGAGCTTTGATACACTGTAACGAAAATAGAATAGGGGAATATTCAATTATCCAAACTTAGTCTAACATTCCTGTAGAGAAATGCTGCATGACTGCAGACATCAATTCCTCCGTTTTGCCCGAAGGCTCAGAATATATCAGATTTTATGTAGCCACTGCCAAAATTACTTTTGATACAGTTACTTTTGATAGCTGTGTGATTAGACACTGATTTGTTTACCGATCGTCCTTTTGTGATATCATTTTGTCCGATAGTTTGAATGATGCGCATCTTACGTAATTTAGTTCAGCGTTAAAGATAATCAGATCACAAAGTGCAGATTTGGTCTTAAATAGGAGGCGTCGGACGTGGTTATTAGGACATTAAAATAACCTGCCAGAAAATAAGCGTGGTGTATATGGACCTCCCGAGTTCCCTTGACTTTATCAGTGCTATTTGGGAGTGTAATAAAATAGCTGATGTCCATGACAGACACTTATGTAAGCATATTCTGAATCCATCTGTAACAGAAGGCTGAGCTCTGGTGGACAACACTGTGCTGTTTGCTGTCATTTTCCGTTTTATTATTTGGCTATATCAGCTAAGAAATAGTTCATTGACATACATGTAATTATTATTTCAGATCTGAGTAATAAAATGATCCACAAGGTGGCAGCCTTTGCGCCTAATTTGCGATTTGCCTACTTAAATCGCTGCAAATTGAACTTCGTGGGTGTTTGGCACGAGGCCTAATGGCGGGAAAAGGCATGTGTGCCTGAGTCCTTAACTCATCGATCATACGTGAAACAAGCGTCGATTGATCTTATCGACTAATGTAAGCTGTAAACTGATACCCCATATTCCACCATTGCTAAATTTGATTCGTTTGGTAAATGAGTCTAAGTGATTCCACATTCTTTACTCAAGGAGACTGTAAAAGGAACTTCACATAATCGTAATGTTAGAGTAAGTTTGATCATCATCATCATCATATTTTGTCCTCTGGACTTTGTACATGATCCAGAATCATTGAATGGTCTAGCCTACACTTATCAGACCAATTAGATTAACATACACATTAATGTGTACTGGCCTGAACACACTGTTTACACAGTCTCTGATCAGGATGCAGGTTTTCTTGTAGCTCATGGAAGTATTGAAAACACTGACCTACAGACTTGCATCTGAAGTGGTTTGTCCTCTCAGCTTCACCATTTGACCCTTGACTCAAGCCCAGTTCTTTTAATCTATCTTATCCGGGCTGAAACCGCGTGCTTCTTCTGAAAGTGTGTGTATATCTTTATGAATAGCTATCACATCTCTGCACCCTTATTAGAATGTATTGTTTGTCTTCTGCTCTGCCTTCTGCAGCTGGAGTAAACATCGCCTGGATGTGACCTCATGCCCCTATACCAGGGCTATAGGCGATCTTATCCGCGAAGGGCCAGTGTGTATGCAGGTGTCTGGGATAACCTTTAGGTCAGCTGTTCAAACCCAGGCGTGAGGACTCTGCAGCCAATCAGACATCTAATTAGTAATGCGATTAGGGAGTTGCAGTGAAAACCCGCATTCACAGTGGCCCTTTCTGGATAAGATTGCCTACTGCTGCTCCAAACCATCAATCCAGGTGCAGCTCAGCCACTGGCTGCCACACTGAATGTCACTGGCTGTCACGATCACTGGCGCAGTGACCTGAGATCTGCCCAGCACCCTGCACAGGGCTCTTCATTTTTCAGCGATATTCTTTCTGGTTTCTACACAGCAAAATGGTCCGCGGTCATTTAATGTTGCAAGTGGTAACATCAAACGTATAAAAAATTAAACATTAAACATGCTCTGAATTATCACTCATTCTATCAAAAACCATAAGATGGCAGCAATTTGCTGCAATTCAGTGAGAAGCAGGGGCACAATGCACAGTCTAAGGAGTTCATTTTACACCCTGATTTACATAGCTGTACGTTTATATCGATCTTCTGTTTTCTGTTTCTAACAGCCTTAAATGTCTCAACACGGTGATGATTCTAAAACTGCTTTCATATATTTCCTGAACAGGAAAAAAACTATTTGGCAAAATGAATGTCCCCACAATCTCGGTTTAGTCTAAAAACTCATCGGTTAAGGGTTCGACCTTCAGGTCTCCTCAACCTTTGCCAAATGGACACAGTCTGTTCGATCAATGACTGATGCAAACCCAGACTGCCCAGCTCTTTTAAGACAGTGTTTACACTTGCGCTGCAGATCACGGTGTACCTTGTTCTAACTAAGCCTGTCCTTAAAGCTGGGGCGCAGTTTGTCCGCTGGGAGGACCCATCTCAGAACAACCAAATCAGAATAGCACAGGTGAGATTTGATGTACTGGGGGGCGGTCCTATGCATTTACCTCTCTCGAGTGGATGAAAACCGACGTTCCAGGTCATGTGTCACTTCCCGAGAAATCCTGAAACGATGTTAAAGGACAAGCGGATGCTGAAGAGGCACCGTTGCGATAACCTAGACGTGCCCCTTCTTCATCCGCCTGCAGACTGTAAAACCATTAAAAAAAAATAAAGCACTTTGCATATGATTTGTACCTCCTTTTGTGCGGAGGTGAGGATTTCCAGCGGTCTGACACAAAGGCCGTCGGACGGAGGTTACCAGGAAACGGGCACCCGCCACCGTTCCCGGCGGCGGCTCCACTTGTCGCAGTTCAGGGGGGGCCTGTTTTATTAGGCCGACAGCGTTGTGGTTTGTATACCCAGGATGAGGTTTGCTGTGTGTTTCAATGAATCTTGTGGCTTGGACCCAGGGCACCTGCCAGGGCTTCCTTCACATCTTGTTGTCACTTTCACACTAAGTCCTCCTCCTGCCGCCCATTGCTGTGACATCCTGGAGCTCAATAACTCCTTGGATTGTCACTTTTATTGTTATACTCTTACTATTACTCTTACTACTCTTACTATTACTCTTACTACTCTTACTATTACTCTTACTACTTTTACTATTACTCTTACTACTCTTACTACGCCCAGCTGTAATATCCTGGATAATCATCTTCTACCCTTTCCCCCTTTCCTTCACGTTCGCCTCCAGTTCTGGATGGTGGGAGAGCATCATGCTTTGTCTCCAGAAGTAGAGAAAGAGAGATTTTGTGTTACAACCCCCCCCCCCCCTCCCTCTCCCCAGTCCTTGTTTCATTGCCACATAGATCTAAAAAGCATCCAAATCCGCCCCGGATTCAGAGCCGCAGAGATCGCAGATTCAGCAGAATGTCTACGTTCATGGGCTTCATTCGTCGCCGGTTCCTTATCAGCGGAATATCTTGTTGACATTTACCTTCTTGGCATCTAGACGAGGGGCCAAGATGGAAATTTCAACAGGATGTTCCTCGAAACAAAAATGTCAGAACTTTATCTAGATTGATTGGCCAGCAGCGTTAAAGGAGTGTCCCCCCCCCCCTTGCAGTTAACAATTTTAAGAAAATGGTAACTTTTCTCCTTTCTGCTCAGCGTGAATGGGCCTTCGTACACCGTATAGTGCCAGGCTTACACAACCGTGTTATTTTTATTGCCAATGAGGACTCTGTGAGAAACGGCCGTTGTATGACTTCCTCGAGATTCCTAAGATGGTACATATCTCATTCAGTGAATGTGCAACTGAAAGCTGATTCGTACTTCAGTGCAGGATCTACGCTGTCGGTAGCCATGTACCAAGCTGTAGTCTGACGCACACCTCCCGAAAAATGCAGGCGACAGCCTACGGTGTTCGGTACATGTCTACCGACGGCATATATTCTGCTCAGAAGTATAAATCGGCTTTAAAGAGACAAAGAGGACTCTACTCCTGCATGCATGAAGAATCAGGTAGTTATTGATATGGATCTACAACCCGGAGCTTGCTGGTTCTAATCTAGTGCCTCTCTATCCTTCAGTAATAAATCTACATATTTATTCATGGATATGTAAAATGCTTTGGACAGCCAAGCTATAGCATAAACGATACATTTCAAATGTGTGGGATGCTTTTGAGATTACCCTCATCTCAGTGATAACTGCATTATATTCATTTAGGCACAGAACTCTACGAAGGAGGGCCTGGTCACTGGAAGTACAGATCTGACGTAGACGGGCGTGTAGATGCACGCAGTCCGTCTGACTATGATCATTCAGTGAGAATTGGACGTTAGGATGTAGAAAAGGCAGCTCAGTTCAAACTTAATCCATATTAAAACTTCACTCACAATTCAGGTGTGTAATTTTTACCCAATCCCTTAATCTAATTGCTAAAAAACTACGTAGGCGGATGTGAGACACCGGTTGTTCGGTTGGAGCCGTCTAAAGTTTAAGGACTTTGCACACATTGCGCATGCGCCGACCAAACAGTAACTTAGTAATGATTTGCACTTGTAGTGCGATAGTTAGTGCTGATCAGCTGTGGCTAACGGGTGTAATTCCTAGTCCTGGTGTTATCTCGCTTTACCGTGTTTATGCGTTAAGCACCAAATGTCATGTGCTTTATGTGTTACCCGGCTACAATAGATATGAGAATTATTAGTACATTACCGATTTGTATACATTTTTTTAAACTATTTACTTAAAACAGATTTGGCACTTATCTATTTAAAAAAAATGTATTGCGTATTACGAAAACGTTGTGCGGAACATCGTCGAGCCCTTGGCAATATTTAGATAGGGCTGTTGCACATTAACAGAGAAGTTTTCCCTTTGTAAGTGTTACAGTCTGAGCTACAGGTTGCACAGTCCATTGGTGAGTCCGTCATTACAACAAAAGGCAAGTCGCTGGAGAAAATGCTAGCCCTTAGTTTTTTCGGTCCTAGGAGCAGAAACATTTTCACGTTATGGAAGCGAACCGTGGCGTGCAGCTCCGCACCGGAACGGGGGGTTGGAGGGATTTTCCCCCCTATCGCCACACCGTTCACCCCCACGGAGGAGGTCGACTATGAAAAACTGGAAGAAAATGTGCAGAAATATGCAAAAATACCTTTCAGAGGTAATTCCAAATAATTATTTTGCTTATCATACCAGGTTTTATGTATGTTTTAGCCACATGTTCACGATATAAATGAATATTTTATAAAATACCTGATTATAGGAACTTGTAAGTTATTTTAGTGACTATAAGTTGTAATGGGCTAAATTATCTGCTCATGGAGGTCAGTAGCTGGACCGTCAGACAATGAACAGAATCCATGGAAGAAAATACGGATGGATAAGCCGCATGTTTAGTATCGTACAAGTACGTAGGCGGCCTTTGCGCATGCGTGGGAGGGGTAACAACCCAGGGCCGCGGCAGCTCCGAGGTGGAGACCCAGGATGGTGGCGTGGTGCGCTTTCCGCTCTGTTTATGCTGAGCCTAGCCGATACCTTGTCCCCGTGTAGCCTTATTATTAAATATGACGTGTCAGATGTCTCTGTCCGCTTGGTTTTCCTGAAGGCTGCGTTGCGGTTTCAGACAGGAATCGTTCTGCCAAGTCAGCAGAGGATGCGGACGGGCGGGGGAGGGTTAAGTGCAGGGCGATTAATCTGAAACCTAAGGCCCCACCCCGCTGCATTCTCCCTTTAATGTAATTTGCCGTATGAGCATGCATTGTGCTGTCATCTACTTCTCTGATCTTGTTGCTGTATTATAACATGCCAAAATTCGCGATTTGGGTCAGGATTCATAGAGCTTTGAAAATGCATTACAATAAGCACCTGCTTTACACTTGAAACTGCAGGTGAACTTTCTGTGTTGCCCATAAATAATGTCTTATGCAGAGTAATCTAGACATCAGGTGGAGTGAGAATTCCTCTGTGATGGACTGGCATCCCATCCAGGGTGCCCCCTGCCTCGTGCCCTGTGATGGACTGGCATCCCATCCAGGGTGCCTCCTGTCTTGTGTACTGTGCATTCTGGGAAAGGCTCTAGGCCCGCCTTGACCTTGCACTGGATAAATGTTAGGAACATAAATAGATGGATGGTGTAGTGAAAAGCAGCATTTCTTTCTGGGGAAACTAAGCCCAACACCTTATTGTGTACACTCATACTGCCCAGTCTCCCTGCCCGTGACTGATTACATCTCTTCCCCACTCCCAAGGGCTGGTGGTGCAGGGCTCCAATGGCGAATTCCCATACCTGACGGCGGAGGAGCGGGTGGAGGTGGTGCGGCGCGTGAGGCGTGCCCTGCCCAGGGACAAGCTGGTGATGGCCGGCTCCGGGTGCGAATGTAAGCCTTATCGGCCTTTCGTAGTCCGCTCTGCTGCGGATTCGCCCCCGTGAAGCAGCGCTGCGCCGAACACGGCCGTTACTGTGGTCGCAGAGCCCAGCAGGAAAGCTCCCCTTCCCGTCCGTCTCTGTGTCAGCAAATGTGTTTTGTTTGGCACTAATTAGGCTGCTCTCATTAGTGCATGTTAATGTCTGTGTCCTGGGTTCCCTCCGCTGGCGGCCGGCGACTGCGGCGCCTCTGATTTTTTTGTCTGCGGCGCCTCTGATTTTCTTGTCTGCGGGCCTCTGATTTTCTTGTCTGCGGGCCTCTGATCTGCCAGCGGGTTAATTCACTGTCTGCGGCAGCCTTTGGGTCAGTCCGGCGAATTTAACCTTCTACCATCTCGGGCCCTGCCGCTTCGTCTCGATGTTTACGCTTTTCTTCAGTTTACTGTTGTTAATTTGCTTGGATAAGGCTGACATAATAGACATAATATTTCAAAATTTATGCTGAATCTGACCATTTTTGACTGTTTAATAGATGTTTCTCGCCAGGCTTGAACCAAACGCCATGCTCAGTGATGCCTGTCTATTTGCGTTACCACAGGCGCATCTTACCCTAGTGAATAAAGATCCTGGACGTATTAATCAATATAATATTTTAATTAGTACTTCAGAGGCCAAGGTGACATTAATTTAAGGGGAAATGAAGGTCCTTCTGGCCCTGAAGCACCGGCAGCTGGTATGTCGTAGGTTTATAGGTCCAGCAAGGTGGGTCAGAGCAGTTTGACTGCATAGTCAAGCGGCTGGTTTTCACGACACGCCCCCCCCGACTGCAGCCACCCAGGCCACGGTCCGCATGAGCGAGAGCATGGCCCGGGCCGGGGCGGACGCCGTGCTCGTGGTCACGCCGTGCTTCTACCGCGGCAGGATGGACAGCAGCGCCCTGATTCGCCATTACACACAGGTGACCGTGTCGGGACATGATTGTGCAAGTTTTACAATTTCGTGCACCCATGTCTGTAACTGTGAACATTTTTCGGTGCCTTTGTCAAGTCAAGAGAATGATGGTAGAAATGCAGCCTCATTTAGAGAAATTATAGGGAAGAATATTAATTGTGGCTGTAAGTCAATGAAAAAAGGCAAACAGATTTCTTTATGTGATGATATCCGGGGTGCCTCCCTTTGGTAGCAGCCATATACGGAAGTCTTGTGTTTTAACCACTATGCTCCCCTCTGGCTTTTTATATGAAGTAACCACTTCCTGTCTCAGCAGCAGCTGGCCTGTAGGCCTGGAGCGCGTGGCTGGATGGACCGAGCTCCGGCGGCCTCTGACCGGTCCGTGTCTCGTCTGCCCGCTGTAGGTGGCGGACTCCAGTCCGGTACCCGTGGTCCTGTACAGCGTCCCAGCCAACACGGGTCTGGAGCTTCCGGTGGAAGCTGTGGTCTCGCTGTCCCAGCATCCCAACATCGTCGGGCTCAAGGACAGCGCTGGAGACGTATGTCGTGTTTCCCGTCAGCCCTGTAACCTTTTTTCTTATTCGAAGTAATAGTAGCGTCTGTGTTGTACGTGCCGGTGTCGTTTCATGTCGCGCTGTGACGCCGCCGGCCTCCCAGATCACCAGGATGGCCCTGATCGTCCATAAGACGCGAGGCAGCGGCTTCCAGCTCCTGGCCGGCTCGGCGGGCTTCCTGCTGGCCGCCTATGCAGTGGGTGAGGCTTGACTCACCGCTTACTCACCCCCGTCTGCTCTAATGAAAGCCGCCGGCTCCTGCTCCTCGTTCCCGGCTGCAGAGCAGAGCCACTTCTCTGCCTTTTTGGACACGGTTATATAAGAAATTGACCTTTTTGATTGGCATTTACTCGCGGCTATAAAATTGCAAGTATTTTAGTCAAGCTTTTATTCTGCTATTTTTGTTGCGTGAAAGTCGCCGCGGTGGAACAGACCTTTCCTCCACTTGATTGCCGGTACTGTTCTTGTCCAAAGCGACCCATGATGCATTGCAGACGCCACCTGTAGGTGATGATGGACCACTTAGCGAAGCCCTGGAATCTGCATCTTGGCAGGCTTTTGGCTGGGGTGGGGGGGTGTATACAGTAGAATATCATTCTTACCTTGGGGAGGGAGAACATCTGACATCCTGTGGGGGAGGGGATGTGTGGCATAAACTAAAGGATACCTGTGTGAGCGGGTCACACACACACACACACACACATAGCAACTCTGCAGGGGGTGGACAGAGGGATGTAAACCAGCAGTTAAGGGTGGGGGGCAGCATCTGTAGGGTCAGCCCGTCCCTCCCCAGCCTGGTCCTGATACACCACTAACAGGTTTTAGTCCACAGTGGGACCAGCAGCCTCCTGAAATAATTACTGTGCAAATTGTAGCAACTTTTCTCCTTCTGCCTCCCTCTCTCCCTTTTTTCCCTTTCGCTCAGTCTCTCTCCCATTCCCTATCTCTCTCCCTCTCTTTCCCTCCCTCCCTCTCTTCTCTCTCTTTCTTGCTCTCCCCCTTTTTCTCTCTCCCCCTCTTTCGCTCCCTTTCCTCTCTCCTTCCTTCTCTCCCTCCTACTTCACCTCTCTTTCTTGCTCTGCCCCCTCTGACACTTTCTTTCCTCTCCCTCTCTCTTTCAGTCCCTCTCTTTCCCTCCCTCCCATTTTCTCTCACCCCCCCCCCTGCATACTGCCGGTTCTTCTCCGGCCCTCCTGTCCGCCCTCCTCTACCTGCTCACGGCCACTCGTGCCCTAACTCCCTTCTCCTACGCGGCGCAGGAGCAGTGGGCGGTGTCTGCGCCCTGGCCAACGTCCTGGGCACGCAGCTGTGTCAGCTGGAGCAGCTCTGCCTGTCCGGCAGCTGGGAGGAGGCCAGAGAGCTGCAGGGTCGACTCATGGAGCCCAACGCGGCGGTAAGCGGCTCCCCATCCCTGCTCGCCACCCACAGTGTCCCAGCAAACCGGTACCGTGTCGTACCTTAGGCACCAGGGAAGGCGATATTATGTCACTTCTGTGTGCTGAGACCAGTCGCGACGAGGATGTGCTGAAGTACGTTTCCTCCCCAGCGGCGCTGGAGCCGTGGCGATAAAACACCCGGAATTATGCATATTTGGGCGCATGTGCCGGAAAGCGTCTGAGCCGCGTAGCCCAAAGCACGGCACTACCAGAGTTTAGCAGGTTTTCCTCAGCGCTCTACCGTAACGGCACTAACGGCCTGATATGATAATTTGTGTTCATAACTATATGAATCCCTTGGCTGTTAATAAGACAGTTTATTAACACCTCAGGAAATGTGCTTAGGTAATTAAAGCTTTCCTATTTTAACCGATGACAACAGCAGCAGCAGCAGCAGCAGCAGCGTGTGACCATCAAGGCATTTTCCGTTCCCTAGGTGACCAGGAAGTTCGGGGTGGCAGCCCTGAAGCAGGCGATGGGCTGGTTCGGTTACCACGGCGGCGAGTGCCGCTCCCCGCTGCGTCCGCTGTCGGAGGCCGAGGCCAAACTGCTGCGGGAGGATTTCTCCTCCAATGGATGGCTGTGAGCGGGGGGGGGGGGGGTGGCATTTAAACAGCTGGAGGTGGCTGAGGTTTGTTTCCTAGTCGGGGAGCTGCAGGAGCCCAGACTCCTGCTTCCTCAGGACTGTTTTTTAATTACCATGTATTTATCTGCTTTATAATTACAGTATTTTCATAATTCAAAGCCTCATATCTAAAAGGCCCCGAGCTTCGAAATTACTTCCAAAAATGTTAAAAAATTAATGTTTTAAATTAACTGCTTGACTAAGAATACAAGAATAGAAATGTTTTTGCATTGTGTTTGTGGATTAAGGTCAGCATAAACTATCAATGTAGCAAAATAATAAAAAAAAATGTACACATAAAATGTTTTTTTTTTTTTTTTGTTTTCTTTTTAATTGGCTGCCTGTGGTGGCGAAAGATGCGTGGTAAAGCCGCTCGACCACCACAGGAGGGCGCTGTGACTCACCAGAAGAGTGGGGTAATCAGTTAACATCAGGGACGTCCCCGGAGACCTCAATAAAGGAGATTTAAAACCTGACCATGTGACTTTGGGCGTTTGGCGTTGGGGAGGCCTGCAGGGTGGGGGCGGGGGAGGCTGGGGGTTTGTGAAAGGCGGGGAGGCAGTCCCTCCGCAGACCTGCCCGGCCTGTCCCCTGAACAGAGACGACGTGGCGTGCCACACCGTCCACTCACTGACCCCCTCGGTGCTGTGGTGTGCCAACTACATCTTCCAATTTTTACACCATTTTTGTGTGTTTTTTTTCCCCTCCTTAATTAAGCCCCACCCCACCCCCCCCAAAAAAAAAGAAATTCACCCCTCCCCCACTAATGCCCTGTGGAGGAAATGATGCGTGACCGTGTGTGCGTGTGCATGCGTGTGTACGTATGTGACCTGACTCCTGAGTGACTCCCCATTACCACGCCTTTGCTCTCTCACCAGCGCCAGTCCAAACGCCTAATGCTA
This sequence comes from Brevimyrus niger, assembly GCA_015164015.2. Taxonomy (NCBI): domain Eukaryota; kingdom Metazoa; phylum Chordata; class Actinopteri; order Osteoglossiformes; family Mormyridae; genus Brevimyrus; species Brevimyrus niger. Next base: position 3,524,229 of record JAABNY020000040.1, on the reverse strand, counting down.
AGCCATTCTCTTAGCTAAAACTCCCAGCTTTCCTCTCACCCTCCACAGACACTGTCCACACTTCCACAGGCCTGTGTAATTATTATTTTTTTTTGCTTATTTTTATTGTATGTATAGTATATTTTCATAAGGCGGGGGCATTTAAAAGCGGCACTGTAAAATGTCAATACATCAAATCCAACTGACTGACTTAATTCCGAAATCTGAATTAATTTTATTGACAGATAAAAACCTGACTGTGCGCTAAACGGCTTTTGAAAATGCGCCGTCGGTTTAAAAGAACCTGAACCAAAACCCAAAAGCTGGAAATAGTGCTTTGGAGTTGTTTTCTCCCTTCCTTATTGCCGTCGCCGCTGGCCATTGCCGTCATTCCCTCGTTGACTCTCTCAGCTTTTGTCAGCGGCAGTGACTGCAAGGTTAAGTACGCTTTCTGCGCGCTGTAGCGATCACTGCATTTATCCCAGCTTATTCCTTTTCTTTTCTTCTCCTCCCATACGCGGGTTTGTCGGAGCTTTTGGGAAGCCGGGCTCGCTTACCCGATAAGATAAAAGACATGCAAAGAGGAACAACGGCGCCCTTACTGAAACCTGCGAAACCTTGAGCGCGTTTCACGGGGGAACAAAAGGACATGTTCTTATTGACACTTCTGAATGAGTGGCAGGGAATATTTTAATATTTCGCCATGGCAACCACCGTGTGATTAGGCAACATGCAACTTGCTGCACTTGGGACTGAGAGGATACAAATTAAGGGAACTCCAAATGGTCACCATGGCAACACAGTATAAAAAAAACAGGTTAAAGTCCAGCCTTAACACACCTTAAAGCTATTTTTGTGACGGGTAGAAGGGGGATGGGGCTGTCAGTGAATTCCACCAAATGCTCCCGGGCTGACAAAACAAGACCATAGTCCAGAATATGTCTCCTTCAGGGTGTGGCGTCGCTGGGACGGCGGCGTGTTTGCCCGGTGTTCTGTGAGATGCCAGGCTTCGCGGTAACTCTCCTCGCTGCCGGCACGCCAGTAACCTCGCTGACCATCGAGTTGGAGCCTCCTGATTACTCCACCGCACCACCTCTGCTCTAATGAATATTTAACAAAACTCAGACGAACTACTGTTCCTTTTTTTTTCTTCTTCATTTCATATGATAAGGTTTCTTATTTTAAAAAAAAAAAAAAAACTAAATACATTTAAACGTATCCAAAGAGGAGTTGCTCAGGGAGGGCGATCTTTGTGGGAAACGCGTGAATTTGTGTGTCGTGACAAAAAAACAACAGTCCATGCAGAATGTGTAATAGTGACCTTCGGAAAGGGCTCGTTTCTCCGAGTTCTGATGTAAATTCACACACCTCCCCCCATGCATGCATTGCCAGCTCCAGTTGGATTCTGAGGTGCTTCTATAAATAAAGATGGAACATATACTGTGACCGCGGCTGTTTTAGCCCTCCATGTGGCGCCTTCCTTTACCGCCGACTCCCCTTGTTTTTTGCGGTTAATCCCCCTGGCCACCGCGGACCCCGACAGCTAATTAATAACCGGCCGTGACCCGCTAGAGATTAATAAAGGGGTCAGAAGCCAGGAGTATCAAGGCTTGCAGCCCTACATTATGCACGCTTGCCATTGAGAAGTCGGCGTCTTGTGGAAATCTGTTGTTCCGTGTTGACCATTATGATATGTGTTGAAACGGGTCCTTGGGGGGGGGGGGGGGGGGGGGCCCCGGGGCGGAATGGCCGGTGTCTCCCTCGGGGGGGGGGTGTCCCTGGGGGGTCGTGCGGGGGGGGGGGCCCCGTGCGGTGAGGGCGGCCCCCTTTG
>JAABNY020000040.1:3512011-3522319 GCA_015164015.2 Brevimyrus niger | reverse complement strand
CCCACGATTAGCCCCGTTTGCCATTGAGAAGTGGGCGTCTTGTGGAATTCTGTTGTTCCGGGTTGACCATTATGGGGGGTGGGGAACGGGGGCGGGGGGGGGGGGGGGGGGTGCCACCGGACCGCAATGCCGCTGTTCACCTCAGGGTGGCGTCTTACCTGTGGCGTTGTGCATGGGAAGGAGTCCGCTGCAGTAAGGCTCGCTCCCTTAGCCCTCCTGCTGGAGTTCAAAGGGCATGATAACTAGAATCTCTGCCAAACCACACGGACCTTGAGATGGAAAAAGTACCTTTTTGACTTTATGCAAAAATCCCAGAGTTCTGTATGTAAATCACCAAGTACTGCAAAGTGGAGCATAGCCAGGACAACCTTTTAGATGAATAATACATCAGATGTGTTTCTGTGACATAAATAACATGTGTCACACGGGGCAGGATCTCTGCAGAGTTTGCCGCCGCGGTGCCGAGACCCTCTTGTCCTGCGTTAAATGGCTCAGTCTCCGGAGAATTCCGCTCTCACGCAGAGGAAAGGCTCGCCAGGGCTCCCCGTGGTGCCGTGCGGAAGGCTCGGCAGAGGTCAGAGGTCGCGAGTCTCCCTGGAAGTGCCTCCACTGGCCAGAAGTGCCCAGCACCGCTCCAGTACAGGAAGCCAGCGGTATGTGGAACTGTCCCTTTTGGCTTCGTATTCTTTCACACTTCATCCATAGATATTTTTCGGAAGCAGTTTAGCGAGTGTAATCTCCCAGTCAGGGTGTATAATCACTCGGCTCCTCTTGGGACTTGAGCCGACTCAACTTTGTTCACAGCTCATCGGCTGTGGTGCTACCCGCTGTGTCGACGCCGTGTTCAGGGCACCGTGCTCAGGCGCCGTGTTCAGGGCGCCGTGCTCAGGGTGTTGTGTTCAGGGCGCTGTGCTCTGGCGCCGTGTTCAGGGCACCGTGCTCAGGGTGTTGTGTTCAGGGGGCTGTGCTCTGGTGCCGTGTTCAGCGCGCCGTGTTCTGGGCACCATGCTCAGGTGCCGTTTTCAGGGCACCGCGCTCAGACACCATGTTCAGGCCGCCGCGCTCAAGTGCGCCGCTGACTCAAGGCTGGGTTTTCACCTCCCTAGCGAGGTGCAGTTGCGGCTGCACTGGACGAGGTCCAAGATCAACACCCAAGCATGCGCTTTCAAGCCAAGCATATCATGTCACAGAGAGCGAGAACACTGGATCATGGGATGCCCTAGTGGTTAAGAAAATGGGTGTGTGATCGGTTGTTGATTCAGATTCATACAGGGAAGTTACTGTTGTAATTTAGAGAAAGGTGTTGAATTCTTGTGCCACATAGTTGTGGGTCCCAGTGAGGTTCATTGAGAGAATATTTATCGTAGGCTTCAGAAAGGGGGGGGATGCATATAATTAATTTTGATGATATACATTTTATCTGTCCCTCCTTCAAATTAATGATTTCTTAGATTACTTGACCCATCATGGTTTAATCTACCCGAGATTTTGTAGCGCAGCGTCAGCCTTGTATACGTGCCTTTGGGCAGTGGGGTCAATTTGCTAATTGGATCCTCACCTCCGCTATACGTCAGACAGTATATCCGGTTCCTGGCCACAATGTAAGATACATATGTTGCCAAAATACCCAGAAGCTGGGGTACCTGGCGCCTCAGTCCTCCAGAGTGTCAGCAGCAGAAGGCAAATATCTTTGACAGCACCAAGTAAAAATGCATGTCTGTCGTTTTTTTTTTTTTTTTTTACACTGGGGTCTGGGTGTGAGTTTTCATATGCGCACTTTTGGAGAAACACCTTCTGCAGTTTAAGGAACTAGATTTGCTCAAACCTCTGAAGATTTCCAGAGTCATTTTCCTGAATGACGTGGGCTAAGAGTGGGTTTGACTCCCTCCACAATAACAGCACTGGTTTAACATGGACAGATTTATGTCGGAAACTAGTGACACGCCAAGTGGTGTCAGGCTGCTTGGAAAGATCGCTGTGGAAGGGAGAAATCACTCATTCGAAAGCACATGCCTATCTATACCTGTCTGTTCCATCGATTTGCCTTCCATTGTGCGCCACTTGTCATGGAGTTCCGTGTATTTTGAGATGTCTCTGCGCTCTTGACTTCACAGCACATTTCCCCGCGTCTTCAAACAAGAAACCGTTCATAGTACCTTCGACCCTTTTCAAAATATTTTGCCACAATCAGCAGATGAAGTCGGCGTTCACTTGAACATAGCTTTGATGCGCCATTGCCGGTCGTGTGCTGGAATGGTTGTGGTTCATTAGCTACAGCATGCGTTGGGCTTGAAGGTCACCCAAATTCCCCGAAGGCAGTTTCCTGGGTTCCTGGGCTGCTAGCACTCATCCTTGTGCTTTTTGAACTCATCAACCTTTGATTTGTGCTTTTACACGGATAAGGGTGCCTTCTGGCAATAAAATGTCGTGCTGCAATCGCCAAAATAGCCTTGAGTTGTTGGCATGTCTTGCTGAGAGCAATATCTCTGGCTCTGGCCCAGCTGGAGTGTCACTGTTGACCTTTGGTTTCGGGGGTTAAGGATATGGATGTGGAATTAGTGTGATGATGACGGTCAAGGTACTGGATAAGCTAGAGAAGAGATCTTGTGTTTATGTCACTCATAGACAGTGAAAACAATTCAAACCTCCTGCCCATCCACTTGTTGACTGTCACTCTAGAGCACGTTGCCAAAAATAAAAAACCCAGCTGCTGATATGTGACCGACATAAGCATAGGCACAGACAAAACACCAGCGTATACGGTTGCATCAGCAGTCTTGTTTATCGTAGGCTAGGCTTAAGGAGGCCTAGCAGGTCTTCAATCGGGATTAGATAGCTGACTGTGGAGACATCCTTCACGTATGCTGGAATACTGGTCTACAGATAGAGAAATTAACTTAGCAGTGTGGTGTGGTGGTTTTCCGATGAGCCCCGCGTGTTAATGTGATAAGGGTGAAGGCATGTCACATTTTATAGATTTCATTTTACTGCGCTGAAGTAAATTTCTGACTGTAAAACTTCCTGAGCTTGTTCCTCAATCATCTGCTTTATTTTGTGTATCACAGAAACTGATTTAGGTTACAGAGGAAATCCTACACGAATACTTCACATGTGTCTTCCAAGATCTAATGACAAACTGCAAAGCAATAATACTCCTTTACCCTTGGAGCCATTTTAACACGATACTAATAGAAGGCTCCAGGATTATTACTTGTAACAGCTGATACTTTTAAAGGAAAAAAAACTCAGAATATTGATGAAGTGTTTCTTTTTGTTACATGTCAATTACAGTAAATATAACCTTAAAATAAGGAAATATTTGATGTAACCTATGGTGTCTGATGAGACCAAACAGGTTGTAAATATTATATAAACATATACATACCACTGTCAACATTGATAGGGAATTACATTTACATAGAAGATATCTTAGCGGAGTACCTCATTCAGGGGTACAATAGTAAGTTTATAAACTTATTGTTACGTCCGTGAGAGGATCGCAGGAACAATAATGGCAGGAGTCGTCAGATAGAGGGAAACACCAGGGTTTAATTCAGGGAACACGCAGGAAACTCACGTAGACGCACTTCAATGACTCAACAAGGGACTACTGACAAAGACACTGACTAAATACAAAAGACAAGCTAAACTCAACAAGCAACAGGTGACTAAAATCAGGGCAAAACAGGAGGCAACGAGGTGGGTGTGGCACACAATTAGGATCGTTGGGAGCGGGACGTCACACTTATCTACTTATGCTACCTATTGTCCCCACCTGCTAATATAATGCATGAATATGTTTAGTTAATTTGCTCCTGTTGCAACAAAAACCAAGAGGTTTCGCTCTTGTCATCCTCACTATGCTATCAGTGAATATGTGTCAGACGCCCCACCTACCGCAGCTCCCTGACACCCACCAATGATGTGCAGTGTCTCAGAAATCTGTTGTTCTGCTATTCAGCAGCAATAACATTAACAAAGAAGTGTTACCTCCGCAACCCCAACCAGCACTAGACTTTGCGGTATCTAGTTTCTAATACTGTCATACCATCCCGACATTATACCGCGGTATATGGTATTTGACGATATTTCTGAAATCACCACTATTCCGACATTTCCAGATAAATTTTGATGAGAGGGGGGATAGCGGTATCCGGTGTTACCATAATTCCCCCCAAGCCTATTGCCAGCATCCCTCCTGGGTGTCTCTAATCCGCCTCCCCGGTATGCCTAGGGGATATCTGTATGTCTCATCACTGATCCCTGAATAGCAAAAATGTGTTGACTCTTCATGTTGACCATTGTATTTAACTCACTCACGGGTGCAACATCTCCATTTGCCCCGAAAAAAAAAAAATCATTACAGAGTCACAATCATCGCTACATTTATCGTTAGTGTAAGTTATTTACTTACAGACTACATTTGGTGAATCTTCAGTCTTGGCCCCAAGGTTTAAATGCCAACTCCCTTCAGCTACTGCCATGCTAACAGCTAGCGGTGTTTTATTTGATCCCCAGTGAAACTATATGGTGTTGGTTCTAAATTTTGTCTTCAACACATTTTGCCGTCTAAGATGGTTTGTTGCGACCCGGTGGAAGGAGCAGGAGTCCGCGCGGATCCACGTGCACCCACCAGCGCTGCTCCTCTCTCTCCCGCGCGTTGCCTCGTGGAATGTTGCCACAGTAACAGCAACGATCTGCCGCGCGGTTTCTTCGCCATTGAATAAATAATTATTGGCCCTTTCATAAGTTCACTTTCGCAGAATCATGTGGATCTCCTATTTTCGTAATGTGAGCTGAAAAGAATGTACGATTATTAGTCGGGGACCTCATTGCCGCCCAATGCGTCCCATTCACTTCCCCGTTTTGTGTCTTAGCACCGATATATATAAACACTTTTGACCAACGTCAGTTGTGTTTAGATGCAGTTATTAGTTTGCCCGTTTAATTATATGGAGTGCTTTGCGTTGAATCGTTTCTTTGCTGTTTTGGTCCCAGCACAGGAATAAAGTGCAAGGTTCACGAACTGGTTTACGGTTCGCGATGTAAGGCAACCCCACACGCCAATTTACCCAATGTGTTTCGCTCTTTTTATGAAAGCTGATTTATTTCTCCCATAAGCAAGCCAATGGTAAGCTGTAAAGATTTTACCACCGCTCAAATCCATCTCTACCAGCTCATCTGTGAAAGCTGCTGAAATTTTATCACAGATATTTCTTAAACTCCTGTGCGGCCTATAAAATTGCACTGATTTATATTTAGAATAAAATGTATTTTTTTCCCGACGTGAAATATGCTCACTTTAATAAATCATAAAATGAATTATGAATACTTCAATTTTTATTGTATTGCATCGAAGATGTAAAAATATAGCATATCTATGTATTTGCCAGGGAGATTATGCCTTTTTCTTCAACTGCCTGGATGGAAAGGAATTTAAATGGTTTGCAGTCTATATTTTATTGAAAGTTTTTTGCAAAATAAATTACTTGCATTTACACAATCACACACACACACACACACACACACACACATGTTTGGGCAGATGCACTGCCAGTGTATGACAATAGATTTTGTGCATTAAACAACAAACAAAGGTCAACACAGACACATAGCCAGTAAGTGCTGGAAGTTTTGGGCAATTTTACGTCATGAATGTCAAATACCATACACTAAATGAGAAACTTACTGTACACTACATCCTGCAAGAAACAAAGGATGCTAATTTAGGGATATGCCGTTAATGATCTCAGAATAAAAGATACAACAATAGCTAATAGCAGATAGACATGCAGATAAAATTTGGGCAGTGAAAATGACACAATATACATATTATGAATAATATAAAATGATGCAATATGATACGATTTAACAGACTGATTCAATTCCAAGTTGTGATTTCAAAATATAAGCATATATCAGATGTTAAGCTAATATCTAGACTTGTACATTATGAGAGTCAGTGAATTTGATCTAATAGTTGGAATGATGTTTAATAAAATGGTTTGTTAATCCATTTAATAATATGCCAGCGCCATCGTTTCCGAGTCTATTCCAGGGGTCACGGGGTACCCTTTCGGTGAGGTGGCTGGCCTTGACTGGGTGAACATGGTCGTTACTCATAATGGGCACTCAAGAATCACTAGTCCACCTGAACAGAACATTTATTTTTTTAACTGTGGGAGGAGAAAATGGACTATCCAGCCCGTTAAAGAGAGAATCGGAGCTGCAGTGCAGCCGTGTGGACTAGCGGTGTGGAGTTATCAGCCTGATCAAACTCGTCATTCCTCACCTTGCCGCACCCATACAATGGAACTAACCTAAAAAAATATGCTACAGTTTTTTGGTGCAGGTGCAGTGCATTATGACAATGACACTTTATTGATCCCTGTGGAGAATTTTTTTTTTTTCCGCCTTCCCCATCTTGCCCTCTATGACACCCACTTGGTGAGAGCAAGTCTGGCAGTGAAGGCAGCCCCCTGCAGTGGTGCCCATGGAGCAGAAGGGGGGGGGGGGTTAAGGGCCTCGCTCAAGGACCCACACATGCAACATTCTGCAGAGGCCAGGCTTGAACTGCTGACATTCTGATCACAGACAGGGGGTTCGCCTGTTGAGCCACATACTGGTCCCCATTTTATGTATATTATATTATATTGTATCTTATTTTGTTGTATTAAAAGTTTATTATACTGAACTTGTTACATTGCTAGGGTATTTTTTCCATCCATATTCTAGCCTCTAATGTTGATCAGGCTTACAAGGAGGGTCTGTCATGTTTTCTTTTAAAACAGGTATTTGTGAGTTTAGTTATTCATTTAATCTGCATAGCTCAGGGATTTTATCCAACGTGATGTACCTTCACAGATTGCAGTGTTTTATTTTTTCCATTTATACTTGGATATTTACACATAAGTAGGGATAACAAATATTTTAAAATGATCTTGTTCCTTTTGTTTATTCTGAGCGTAGTATTTAATAAATTAATCATTTAGTCAATTACAATGTAATTGTAGCATTGTAGCAAATACCTGACTTTAAATAGGTTTTTTAGCCTTTAAGCTTAATAAAACTGTCACATATAACAAAATAATTCATCTATCTATCTATCTATCTATCTATCTATCTATCTATCTATCTATCTATCTATCTATCTATCTATCTATCGTCTGTGTGTTTATTTTACTATAAACCAAATTATTGCATTGGCATTAAGGGGATAATTTGGCTAGGTGCCTGTTTCAGTTTCACAGAAAGCTTTTGTGTTTCTAGGGTCATTTAACAGTACGTCGCTAACAACCCGCAATACAACTCGGAGCTAAAGGGGTTAAAACTGATTGCGGATATGTGTTTTATATGCTTCGTGGCGTCTGAGCTCCAGGATTTTGGATACTTCATCGAATAGAACTCTGGCACGTAATTAACCCTTTAATTGTTAATAATCAAAACATGACACAAAAGTTGAGTTGGGGTACCGTATTATCATACGAGATATGTGTAAGATAATACACGCTTACTGCAGCAAATCTACATATCAAGTCGTAGGCTTGTGTACAGGCTCAAAAATATCCTAAATTTGCAGCACTTACTAAAACAGTTGGAAGTCGTATTGCTACTTGGAGTTTGGCTTTTTTGAAAATTAGTGAATAATGTTTGCTTTTCAAAGACTAATATCAGACAGTTTTTAGCAGCCAAAAACAAGATATTTATTCTGGTGGGCGGGCTGACGGTCAAGATGCCGCAGAAGCGTCTCCAAATACTCCACCCATGCACACACAAAAAAGTGGCGATGACGTGCGCGCTGGGAAGCACCCAGCAGAACGTGCGCGGCCGCGGGAGGGGCCGATAGAAAATGGCGAGTCTGTGCAAAAGGCAGCAATGCACGATCGAGAGGCGCGGCTTTCGGCAGGAACTTGACTCGTGGCGGCATAAACTCATTCACTGTGTAGGTAAGCTCTTTTCACATTGCATGCAGAACCGACTGTCGTTTCTCGGGGCTCGGTATTTGTGGAGGTATTATACATTTTGTGTCGGTTCCTCCGAAAATTCTGTTGAACAGTCATGAGCAGTACGGAGCTGGTTTTTTTGTCTCGCGCAGCTGTTACTTCAAGCAGTTCGCCTCCCTCCGCACATACCCAAAAATGCAGCTTGTTTTTCAGCACAGTGCTTTCAGATTCGCTTTTGCGACCATTGTCATGTCCTTTATTCATTGTGAACTTTCTCCTTTTGCGGTTGAAGGCGGCCTGTTGGCATATTTAACACCAACCCCCCCAAGAAACACTATTAAACAAGAATAATTAACAGTTTTTTGTTTATTTATTGTACGGAAAGCGCGTCACGTGACCAGCAGGGACCGAGCTTTAGCCAATGAGGGTCCAATGATCCGCCGGGGTGCGCGCACCACTTTTTTGGTTTTGCTGTGTTTCCTGCTTGGGGGCCGCGATGCGCGTTCCTTCAGTAACGGAGCCGGGTTCCGTGCGGCGCGCACGGAGCGCGCATTGCTGCAATGGGGGAAATGTCACTGAAATATATTTGGTATTTTAGGGACGGGGGCGGAGATGACACAATGAAAAACGAGATTGACGAGCTGCCAGTAAGACGCAGCGGCTGCGCTGTGCACCATGGTTTATTAAAACAGCCTGCTTTAATTTAATCGACACCATATAGGCTAGTTAGCTGGCGCAAACTTGGATCGGGTTGGTCAGCTAGTTAGTAATCGGTTTGATACGTTTTTGACTTAATGTAGCGTACTGATTTGGCTCCCTTGTGAAATTGTCGTGCCGGCAATATGTATCTAATTACTTAAAATGATCTTTTGCGTATTAATGAAATTGATCGATAAGCAAGCGGCAGGCGGTCCCAAGAAAGCCAGTATAGCCAGAAAAATTGGAATCGGGTTATCTAGAGGGTATCGCTTCTATAATGCGAGGTTTTTAAATTGCGTTTTAGGATGTCTGGTACATTTGCCCGTCTGTCTTGTCGTAACAAATCCCCCTCCCCCTTTTTTTTGCCTTTTTCATTAGCTGTCTGTCCCCGTTTAATCCGGTTAAATCTGTCATATTCGGTGTTATTTACAGATTATGCTCCTCCTGGTTGTGATCTCCCGGGACGCGAGTCCGGATAAAATGGCCCAGTCTCATTGCGCATTAGGTCCAGAAAAGATTTGTTTTTGGCCGAGATTTCCGTATTTTAACTGCAAAACTCTCTTCCTCACACACCGGTCTCTCTAAACGGTCTCTCTGTCTACTACAGTTTCCCCCCCAAATGAAAAACTTAAATTGTCCCCGTTTTTGTTTCCTAGTTTATGCTGTTACAGTGCATCTGCCCTTTGTATTGATCTTGATTTATTTTTTATTTATGCCTGTCGTACACATATTGCGGAAAAGGGCCAGCCCTGAGATTCACACACAGTTGCTGTATCTTTAAATCTTCTCTTAACGTAACAATATTTGATTTGCTCTAATATGATTTAATAAAGCGGGATCAGTTTTAATTCAAATAAGGCCATGCAGCGTCTCCGTGAGGGTTAAGAAGTGAAGACTACACAGTCCCACTAAAAGGCATATCGATCTTCTCCGTTTAAAACCCGATCCGCTTCCACATAAGCTCCCTCGGTATCGTTTGTCGTCTTTCGTCGGGGCTCCGTGATACTTAACGTGTTGTAATTCACAAGGTTACTTGTAACGTTTTGCTCAAATTAAAGGAACGTTGAACCGCTCAGTCTTGCAGATGCGTCACATTTGCAACGACATTTTTATTGTTTGAAAACTAAAATTCCATATCCACTTGTTTTCAAAATGAGTTAATGTTAATGCTTGTAGGTGCTAAAACTGTCAGACAGCTTCTTTTTTTGGACTTGGCTTAAATTGTATGTCATCAAAATGCAAAATATGGTCTTCTGGGGCTTGTCAATAAATTATCTCCAATCGGGTTCAGTGAACCTGTATTTACAGTTATACATGTATAGGCGGCTGGTTATTGCATTTTGTATTTTTACACAGTCTTATACTGGCAAAAGAAGATATTGTCACAAACTCCTGCCAGATTTACTTTTCTGTTGTACTGTTGTAGCCTGGTGTCCCCCACCCCCAAAAGAGCCAGACTGTGCTCGTTAACAGCGTCTCCTGCTTTTGACTACACTATTATTTCCATGCGTGACCCACAAATATCCTTTGTTTCACCTACCATTCATGCCTAAAGCTCCCTTAGTAATAAGCTTTGTGAGTGCGTGAATTTGAGGGACGGAGGAAAAAATGTAATAAGTGTAAGGTCACGCTTTTGTTTAATGTCTGGAGTGTGGTTCTCCCCCCC
>JAABNY020000040.1:3464346-3483393 GCA_015164015.2 Brevimyrus niger | reverse complement strand
AATTTGTTTCTGCTCCCTTTTTTTTTTTTTTTTTTTTTTTTATTGGAAAGGGGTTTTTTTTATTTTGTTTTTTTTGCCAAAAAACCTTTTTTTGAAAGTGGGGGGGGGGGGGGGGGGGCGATTATTCTGTCTTACTGAGCACTGGTCTGCTGGGGGGACCCCAAGTTAGACCTCTGCCCCAGATATGAATATGAAGCATGCCAGGATGCGTGCTTATTGGTGGAGAGGTCTTGCCTTTGCTTGGGTGTTCTCTTGTTTGATGAGGCCCATTCGTATGAGAACAAGCCTATTGCTGGCAATAGTGTCAGTGCTGTATTGACTTCACATACATCCCCTTGGATTTTCTTTTTAAAGGGTTTATAGCAGTGGGGACCTCCTATTCTAACAGAATTGTAAGTAGGCCAAATGAAGGTGGTCTGAGATTCTGCCTGTCAGAGAAAACGGCCTCTTGTGAGGAAGTAGGTGAGCAGAATCTGCTCTGGTGGCTTGGAGTGGACTCGCTCCCACGGCCTTCTGTTCCAGTGTCAGTATTCTGGGTACCTGTAGTCTGGGGCCACTTCACCTGTCATCTTAAGCTCATTTTGCCTCTTAGTCTTGGATTGCAGGATGTATTAGTAGACAGTGTACTTAAGTATCCTGGTGCTTCAGATATACCTAGTTTTAACTTGAAATAATTAAGACATGCAATTTATACAACTGTCTGTATACTACAACATCCTCAGCGAAATAAGATTCAGACCCCTCCTGAGACTCTTTGGCTCACAATCTGTTTTTTTTTTAATCACCGTGTTCAGGTTTTTGTATGTGTATTATTTATTTTATTTTATTCATTCATTCACTTGTTTGTTCATTTATTCATTCATTTTTTTTTCTTAATTTGCCTGATTTGAGACTGTCCCTACCTCCATACCAAAAGCTGTTCCTGGCAGGGACTCAGTGATCCAAGATGGCCGCCTGTCGCATTGCCTCCCAGCGAGCCCCGTCTCCGCATCATCCGTTATTTTTAAAAATTAGCAAAAATAACTTTTTAGTTGACCTGTTAACAAGCATTTTCTTTTTCAGGACAAGACTTAATGTTGTATGATTTAATTCTATGACACTGAAGCTGTTGAGATGTGCGCTCAACGCAAGGGTTGGTGGGATTTTAGAGGAACTTGAAAGCATTTGAGTTTCCGTGAAAATAAATCGTTGTTGAGCGTCATGTTATGGCCCTGACTCTGGATCACTGTTCTGCCGTGCAGCTCTTTGCTCTTCAGCAGGTAAATTCCTACTCTAACAAATGCTCGTTTGATTTGAGCGAGGTTTGTTCTGGTGTTTTCCCTCTGTGATGATGTCATACCACTTGGCTTACTCTTTTATTGCTGCACTTGTTTAGCGGTAACGTCACAGAGCTAAGCCTAACCGAACGCTAATTTGTAATTTTCCCTGATATGGGTCTATTGTTAAGACTTTCACACAAGGCTTTGCTTCACTGCAAAATGCACCCCCTCCCACCCCAATCCCACCTCCTTAAACTCTACTAAAACTATTCAGCTGATCTATTCCATCCTATCCTGTGTTTTTTTTTTTTATTCTTTTAACGTTTTGTTTTCTTTACTTTTAATTTTGTATTGTTCTTCCAAACCATCTTGTGAACAGAAAAAAGAAACCTAAAATAAAAAAATTAACAAATAAGTTGACCATTTTATTTCATTTCATTTTGTCCCCCCTCCCCCACCCCTTACTTTGTAAAGAAGCAAATTTTGTTAAAAGGAGAGGAAAAAAGTGATGTTACCTAAGCAAGGTCTTCTAGTAAAGGAGTGGCCAGCCCCCTCCCCCCCCAACCCAACCTCCACTTAAGCTGTGCAAGCTTTGCTTACACCAGTTTCCTTCCATTCAACTAGGCGTCCCATGAGAGCAGACCACAACTTTCAAGATGGAGACGAGGACGGGCCACCTCCGAGAAGCTTTCAGGACGGGACGAGGGAGAATTACAACAACTGCGGCTCACTGAAGCCCCCGCTAGCTCGCTCGCTGTTGATCAAAGAGGGGATTCTGGCCCATAAGCAGCGCCTGCTCCAGCCTAGCATCTCCCTCGGTCAGCCGGAGGTGGCGGGGCTTCCTAACCACGGCCAGCACCCCCTGCTTCCCAGGGACGGCTCCTCCTGGGTCAAACCGCACCTCGACGGCCTCCTCAAGCTAAAGGCCAACAGTGCCCTCAGCGACCTGAAGGACTTGCCGCTTTTTCTGGAGAACTCGAGCACCTCGCCGAAAGGCTCGGCTGCTCCGAAGATGCACGAGACTAAGAAAGAGCAGGGGCATTCCCCCCCGGTAGACCTAAAGATACCACAGGTGCGGGGCATGGACTTGTCCTGGGACTCCCACGCATCTGACCTATACGGCTACGGCTCCCTGGTGGTGGCGCCGCACCCCGAGAATGCGCTGAGCAAAAAGCTAAGGGCCATCCTACCCAAGCAGCATCGCCGTGGGGCCTTGGGTGGCATCCTGGACGGGTCGTCGGACTTCTGGGGTTCTGACGTGGAGCAGTCAACGTCCGGGCAGCAGTACCCGACCTCGGACGCTGAAGGGGACCCCGGCTCGAAGCAGCCGCGGAAGAAGCGGGGCCGCTACCGCCAGTACAACAGCGAGATCCTGGAGGAGGCCATCTCCGTGGTGATGAACGGCAAGATGAGCGTGTCAAAGGCCCAGAACATCTACGGCATCCCCCACAGCACGCTGGAGTACAAGGTGAAGGAGCGCCTGGGCACGCTGAAGAACCCTCCAAAGAAGAAGATGAAACTGATGCGGATGGAAGGGCAGGATTCTGCGGCAGAGGCTGACCCCGCCCCCAAGGAGGAGGAGCCACAGGGGGCTTCTGAGACGAAAGATGAGTAAAGCAAAAAAAAAAAAACAAACAAACAAAAGATGGACGGGGCTTCGGTTGTGCCAATTCACTTTGCAGTATCTGGGTCAGCACAAATGCAGGGATATAGAGAGGAAAAGGAAAGAGAGGGGAACATCTGCTCATTTCTGCAGCGGGTGCTCTGACTCTGTGTGGACAGTCACCGAAAGTCGCAAAGGAAATGCATTGAAGCCATGCATTATGTGAGACCATACAAAAGGTTTTGTAAAGCAAAATGAGTCCCACTCCTCCCCCTCCCAAAGGCCCACTGATTCTCGGAACTTGCAGTGGACAAATATTCTGATCTGTGGACCGGAGGATGGGGGGGGGATTAATTCCTAGAACAAAACACAAAAATATTTTTAAGTCCTTCTGATGCCCTCTCTCTCTCTCTCTCTCTCTCTCTCTCTCTCAAGAATTAGATTACAAATTTCAGAAAGGAAATTGGTAAGCCGATGGATTGTGTTTAAACAAACCAATCTGAAATCACGCCCGATACATTTCACCAGGGATTCTCTACACCGAATTTTTTTAACTGGATTTTTTTTAAAGGTCGACTGCTGAGGTTTATCTGTACAACATCACTTTTGTTTTCTTTCTTTTAATATATTATGCTTCTTAAGGAAACACATTTTAACGACACGTACACATAAAACACACTACACAAAAGCATTCAGGGATGCACATTGACTTTTGTTTTCTCTTCTGTTTCGTTCGCTTTCGTTTGCACTACATGTTTGCTCTTGCGCTTGGTGATGCTCGCCAGACTTCTTGAGCTCAAACGCTCCCGGCAGATCTTATTACCTCATCACTGCTGTCTCGGCACTCTGCACTTAAGGTCTGCTGGATACATTTTTCTGTCGTTTCCTGGTGGGCGACAACTTTTTTCACTTTTACCTCTTCTCTGAGTTGGGGGGGGGGGGTCACTAACTTGAATCACACTAACGTGACATGTTTGCCATTTTTAAGTCACCATTTTAGCGAGCGATGGTGCGCTATGGATGATGAATTTTAAACTTAAGTTCTCTCCTCCCCCAACAGTTGATGTTTGTGTACATTTATAGTGGAATGGGGTGGATTGAATTTAATGTTATAGATATGTACACTGACTTAAAGCCAATGTTCATTTTAGAATATTTTCCTTTTCAACTCAGGGTAACTGAGAGAGATTTATTCTATATTACAATGCTTTTAAAACAGACTTTTTCTGCAGGACTTAAGGGCAATGTATCAGTTTTCTATAACTTTGTTTTTTTTTTTTTTCTTTTCTTTAGGGTGGGGGTGGGGTTATATGGGTTTGAGGCAGAGCCCTGGTGTAAAAAAAAAAAGTGTAAAATGGAGGAAAACTGAGCTGATGGGCAAAAGGCAGTTGGGGTGGGGTCAGTCGTCAGTGTGTACATTTGTGAAAAAAATAGCACTTTTTAAAAAAAAATATTTAAAAAAAGGATGTCTGTTAGGGGTAGTCAGATGGGGGGGGGGGCAGGGTGAGTGTGACTGAAAAGCTTTAGTGGCTGAACATGTGATAGAAAGCTGCCACTCAAACCCAAACGCTCTTGCTTTCGATTACCTCTTCCACCTGGGCGAGCAGACCGATGATCTGCTGAGTTCAGTGTCGCCTCCGTCAGTGGGGAACCGGCGTAGGTGGAGATTGCCTGGGTAACGTGTCACAGAACCCCTCGTTTAGCAAAATAAGGTCTTGGGATTTCACTATTTTCCGTTTATTATTTAGATGGGAACGGCATAACTCACAGGACTCGTATTACCTTAAATATACTGGCTGTAACACTGCCTGGTGCTCACCCAGTCTGAAGCAGGGGGGGGGGGGGGATGTGTATAAAGAAACTGTCACACATCTAATCTCAGAACTATAACCGTCTTCGCGATGTGCATTTTTACTTGTTTTTAACCAAATGGCATGCACCACTCTGCCACAGGAAAAATCCGTCATGGCATAGTAGATTAGCTACTGCTTAAATGTTTGCAAATCAGTGGCACGGAGAAAGTTTTATGGGTTGCTAACCGTTTTACAGTCCTACTCGTGTTTGTCAAGTGCCAGTCCCGTTCCTCACCAAGTCGGGAACATTCAGTCGGCTGCTAAATACACATAAAATGCATAAAAACCAACACACACGTGTATTTTCGTTATCCAGTTTGAGATGTTTTAAAATCACCTTCCCTAAATATTTATTGCTGTGTATTTTTAAAGCACTTGGCCGTGTCAGATTTTGTTGTGCGTGCAGAAGTGCGATAGATGTTGAATTTTTGAGACTGGAACTCGTTCTGAGGGGTTATTTTATTTGTGCCCTTTTTGTTTAATGTTCACAATTACAGATATTTATTTCAGATGCTTCAGAACACTTAAGCCGTATGTATACGTAGTAATGACACTTTTTACGAAATATTTCCCTGGTGCAGTTGCACTTAAATGCTCCTTCCGAGCATGTGACGAAATGGCACTTCTTGCGTAGCGGTTGTAGTAGAGAGATCCGCTCTTTTCGGCTAGGGAGAAAGCTTAAAATATAAAAACTCCAACACACGAACCCACAATGCTTAGCAGTGCCTCACCTGTGCCGAACCCCCCTCCAGTTAGCCAGCGTCTGTGTCATCGTGCCACTGTTTTCCAAACGGAGCAGCTACCAAAGTCTGCTCTTTGGTGTACTGATACCTTCTATATGTAAGTCTGCCTAAACTCCCCGTAATCTGGTGCATGTCTTTTATTTTGTTTAGTCTTACCTGTGGATTAACAGATTCCCCTGTCCACAAAAAAAACAACTCCTCCGTCTTATCTGCCTCGCAGGGCATTTATTTATCACACAAATGCAATGATCCACAAAAAGAAAATTACAGCCTAACGATGTTTTCACACAAAACCGACTGTTCCCCCCCCCCCCCTCCCCTTGGTGTTTTTGGATGAACACGCACTTGTAGCCTTTCAAACCCAGCTCAGGATAGCTGCAGGGTGCTGCGGTATTGGTCGGTTAGAGAATGCAGACTTGACTACCTGTACTACATAGGGAAAAAATGTTCGTAAACTTGGACTGCAGTGTCCAAGGCCTATACCTCAGTTTCGGAACATACTCTTCCGTGCCTCTTACTGGACTCTCACTCAGAAGCGTCTGAGGAAGGGAAACTTGATACTCTGGGAAATTTTAGATTCCTCCTCCTCCTCCGTTGGGCTTTTATCCATTTGTTCCTTTTTGCTTTCACCTCTGTCTTTTGGAGGTAATTTTTTTGTCTGGCTGACCAATATTTTGCACCCTGCTTATTCAGGTATTTCCACAAGGACCAACCTCAGTGAGCCTTGACGTGAAAAATGGCAGCCGAATCTAAAGAGCGATTCTCCTTGCTCTGTTCAGGGCCTGTTGAGGTGCATGTTCAAAGTCAATGCTCTGTCATGGTTTCCTACAATGGATTTTGGCTGCCTCTAGAGAGTCAACGTCACATTCAGGGGCTCGGCCATAACGATATATCTAGGATATCCGCTTTGGGAGGTGAGGGACATAACGGCAGGAGTTTGGACAGGTGGAAATGTTAATTCTCAGCCATTCACTCCTCACCCTTATTCAACATTGCATTCCAAAAAAAAAAGGAAATTTGTTTTTCCTGACATCTTTATCTAACTCATTTTTTTTCCGCTTGCTGATATCTTGTGAGATTGTAACTAAACCAATGGGAAAACCTCAGTTTATAAGTAACTGTGTGCCATCTTCACTAAATGGCACCTAATACTTTCAGAAAACTCTGCCATGCTTTTTGATCTTTGTGTGTATGTGTGTGTGTGTTTGTGCGCGTATGTGTGTTTTCTATAGGCTGCATATCTGATCAACAGTTATACCTCAGGATATTACCATACTGGAGCAGCTGATTGTACACATGCTAATAACACAGATCAGGATTTTTATTAAAGTTAGTTTTATTTGTAGGTTTATAGGTGCAGCTTTTTTTTTTATATATATACGTACTTACCCCTGGCCTTTGAGTCAAACCTACTGTCTTTTGCGAGCACATGGTCTTAAAGGAACATAGCACACACATCTGACCTGACACACAAATTTAAGTTGTTTGTGTGCCTTTATGAACCATCAGGTTTTAAAATTCATCCACAAAAATTTTGGCGCTTTCTGTAATCAGGATTCTACAGAAAAAGTTTTAATCGCAGTTAATTAGTGGTATTGGTTAGGTGTTCGCACCAGGTTTAAAACCAGTAGCATTCTGTTTAATTTCCGCTTAGCACTAAGGTTTAAGATCCACGTACATGTCGGCCCATCATTCCACGTTTCTGCTGACTCGGTCTGCTGAAAAAACCTAAGATAGTAGGAGTGTTGTTAAGCTGAAGCCTGGCGTTGTGTTGGCAGCGTTTTGGTTGGATTTAATGGCAGGGCGCACCACACGGATGCGTGGGATTGGTCAGAGCTGCTGCATTTTAGGCTGAGGTTCAGTCCTGGGGGGGGGTGTCTTTTGTGACATGGCATCCCGCGGTGGGGGCAAGCCCTTGTTTTCAGGCATAAAGCAGTCACACCTAACCCTTAGTCAAGAGCTCAGATCAGGTGCTGGTGCTATTTCATGGGTTTGCTTTTTGCTCTTTCAGATCTGATGTTTTAGTGGGTGCAGGAGGTGTATTGTAATGTCTGTTTAAGGTAATGGAACTATGCATGGAGAAAGTGGCATCCAGAGATGCTTCTTCAGGAGAGGACTGTCGTTTGTATTGGCCGTCTGCAGCGATCTCCTATTTAAAGCCAACGTTTAGGTTTTTTTGACTTGTTTTTTCAAACATGGCGTACTTAATGAAGAATCTTTGTGCATCATGCAGTTCCGGTGGCACTGAAATCCAAGCTGAAGCCCTAGATGCAATTTGGCTAATGAAATCAGGAAGAGGAAAATTAACAGAGGTGTGTTAGGATTTTTAAAGCATGAGTATGTCACACAAAAATTATGATAGATTTTTTTAATAGTTATTATGAAGTGGAGAGCCAGAAATTTTTTTTTTCTTCATTTCAACGACCTGTAAACCACTTGCAGAAGATTCCACCCCAAGAACCTGGAAACTGGGACGTACACATAGCCATCAGAACACCATAACAGTGAAATATTCTGCATTTTTGTCAACTCTAAAAATTTTGGAAAATGTATTGCATAGGATAAATTTGGAGTGCATTTTTTTTATCCCCGATGTGAACAGAAAGAGGGAATGAAAGAAACTGGAGATATGTGTCCTTTAAATGTAAACAACCTTAATAACGAACAGTTGTGCTATTGGCTTTGAAAGGGCTGCTCAATGTGTTGCCATGACAATCGTGCAGCATTTTTCACAGGTAAAGGTGTGCCTATCCTTTAAGAGCATTTTTTTGTTCCTGTAGAAATAGACAAAAGGCTTTTTCTAAGGTGGTTTTTATCAAAGCATAATTTTGTAGCATGCCCGCCCCCCAAGGTTTGTCTGCCATTTTCCAGTGACAATACAGTATAGCATGCGTTTCTGTCTGGGGCTGGCTGTTCGTGGTTTTATATACGTCTAATATGGTCCCTGTGAACAGAATGAATGCGATTATATTTTTATCATGGCTCTTAATTCCAGGTGGCTTGTGAATGCTGCCTGTGGCAAGAATCATGTACTTTGTCCTCTCGCCCCTTCCCTACATAAAGTACAGTAATTTGTTGGGAAAAAACATTTCTGTAAAACTATACAGTTGACTTTACATTAGCATGATTTACTTTGGGTGGGGGGAGGGGTAAGGTAATTATAATAATTAGATTTTTTTTTTTTTAATTGAAACTACCTCAGCCTGACTTTGTTGTGACAGATAAGTATGTGAAAGGGAGTCTGTGTCAGAAGTGCTCTCGTTTTTTCCTTTAATATCCTGGAGTCCTGTGATGTGTCGGTTCCGTTGGTTTATCCCCCAGCCTGTGTTCCTTTGGTCGGTAGGTCGGCAGTTTTGATTTGGTAGCAAATTTTGAATCCTCGCGACCGGAAGCTGTGTTGGAAGGGGAGAGTCGCCTCGCGCTCCCTCTAAATCGCGCCGATTGTCACAGAAACTAGCTACTGTCATGAAGTTTGAGCTGTTTTCGGGACACGTCTTTCGAGGTTTGATCCCAGATATTGGTGGAAGACATCACGGAGGGGAAAGTTTTATATAAATATCAGATTTTTCCCCCGATCCTTTGTCTGACCACATTAAGAGAAGCTTCTAATTATTTAACAAGCACACGCCTTTATGTGGGTTAAGATGCGTGTGTTTTTATTGCAGTAAATTTCTCACCTTCAGTTATGATTTCCAGAATACAGTCTATGAATTAATGTCGTCTTAAAAATTCTGCGGGCGTGGTATGTCTGTGGTTTACTCCGCACGTGATCAAAGCTAACAAGTTTTTTTTTTTAAGAGAGCCATTTTCACCCTCAAGCTGAGAAAATGAAGGAACCGTGTTTTTTCCCACTCTTCTCAATAATACTTTCTTGTCTAGCATCACCACCACCAGACGGCTCCGCCATGCCGCGACTGACGTCCTTATTCACCCCTGGCACTTTACGACGTTTTGCTCGGAGCGCCTTTGCTCCCGTAATGAAAGGCAGCCGGCAACAACATGTTGGGAGTTTTGCGATCTTTAGCGTCAGATGCCACGTTTTCTGAAACGAATTTCTGTTGATGTTACCCATAATGTAACTTGAACTTACGCATGCGCACACGTGTAATACTCACGTTGAATACTCCCACATGTGTACCCGTTAGTTCAGCAAGACTGTCTTACGAACCTCTACCCCACACGTTATTCTTGCCAAAGGCAAACAGTAGTTCATAAACGGTTAAAACTTTATATATGATAGGCTGTCTTTCCGTGACTACCAATTATATATAAGTTCAGCCAAATATCTTTTTCAGTGCTTTATAAACAGCGAGGATTGTAAAGGATTGTAAAAATCACTGAAGCTCGATTAATTAAAACAATACAACGCACTATACCTCAGAAAAAAAGCCTGTGTGGATCCTGACAGCATCCAATCATAATCTTCAGTCTTGCATGGCTGTTCACTTTTTTTCCAGAATCACCCTTGTTCATAGTTATATTCCAGCTTTTTTAATTAGAGGATAGATTGGTGTGTCATCTTGTGTTGCAGGCTTTTGAATATTTATGACTACATTTATTATTACTCCAAACTTAGTCTGTTCCGTTTTCTTCTCTCCCTGACAGATGCATCCTGGGTACTAATTCTCAAAAAAAATAAGTTTTTACTTAATAAACTACATTAATTAAGCCACAGATGTCTGTAGCAAATACTGTCCTAATTTCTATGTTTCACTGAATGTACAAGAAAAGGGTCTTAGCATTAAAAGAAAATCTACATCTTACATTCTTAAAAAAACATTTATATATAAATATATACTGACACATACACACTTTACATTGTATATATTTAGTTACTAAAATATACTCTAAGTGGGAGGGATACAACTTTTCAACTGTATTTAATTCAGGGAATAAGAAATAGTATATTAGTCTATCCCTATTTTGGGCAAGTCTGTTTCCACTTTGCAGTCTTTTGTCCCAACCGATTTGGGACGGATGGTTTAAGTGACCAAGGTTAACATGAAGAATCTGCTTTGTGAAAGTACTCTCTTAATACATGGGCAGCGGGCTGAATTTTCTAACACTGTACAGACGGTATATTTATGAAAGTTATTCATTTTTATTTTATTTTTTTCTTTCTCTCTCAATGGTCGTGTATAGTACTAGTCAAGTATTGCAACTACCCGTTCCCTGTCTGACTTGCAGACAAAGTGTAAATAAGGCTCTTAAGAAACTGTCTGTTTGCCAATAGGTAACCTTTTTAAACATTTGAAATGTAAGCAAAATGTTTGAACTACTGCATTTGTCAATGGTATCAATTACTTTTGTCCTTCATGTTCTTAGGATGGGGAAAAAAAAAACAGGTGTATTTTGATTTTTATTTTGCATGTGAGCCAGTGTTTTGGATCAGAGAGAATACTTATCTCGTATTGAGCTACTGTGAGACATTTTGATTTGAATGTCTATGGGGAATGTTGGAAACACTGGAAATTATGCAAGACAAAAACCTGTCACTTTGACAGACTAGGAGACTTAAAAATGACATGAGCCATTCGCTAAGAATTAGGACACCCAAGATATAGTATGTATCTGGCGCTGCTGTTTCTTAGCTTAGGCATAAGCTTTTAACAATTTGTGTATAGTTGAATAACAATGTGCACGTATGTGTGTGTGTGGGTATGTATGCGTGTGTGCATCCGTGTTTTGTCCGTCTTTGTCGCCATCACGTTTCCCAATTCCACTTTATGCTTGTAACTCCATTCTCCATCGTGGCTTTCCTTCCCCCGAAAAAGTCCATAGATTCGATGTTTTGTACAGGTTTAAGGCTCTGGCTTATCTCTAAGTAAGAAGACAAAAGGAACCCTCAGGGACGAGTTACATACACTGCTCTAACTCAATTCAGGTACTTTCTCGAGATTCTGAGGCCTAGCAGTGACATCTGATTGTTTTCTTTTTGTTTGTTTTTTTTCTTTCCTTAATTTAACCAAATTAATCTCAACGTAAAAGGACAAGTTGCCATTTTTTGTTAACGCTATATCCTTTTATATGCGTAGGTATGTGTGTTTTTAATAGATGCATGCATGCATTTGTACACACAGACCTGCCACAAAACCATGATATGATGAATGTCAATTTAAAACTCAGTTTGGGTTAGGTGTTGGCCAACTGTGTTTTTTTTTTTTTTGTTTTTTTTTTTCTCCGAGCTGCATTTCGATTCTCCAGCACGCCGTGCCTCCGATCGCCAACGCTGTGGCGTTTCCTTTCTTTAACCGCCGCTAAACGGATCGGTGTGAGGCTGCTTTTCTGAGCGTTTGTCGCATTTGTAGAACGTAAGTGTCTCCTGCTGTGAAGAGTGCTTTGGTTTGGAGGACCTGACCACAAGCGGTGTATGGTGGTGTCTTCGGCCTTGGCAAGCTTTGGTTTGGTCCCATTTGAATGGAAAAACTACAGATTTGCCCCTGACTGTTATCCGTCCAAGGTTTTTCTTTATTTTGTCTTGTATTTTGTGGCTTATTATTGTTGTTGTTGTTATAATTATTATAATTATTATTATTCTTCCACTCTTCAAGCATTTGAAATACTGTAGGGTGGCACCTTTGGCCGTTAAAGAAATGACGCTACGAACTGTGTAGAAGTCTTATGTTTAGAGAGTGATGGGGTTTTGTACAGAAACTGACAGATTTTTTTTTTTGTCACTTTGTGAAAATACATCTAGAATTGGATGTATTTCCATATGGAATCAAAGTTCTCTGAGATTACAATGGTTTGTATCAAAGTGATTGGTTTTATAGCAAAATGAAAAAAACAGCTCCCCCCCCCCCCCATATTTCTATAGATTGGTCAAGGGGACCATCACTCTCTATCTTTGTTTCTTAACTTTAGCTTGATTCTTCTGTGGTGCTGGTTTAACAAATATTCTGTTCAGATAGTGGCAGTTATGTGTTTTTGAGCGTAAAGAAATGAATGTGTGGAGGACTTTAAAGAAAAAGAAAAAAAAAACTGTGGTCAGCAACAACTGAACTCTATGTACTTAAACACACCCCCGCCCCCTTTGTTTTTTGGGTAATTGTGGTATTTCCATTCTGATATACCTCATTCCTTACATTTGACTGACAAGTTCATAAGAAAAAAATGACCCTCGTCTCAGTAATTCAGATGATCAAAAGCAGGCACTCCATAACCTTAATGGACCTCATTTCAATATTTTTACCGTTTACAGTTTGTCAGGATTGTATAATTTAATGTTTTTCTTGTACTGTAGTTTTATTTAAGTACATTTTTTGTACTGTGTCGGTTGGATTTTTATTCTAGGCTATGATTGTCTATGTGGTAGAGCACTTAAAGGATCACAATAATTTATGTTGGTTTGATTGCACTATTTGTTAACTGTTTTGAATGCAAAATCTGATTTACAACTGGACTAATGAAAAACATGTCTCCTAATGTATGTAATTTTAAAATAAAATTTGATTTCCATGGTCTTTATTTTGCATTGAACGTCAGGCAAAGCTGATTAATTCCGTCTTTTGTGCATGTGTAAGATTTTACTGGTTATGTTGTATTCTATTAGAAGAAAAAAACGCCATTTTCGCAACACATTTCAGCTGTAATGTTGTGTAAGGTAGAATTCAATGGATGCTAGAATATCTTCTTTTCAAAACCACTATTCTTCTAATAAATTTTGTTGTGAAAATATTGTTGTGGTCCTTTTTGTTTTATTTTTTGGTGTGTTTCGTTATTTGAACGAGGCCTACAATATTATTATTTTTTTTTTTAAGCAAGGTTTTCATGTTTAAATTAGTTAGAAATTTCCTGGATGTCTTTCTATCCACAGGGTATCAGCTCCCCGTCCATTCCCAGTTCAAATTCCCATAAGAACCATAAAACATCCCACATTTAGTGTGTCTACGGTTTGTTTTTATCTGCCTTGCCTTCGCCAACACAGAGAACATGCATCCAGGAGCACTTTAGCTATTGTGCTAAAAGATACTTATGTAGCAATTTAAGAACTTTAGTTACACTGATATAAGGGTTAGTGGCGTCCCCTTTATGGTGAGAGGCTATGCTAGGTTATGCTACTGGTAGATGGACTGAGTCATCAAAAATGTTTGCATTTTTTAGGCCAGTTTTTAAGTTCCATTATTTTTTGGAGCATTGTAAAGCAGATACTTAAGTCCTTTCATTAACATATACTCAATAATACTAAAGTCCTTACATGCCCTAACTCTTGACGTAAGATGGAAAAAAATGTATGAATATGCATAGAAATCGATTGTACATTATTTGCAGGTATTAAAAGGTAAGTAAATCTTCCTGGAGATATGTTTATAAAAATGGTAGAATTATTGTGTAGCTGTCCGCTCTGTAAGCCATTGGTTTTGAGTATGAGTCATGGTGACCAGAGTTATGACCATTAGTTTGGCTTTTATGTTTGAGGTTGGCACCTTCCATGATTCGGTCAAGTGTCTGGCTATTTGGGGTGTATGTTAAATATCGATCTGTCAAAACTGACTTTGTGAGCTTCTTTGAGAGATGGTGCACACTTATGTCACGTTCTCCTCCTGGTACTCAAATTCTCACACTCGGCTTCAGTTTTTTTTCCATTTCTGTGTTTGTGTTTCAGTGACTTCCAGAATTTGAGCCCAGAGAAAGCGAGGGATCTGCAGTCTGTGTCATCCCTGAAGCAGTTCATGGCCAAACTGTGTCCTCATCATCAGAGGCAGATTGTTAATGCTTTGGAGTTCCTGCAAACTGAAGTCAGTGCCCTGAACACCCCGCGTTCTCTGAAATCACCTGCTGGTGCTCTAGCCTTGGAGGAGACTGTAGTGATGGACTCTGGCCCCATGTCTAAGTCAAGAAATGTTGTGGACCTCTCCACTGCTGAAGCTGTGCTAGTGCCTGGTATCTCAGCTCCTCAGGCTTGCTCTAGTCCAACTCCTCAGCAGGTAGACTCGCACATCTCTGAGCCTTTAAAACATCTGTCTCCCATAGATTTTATGGATCGAGGAGGCATACAACTTAATGAGCAGGTAGAAGGAGATTCTGGCTCTAATGTGCTCAATGATGTGAAGAACTCTTTGGTCGGGCTTTCAAACTCCAGTCACACTTTGGTTGGCACTTTGGAGGATAATCAGTGCAATTCTAAAGCCTCTTCAGACCAGAGCACAGAACCACTCCACGCAGCATGTGACCCTTTTGACTGCCCTATGGGAAGCAGTTCCCAAGGAGGTGCCAAAGATTTGCTCACAAACCCTAATCCAGTCAAAAGGACCATTTTGCCAGCATCTCCCAGGACAGCTAGAAAAAGTTGTAGAGGCCCTCATGCTCAAAGCATAGACTCTTCTATTCGACAGGTGATAAATGACCCTGATATCAATTATGACATTGTGTACATTAGTAAACCCATAACTCAGATTGAGCTTGAACCGAAGAAACGCATCTCCCTACGCCGCACTGCTCGGAAGAGTACTAGAGGCTATAGGTTTGCTGAGAACTTTTTGGAACTGAGAACTGTTCGTACACTTGCTAGAAAGTCTTCAGAAATCCAGAGAAATGGCAATTGTCCTACTCCAGTGGCAGAGGTTGAAACTGTGACCCCCAAACAGGCACTTTCCAAGCCTGATGGCATCCCACCCGTGGATGTACCATTTGCTGGTGGTTGTGGAGAGACTGCCGGTGAAGGAGCACCTATCGAGAAGGCAGTTGAAATCAAACATACCGGTGATGGTGTGACAGAAGGGACAGAAACAGAGCCAACTGTAGAAACTAGTCAGACAGATCAGCCAAGACCTAAAGGGCTGACGCCATCTTGTCCGCAAGGAGATGAATCTCAACCTAGTGTGGAACCTGATCCAATGGGACAAGCTTCGCCTAGAGGAGACGTGTTCTCCTGTCTTTACAGGGATGAATCACAGCTCAGAGTAACGACTAATGAAACAGGACCGCTTCAACCTGAAGGTGAGAAGTATGTCTCTTCTCGGGAGTCAGAGTTAGTACCAGAGGAGAATCTTGTACTGGAGTTTGTCCCAGACCGTAAAAGCAAGGATGAGGGCTCTGAAAGACACAAAAAGGAAGCTGTCATCCTGCTTTCTGATCAGCCAGTGAGCATGACAAAGCAAACACAAGACAATTTGCTGCCCTCAAACATCACTGATGCCAGTGAATCCGTACCAGCTGTAGTACCAGAGGAAGAACCCTTCCTTATTAGGCCAGTTACAGGTTTAGATGGAAGATCTCAAGTAACACTGGAAGAAAATTGTGCTGATGTAGAAGAAATTGGCTCATGTAGTGAGGTGCAAGTGACAGTTTTGCATCAGTCAGAGAATGAGGAGTTGAACATGTTGACCACATGCCTTGGAAACGATACAGAGCCCGTAGCAGCTGAAGAGCAACAAGATACTGAAACTGAGGTCACAAGTGAAAAAGATGATACTGTGGAGAAGCTCCCTGCAGTGATGGACTCTGCTCTAAGAGATAATGTGAGCGAACCCAAATTTCAAGAAATGATTGTGTGCAACATGCCAGAAAAAAGTGAAAGCTTAAAAGAGAATGGCAGTAACAATTCTGATCGGTGTTTGCGAAGTAGGGTCCAATCTATAACACTTTCCAGAACCGCCAAGACAACTTCTAGTTCTATTAAAGGTTTTCAAGAAAATGATCCTGAAAGTACTGCATCTGAACAGGGAAGCAGTGTTACCGGGACGGTACCTTCTGATTGTTTGCCCACTGCCTTTGATAAGTCAGTTCTGGAAAGTGCTGAGGTTCCAATAAATAAAACTAAAGCTTCAGACTCCAAATCCAGTGATTGCAAGGTGGAAGACAATAGGGTACAAACAAGACAAAACTACAAATCTGTGTCTCATGAGGAGCATGGGAAGAATGGGGGCAATGAGTCCATCAGTACGATTGATGGTACAAACTTACAAAAAAGGGAAGCAAATATCTCTGAAGAAATTGCAGTTGCGACTGATTCAGTGAAAAGTGAAATTCTAAACCTTGGCAATAATGTAGCCTCTGAAGGGGTTTTTTTGGAAGATGTGCCCATGAGGAGAGAGAGTAAACGAATCGCGAAATCCGTTAATTCTGGTATCTTAAATCAATCCAGTCAAGTGGTTCTTAGATCCCAGTCTTCAAAGGCTCCTGGAAGACCAGGGGGAATCTCTGCAGATAAGACAAATGAACGCAGACATGTTGGCTGTTCTGTCAAAGCAACAGTGGGAAAAGGCTTACAACCACAGGAAAGTGTTTCAGATTCTTCTGGAATCCAGATCCTTGAAGCGACTGCAGAAAACTCTCCAAAGTTTTTGGAAGCTCTGAGGGGAGAAGAGACTCAGCAGTTAATCGCTAAGCTAAATACCAGGTACGACAAGATGCAGAAGGGATGGATCCAACTAGACAAAGATGGGCAGGCAATTTCGAGGCCACGAAACAAAGCAGATCGACTGAAAGATATATGGAAGAGCAAACGAAGGTCACGGAAGCCGAAATTTTGCGATGGGCAAAAATACTCTCCAGTACAGATGCTCTTCATGAAGACATTTGACCTTGCTACAGTCTGCCACTGGTTTTTACAATCCACAGAAACAAGGTCACTTGTCATTGTTAAAAAGGTCAATACACGCCTCCCATCTGAAGCTCAGCTTGGTTTCTATGGTTCCTCTGGCTTGGCAGGTAACTCCCGAGGTCTCTTCCCTAGCTTACAAGCTGAACGTCTAAAGAAGCATCTAAAAAAGTTTCCTGTTGCTTCCCCAGTCAAAAGCAATCTCAAGAACCAGCAGCTCATAGCTAAGACTCGGGAGCACAGTGGCTTTTCTGGCAAGGAATCGGTAAAGACGGAGTTGACAACTGCTACACGAATCTCCACTAAACCCAATCCCCAGCATCCGCCATCCCGCTCACAGGCTGCAGCAAGTGTTAATCTCCCTGCTAGGTCCCGGATTCTAAGGAAATATTCCAACATCCGAGAGAAACTGCAAGGACAACGACAGAAACTCCAGCCTGGCAAAAACACCTCTGTGAAAACTGCACTCTCGCCGCAGCCCAAAATAACATCTCATCCCCAGGCATTAAAAAAGACTTCACGAGAAAATAAATTAAACAAGAACGGAGACAAGAAAGTGAAGACGCCAATGACCCCTTCTAGTAAAAAACAGCTTGCTAGTGATGTTGGTCATGAAAAACAGGCTAAAAGCAGAAGTGACAGATTGTTCATAGATGACAAGATGCCGGCCAGGACTGCTCCATCATCACGATCGGTTGCAAAACCGCCTTCGTCGGTAACTTTGAAATCCAAAGGTAAAGCTGAAGATCAAATGGCGGCAAGCAAAAAGGCAAACGTCTGTGGGGTGCAAAAAATGAACCCAGTGAAGTTGAGCTCCAGAGATCCGAAAGAACTGAAGAAACAAGGTGACGGTAGCATGAAAGAGATCGGGTGCTTCAAACAACCGAAAGTAGATGTGGCACCATCTCTCTCAAAGGCCCAAGTACTGACTAGGTCACAACGGAAGATGGAGGCCATGCCGACACGGACTGCACCCCCGAAATCTGACCGAAAACGGACCTCAAATGTAGAGCCTCCTCCCTTCCCAGCCAAAATAACCAGAAAATCTCTGGCAAAAACAGAATCCTGCCCAACAGCAGAAAATGGACTCCTGCTGTGATCAATAGGAGATGGTCAACAAAGGCATGGATTGTTTTGTAAGAAAATAGTTGAACTATCGGGAAGCGTTGTATTCTTACAAAGAAAGATACAGATTGTGTGTGTTTTTTTTTTTTTTTTTTTTTTGCTGTTTTCACAGTTTGCTTAATCTTTCAAAGCTGTAAAACGGTAGGATAGTAGCAATAGATTACAGGGAATTTTTAAATTTTAAAACCTGTTGTGATTTTGGAATGCTCATTAAGGTTGAGCGTTGGTGAATGTTTCTCAGTGAATTTTGCTGTTAAAATGTAAAAAAAAAAAAAAAAAAGTTCCTTTATTGCACACTTCTTGGAGGCGGCAGAGATTGCATTGAGGAGACTATCTGGTGCCTTAACGATGTATTTCGGATTATATTATGTGTTGCTGAAGATATTGGCAGAATTTTGTTTTCTTTTGTTGCCCACATTTATTGTAAATGGACCTAGAAAATGGTGTCCATGCAGAGAATACTTTGGTGGAGCTGCCTGTTTCTGATATTGTGGCATGTTGATGATTTTTTTATTTAAACGTTATTGAAGTAACATTTTAAAATCTTCAGAATATTCAGGTTAGTTTTTTTTCCTTCTTCAAATTTTCTGGAATTTGTCGGAAAACTGGGGGGAAGGGGGGGCTGATTATTATTCAGTCGCAATTATGTAAGTGACCCAAGAGGTATTTTATAATATAATGATGTCCTTCGTAGCAGCAGTTTCCAGTGTGCCCGTCAGTGCAGCGTTTCATGGAAAGACCGTGTGACACAATCCTTTGTTTCTTTGGGTTTATTTATTTTGTTTTTATTTCAAAATAATTTAGCTTGGCATTAAGGTCATTGTCTTGTTTAAGATTACCCCTGGCTGGCCCTTCCTTTCCTTGCATATTTATTGTTTTGTTCCTTGTGTAGGTGTTAAGCCAGATGGGGGGGGGGGGAAAT
>JAABNY020000040.1:3374832-3385133 GCA_015164015.2 Brevimyrus niger | reverse complement strand
TTCCCCCCCCCCCCCCCCCCCCCCCCCACCACCAGGCGCTGGTCCCGTGGGGGGGCCCCCCCTTTTCCCCGTTTTGTTTTGAAACGGGGGGTGGGGTGCCGGGGGGGGGGGGGGGGGTTCATTGAGCAAGCTGAGCCACCATGCCCTTGATAGGATGGGGTCTGTGTGGGTGTATTTTTTGGGGGGGGGGGGGGGTTTGGGGTCGGCACTGGACCCACAGCTGCCGTCCCGTCGCTCGGCCCCTGCTGTCCCACAACCCGGCATAGATGCCGTGGGTTGCTGAGGCCTCCGCTCAGGAGAGCATTCATCAGTCTTTGTTCTCATGGAGCCTGCAGCTGGAGTTTGTGACGCCCTGACATAGTCCACTGAGCTGTGCTGCCAATTTATATGGGTATATAAACGTCTGCTTCGAGACACAACGATTCGCGCACGGACCCAAGCGAAGGCCTACACAGCATCTCCATGGTGCTGATGATGCATCCCATTTACCTCGAAGGCTGGAAGTCGCAGCTGGGAATGACGTCATACCCCAGTTAACCACGTCCCAGTACGGGAATTCGAAAAGTCATTTAGAGATACCAGGAACCTGTGTCAAAAACCAGGATTTCTTTCTGAGCCAGACAACCGTGTCAATCAGTCCATCTATAATATTTTTACCACTTTTATACATAGATAGATAAACAAGAAAAAATCCACTTGGGTTACATAGTTGCTGGTAAAGAGAAAACATTTTTTTTAATGTACAGAATCATTCTTATGGGTGTGACAACTTGACCTCTGACCTTTTGATCACATGACCCGTCCTCTGCCCATTCATCACCCGGCCCCCTTGCACATCCATCTTATCTCTGATCCTCTCATCAGCAGACGTCAATATCCAATTTGCGGTTTCGCCTCTTGGCCTGTCCCCGACAAGCTCGGTGTGTACGAGATGGCGCATCAGGACGCTAATCCGGATTAGCGGGGGACGGCGCCGACGGGGAAACTGGGCTCGGGAGAGATGGCCAAGCCACTGGACGAAGCGCCAAGCAGGGAGATTAGCTGGGCCCGCATCCACCGCATGAGGTACCGCTGCCTGTATTTGGGTCAGAACTAGAACCCTCAACCTGTTCCTAATGGATATGGGTCCCCGGTGAATGCAGAGTCAAGAGGAAAGGCTGCCAAGGAACTGGACCAACTACTTGTTCAAATTCTCCCTTAACAAGGGCTGTTGGACCCTAGGGCAAGGAGCGGCAAATGGAGCTTTTAAAGCTGCAAATTATATGCAGATTACATTTAAAAATTAAAGACAAATTAATGAATAAATTAAAACTATGTACTGTAAAACCTGAGGGTCCAATAGTAAGAAATGCGACATACACATTCACCCATGATGATTACCATGGTAACCACCTCTTGTAACATTGTTAGCAGCTAATATCCAACCGGCAAGTCAATCAATAATAATAAGGACCAGGCTGGAGCAGGGTGAGGGAGCTTCATGAGGAGATCTAAGGGCATCTAAGATCGCAACCACACAACAAACAGAGTGGAGCCAGACCCAACGACCACAGGTGGAGAATATAGCCTGACATAATGACTGCAGGAAAGTGTTACAGCTGACCCTTTCAGCCACTAGTGGAGAATGACTTGGACCTCACATCCAGTGGTGGAGAATGGACCCAGACCTAATAACCACGTGCAGAAATGCAGATTCAAACCTAATGACCACGGGTGGGGAAAATGGATCCAAACCCAATGACCATGGGGGGAAGAAACAGTTCCAGATTCAGCCCCCAGATGGAGAGCGCACCCACCCTGGGCATTCCTGGCAGCTCCGCTGGAATTTTAAAGAGCACAATTTTGAAAGATTTATTCAAATCCTGCTGGTGAGTTGACCCTAAAACGAAGGGCTTTTCAAAAGCCTCGACTGAAAGGTCTTTAAAAATGAATAGTTTGTGTGGCTTTATAAATATGCAGGTGATTTAGGAATATTAGTCACACAGCAAGAGCTCTGTCCCATGGCACCTCTAAGAGTCAAAGACTCAATGAGGACTGCAGAGGGGTATGGGGGGGGGTTACTGGGCCCAACTCCCAGCTGGCAGCGACACCAGGCCGGGGCCGGATCAAAGCCGAGTCGGGATTTATTTGTTCTTAAGATCCGCGCCTGAAGAATGGGCTGATCTGCTGGCGGGGATGCCCGGTCCCCGGTGAACAGCATTATCAGGGATGGGAAAAACATCGGAGACTCAGCGGCACCCTTAGAAATGAAGTTCTCAGCAAGACAGGGATATGAAGTGATAAAGGGAAGGAAGGAGACGCGGAAGAGAGGATGCAGGGCTGTGGAGGGGGGGGGGAGGGCGGGGGCATGTAAGAGGTAGGAGGCCTGTCCACACCAATGCAGACACACTGAGAAAAACAGACCTGTACTCATATCTTTGTGGGGACCATCCGTTCATTTCTAAGGCCACGACCCTAATCCAAACCAATAACAACTTTAACCCCTACCCAGCCCTAAGCTTAATCATAAGGAAACAAAATACATGCATTTTTCAGTTTTCTTGATTGAATTTACCCTTGTGGGGACCTGATTCCCACACACACACAGATTTGTAATTATATCTGTTGGGACTCTCCATGTATTTCTGTGGGAAAAACAAAGCAGGCAGGCAGACAGACACCCACCCACCCACCACTTAACACTACAACCCATCAGAGGTTAAATGAACTCAAACCCAGTCTGACCACTATGGCCCTGGATATTCAAGCCCTGCAGTACTTCTCATGCTTAAGTTTGAAGTCTTTTTATTAAATGTCATTTTCACCAACAATATCATATGAATACCATATTTTGGTGTTTAAAAGTCGCTTAGCATGTTACAAGACACCACTGGACGAATATTTAATGAGGTAATGGGCACTCTGCCCCCCCAAAGATACTACACTGTAGGGAACCCCCCCCCCCACCAGGTGTCAGAGGGTTAGAGGGTTGGTGGACCTTGGCCTCCATCAACCGCAATGTGGTTGGAGGCAGCCTTTCATCTGGCATTACCAGACATTCTCTGTGTCTCGGCCTAAAGCCTTGGGGGGGGGAGGGTTGACCCTGAATCCAAACCACAGGCAGCTAATACCGTTTATAGCTTTCAATACACCATATTAACACATTTACATTGCAAACATAACGTTCTCATGAGATTTTTTAAATACAAATCTAATTAGCTTTCACCCATTTATCGAGCTGGGTAATTTACTGGGGTACTTCTGGTTAAGTACCTCACGCCAGGGAGAGCAGCAGAGCCCCTCCCAGGAAGCAGCCCAGCGACTGTGATCCTGCGCCTTTAGCCGTCTAACCCTCTGCCTCCCCAAAGCCGACCAGAGCACTCCGGCTCCCCGCTGCCTCGGGGCCGCCCACCTCCGTCTTCGGGTCCGTTACCATGCCGCTGCCCGCTGCCCACGCGACTCGCCTGAAACCACGCAAGGTGCCCAGAGGGAGGGAGGACCGACCGTGCGCTCATCATGCATCACGTCCCCAGGCAAGTGCAAACACACCATGACACGTCAAAAACACACCATGACACATGAAAAACACACCATGACACGTCAAAGACACCACAAGAGGCCAAACCCCCTTTTTTTTCCCCCTCACTAAGTTTATTTACAATTTCTC
Source organism: Brevimyrus niger (assembly GCA_015164015.2). Taxonomy (NCBI): domain Eukaryota; kingdom Metazoa; phylum Chordata; class Actinopteri; order Osteoglossiformes; family Mormyridae; genus Brevimyrus; species Brevimyrus niger. Next base: position 3,381,487 of record JAABNY020000040.1, on the reverse strand, counting down.
ACCACTAACTTTTATATTCAAGTATAAGTTATGGACTCTTAAGGGAGGCAATTTAAGGAAATTATCTGTAGTTCTGCTTTAATTTCACTATGAATTTCTCTACCCCCTGTGCGTTTAAGGATTTGGCACACTCCTTTGGAAGGGGGGGGGGGGGCAACAGAGCCCCCCCCTCAGGGACATGCCCTCCCCACAGCCTCGATAATGGGGGCCATTTCGAGGAAACCCCCTCTGTCATTACAGGGGTGCTTCGATCACTTTCGGTCAACGCCCGTGTTCCTGGTGACGCCTGGGGGCGAATCCCGGGTCCCCCACCCAAACAGAGGGCCTGTTTCCCCCCCCCACCCAAACTACAATACCCCACTCACAATACCGCGGCCTGTTTTTTTTCCAGTCTGGAAACGAGGGGTGGTGGTTTTGGGGGGGGGGGGTTAATTGGCTATTCCATCAGGCTGTGGAGTGCTCAGCCATATATGGTTAGAGTGTTAAAGAGGAAACTCAGCAAAGGGGGCAGCTGCGAGCGACGAGGCTCCATCGCACCCCCATGCGCAGCTAGCGACCGAGCGCAGCTAGCGACCGAGCGCAGCGTCAAAGCGCAGATTTCAAAAACTCCGCCAAAGTGTTAATATCACGAGCTGCAGTTTGCCAAATAACCGATTTCAAAAAAGAGAAGAAAAAAAAAACGGCCCGGTGTCAAACAAACAGCATACGGCCGGCCGGCTGGTGCCGGGGGCAGCCTGGTCCTGGGGGCAGACGGCCTCACCTGGGCTTCTGGCGGCTTTCTGGGGCCGCTGACAAATGGGTCACAGTGGGAGCCGTGGCAACACAGACAGAGACCCCCCCCCCATCCTGTCCCGTGGCTGTCCCCTACTCAGCTCCCACTAACCGCATTTCTTGCCACGATGCTCGTGCTGGGGGCTCCAGACCCCCCCCCTTCCCGTCACCATTACCGAAATCAGAGCCCCATCATATAACAGGTTAATAAGCCACAAAAATGGAGGGACAGAAGCTGGGAAGGCGGAGCGCTCGCTTAGCATGTCAGAGGCTGTCCCATTCTCCATGGGGCTGTCTAACATTCGGGGGGGGGGGGGTCAGTGGGTCGGGATGCCATGCCTATGAGGGGAAGGTCATCAGTTCGAATCCCAGGTTTGACAGACTGATTGCTCCGCTGAGCCCTTAAGTAAAACCCCAAACATCCAATCACTCCAGAGACTGTCTGACCTTGTTTTCTTAAAAACATACTTTTTTTGGATAAAAGCGTCTGTTAAATTTAATACAAATATAAATACAAAAAAACATGCCACAGGAGCGGCGCAGCGGGCTGAAACATACGCAGTGGCTAATTTCTGTTTTATTCTCATGCAGGCAGATTTCCTTTCTGGCACTGGGGCGACCCCCTGCCCTGTTCCAGGGTGAGCCAATCCCCCGCGGCTGATTATCGCTCCCGTTCCCAGCCAGAAGCGGCGGCCCAGCCCCCTGCGCAGAGTGCGCCAACCGCCCCGTCTTACCAGGGGCTGCCATAAAAATGGCCGACCTCAAGAGACGCCTGCATAACGGTGCCCACAGCGGGCAGAGTGGACCCGCAGCCCAGATCTGGGGGGAGGGGGGGGGATGGGGAACCCCACGGTTATGCAGACCAGCCATGTACTTACTCCTTTCTATACTTATTCATTCCAGCATACACGGACATATGGCGCTCTGGCCCTGTGACGACGGCATGAACCCCGTCCAGGATAACTCACCCGTAACCGCGACGCCCCCCTCCCCGTGTGCGTGCCGGCCGGCGTGTGTCTGCACCACACAACAGCCCTCCATTAGATCACTAGTTAACAGAGTTATCGCCTCCCCCACCAAATTAATGATAAACCTGACAACTGCCAACATTTTTGACATATTTGGTCCCATTAAAATAATACCAGCTTTAAAGAAAAACCAGACACACGTTAGGGTATACCTATCCTTATGGGGCCCCCTCATTCACTTCATTAACAGTAAATTAATGAACCGATTTTTATAAAATAGTTTTTTCCCATAAGGGGACCAGGAAACCGGCCCCCATAAGGGAAAAAAAACTGATATTTATCACGTTATGGAGGCATTGTCCCCATAAGGATAGGTATACCTGCTCGTACACACACACACACACACACACACACACACACACACACACACACACACACACGTCTACCAACACGTTACCTTTCCCGTGTTCCGGCCCTTTAATTAACTGAGCGGCAGTGTGCAGCGGCAGCTGGGTGGACACTGACCTCTCTCTACAATTAGGCAGCAAAGGTCAAAGGATCACCGGCACACCCCCGTTCACAGAACGCCCCCGAGTTTCATCCCGCGTCAGCCTCACAAGCCCAGCTGTAATGCTCATGACGCCGTGGAGGGGAGGGGGGGGACGATCGGGGCAGGACCCAGCAGTCATCTGGACCTGGTTGGGGTACTTTGAGAGCTTAGGTATATGGGGGTGGGTTATAAAGATAACCCCCCCCCCATGTTACCTCGCTGACCTATCGTGATGTAACAAGCAAATGCATAAATTCTCCAAAGAGGCTGACCTTTGCCCCCCCCCCCATTTAAAAATGCTGTCCTGTGCCTTGACATGCATCACAGTGACAACATCCAGCTACCAAAAAAACGTAATAAAAGACAGAAGCCAGATGCTGAATTGTTTCAACACTGATGCAAATAAAATTAAAAAGCTGAGAAATCCTCAATCTAAAGGCATAGAGACGTGACACTGGGGGCAGATAAGCGCGCCTGTCACAGGCCCGATTAAGCGGCAGGATGGCGCTGTCTGCTGCACAAATCTCTGCTTGTCAGCCCGCTCACCGGTACCTGGCCTTATCTCCAGGACCACGCGTGGGTCTGTTCGGCGCTCTGCAAACAGGGGCACAAAAGGGGCTTCGAGGCGGTTCGCAATAAACCCCCCCCCCCCCAATCATGTCTTTGACCGGGACGTGATGAAAACAGCTCAAACGAAAAGGAGGTAAAATCCAAGATTTTCCCGCTATGCTTTCCTGAGGTATAATGACCCTGTCAAGAAGCACGTCTGGCTCGGCCCAAACCCAACCCTGGGGGGGGGGGGGTGAGGCCAGGGTCAGGGTCAGGGTTAGGGTCCAGCCGCCCAGCAGCCCCCGGTCAGAGCCTCAATGGCTGCGACCCTGAATACATAACCTATTAGGGGGAAAAGGGACGGCCAATGAAAGAAGACAAGCACATTTAAGGGTAGTGGAAGAAAGCGAGAGATGGCGAGAGACAGAGAAAGAGAGAGATGCTGGCAGGGTAGAAGGGATGGGAAAGAGGCTTGTGTAGCTCCAGGAAGCGTCCAGACGAGCGATGACACGACAGCGCTGGCGAGACTCAGAAGAAAGCGTCGTGGCTTCGATTTTGGGCTCAGCCTTTCTCAGGAAGCCAACAGCCGGGGGGTTGGGGGGGGGGAGGCATGTGCACAGCCAGCTAATGACAGTAGCCACCACATTCGCTGCACCCGGAGAGTCATTACAGAAGCTCGTCTGAGGGGGTAGAGTAAGGTCAGGCCTGACCCGCATGCTCTCTGACAAGTGCAAATGGGATTGGGGGTGTGTGACCCTCTCGTCTCCACTCTCCCTGCACCGTTTACAAACCTTGTCAGTGTGAAGGGGGGTGCCTGGCCCTGCCTGGGGGCTCGGCGGAAAGGGGGGGGGGGGTGTAGCATTATGTCTGACTGACAGATCTCTCAGCGGTTGGAAGGATGCAACAATACTGAGGTATGGCTGTAAGCCATACTTTCCGTAGCGGGAGCGCATTTCCACGCAGAGCGGAACAACGGATCATGCTGTCACTTCTTATTTTTTATAATGATAATAATAAGTGATTTTCTTAGCAGAACCACTTAGAATTACATATTACAATGCAAGGTAGAGACACTAAATACTTTTTAATCATTATTGTTAAATATACTATTCATATTAAAAATACTAAGGGTCACTGGTTTAAAAAAAAAAAAATACGTTTTTTAATCAAAGAGTTGGAGAGGGAGCGTTTCCAATTCTGCCACAAAACATTTTAAAGTGAGCGTAAGTAGAGGCGATAATAGGGACGCATATAGCAGAATTCAGAAATACCAACTAAGCGCAATCCGCAAGGGTATTCAAGCAATTATTGTTCAGGGAAAGGTACGTCCATGACAACGTAAGACTAGGTCGATTTGGCCACCGAAAGCTTATTCAAGTAATAATGCTTAATGACCAGGAGGCCGCGATGCGCCGGGGGCTGGACGCTTCGAACGGGCGGCTTTTGACGTGCGCAGTCACCATGATGGATTACCGCCGTAACGGGGATGTGGTGGGGGCGTATTCGCTGCCTCCAAGTTTAGCGTCGCTTTTCATGCAAATAAATATCTGGATAACATTTCAGCTGACAACATTTATACGTGTCTGACATAGACGTATGAGACAAAACTGGAGAAATTGCTTCTGGAAAATAATTCCCGTTTCAAAAAGAATAACAAAAACATTTAAAAGACAGATCTGGGTAACTTTTCAGCCCGATCCCGGAATGCGTAAATGCCAACAAAACAAGTCAAGCCACCTTAAGCTGCTATTTTACGTCTTAAGTATATGGCCAGTACACGAAAATAAAATAAAACCGACTGAAATACATTAAAACACGGTGTATTCCTACAAAGCACCGCTACATTGATATTTTCTTTAAACCGCCAGCGAAACTGAGCAAAAAGCTGTCATCTTTCATTCACTAACACGCCGAGTTTTGTCGTTATTATTCGGTGCATATTCTAAAAAAGCAATGCAAGAGGTAACAATCATACGAATACACGGCGAATACGTCTCGCCATTTAAAAAAAATAAGCAGACACTGCAACATCTGCTACTACAAGGTGCTGGAAATGAGACGGGGGGAGCATTAAATATGCACATCTTCCTTCGCTACACGCGAGTCTGACACCCCGCTTCAGCCCGTCTGCAGCTTATGTATAATTCAGAACAGCGCTGTGAACTTAAAACAAAACTATCCGCAATGTGCGCGTCTCCTCTGCTGTGATTTTTCTTCAGGAGCAAACTGAGGTCCGCAGGCAGCCTCGCTTCTGCCGCCACCGCCACCGCCGCCCGGCCGCCCCGCACTGTGCACTTTCGGGAATTCGGAAACCCGGATTGATAAAGACTAAAGGTTTTTTAATTCTCTCTTCAGCACCTTTTTTGGCACTTCAGGAAAAACTATTTCCCTGGCAGTAAAACTCCGAAGGTGGAGGAGCCATGTGCCTTTTGCACATGGAGTAAATTCTTCACCGATTCACACGTATAAAATAATAATGACAGATAACGGGAATATAAATATTTCAATTGCAACTTATTTTCTTGCAAAATGCATGACATACAGGGGAAAAGTATACTGCAACGATAATAACAAACGTCTTATGAGTATTAGGACGTGTACATTATTGATACCTCGGAGCGCAGGCATTTTCGTCACCAGCAGCCGGTGCTAGGCGCGACCCCATTTACGGCTCTACTTTTGGGGTGAAGCCCGCAGATGCAGACAAAGCACGCGGGCGCCTCGCGCGCACGGACCATGCTGGCAGGCGGCGTGTCTCGCGGCTGGCACCATGTGCCCGCGTGCATTTTTAGCAGACGCGTTAATTATGTATGTGCGCGTACATCTGCGCCCGTATTTCCGCACCTATTTATACCTGCCCCACTGTGGCAGCACGTTTCACCACTGCTATACAGGTTTTTTTTTGGGGGGGGTGAGAAGCTTAACATTGTTCTAATAGACATTTAACAGTTTCCCCCCTCTTCCCTGCCTCCACCAAGCAGATACTTACAGCCTCTCTGTGTTCCTGGGAATGTTCCTGGGCACAGTCCTGATGCCCAATCCATGGCAGTCCACTGTGGTGCCACTGCAGGTGCAGAGAGCAGGGCAGGCGTCGGTGAGCCCAGCAGCCAAGGCGGCCCACCCCAGCAGCACCCAGCACCACCGGCGTGCTCTGACCCCGGCCTGGCCACCATCCCTGGGCATACTTGCCGCCAGTTACAACCTTCGCCACCCGGCCTTGGTCCTCAGTCCCACAAACCTGCTGTCCTGCCTCAGCGCAACTCTACCTCCACCAGTGAGCAAGAAAAATATTGTTTAAAATCTAATGCATTAAAAAAAAAAGACTTGCACAGATAACTATCTAAAAATGTTTTCACGTCTTTGACAGGAATGTTTTAATTAAATGCCGAACTGCTATGATGAATCTGTGTTCTTTGCTGTTTAGTTATATCCTTCTCTAATCCAAATTTGTCCCTTTTTCAGGCTCTCCTGTGCTGTCTGTCTCTCAGTGGAGATGTTCTCCTTCTCCGCTCTGGAGTTCGATCTTTCTCTCTTCCACTCCAGTGTCTCGTATGCCAGCCCATGAAAGAGGGAGCAGGGCAAGAGCAAAAAGGGAAAAAAGAAAAAACAACACACACACTCTCTCTCTCTCTCCCTCGCTCGCTCCCTCCCTCTCTCTCTCTCTCATACACACACAGCAGTAATCCATCACAAGGATCTACAAATAGCAGCTCTTCGACTCCTCCCCTCCCAAACACCCGCACCCCACCCCCCCCCCCCCCCCCCCCAAACCCCCCCCCCAACCCCGCCCCCCCACCCCGCCCTCCCGCCAAACCGG
>JAABNY020000040.1:3363201-3374732 GCA_015164015.2 Brevimyrus niger | reverse complement strand
CGCGCCCACCCAGCCCCACAGCACCCCCGGAATCGGCAACGTGCATGGAGGAGTCTCATCCGACCCCCCCCCCTCCCTCCCCAACACACAAGAGTTGCCCACAGCTCCATAAAGAATCAGCTTCGTACAGTGGGGGAGTGGGGGGGGGGTGTTCTAGTAGCTTGGGGCAGCGTCGGACAACTCCCCTGCACCACCCCCTTCTCGACCGAATGGAGTGGCAGGAAACAATCAGCTTTAATTTGGATGTGTGTGTAATTGAGAGGGGGAGAGAATCTGCCAGTGAAAGGAGAGAGCCAGGCCTATAGTCACAACAGACCCCATTCTAAATTTCTAAAGTGGGGTGGGCCCAGAACACACAGAGCATGACAGGAGGTGGCCGAAAAGGGTGATGAGGGGGCTTATTTACCTGCCGTTTGCATTGAAGGGCAGAGGGCCAGGCCCTGGAAACAGACAGGCTGTGAGTCAGGGACCAGGGGAGGCACAGCACTGGAGATGTGCTCAGGGACTCTCTCTTTGTTCTGCCTCTTCAGACAAGCAACGGCTTTGGTGTCTCCCTTCAAATTCAAAAAGGCATGGTCAGAACAACCCCACCCCCCCCCCCCCTCCCCCCCCCCCCCCCCTCAAACTCAAAAAGGCACGGCCAGAACACCCCCCCCCCCCCCACCCCCCACACAGACCAAACCCTCCCCTCCAGCATTCAACTGGCACTGCACTCAGCCACCTGGGGCCCGACACACCCCTGGCACAACTGCAAACAGATTTGTCTTTAATTATCCATAATTAGCTAAGTTATTTCATCCTTTGTCGCACGTTCCCATCTCGTGGAAATCGGTGTAATTGCTTAAGGTTGTGCCTCGCACTTTGGCGGCGGAGAAAATGGATTTGCAGGAAACACAAGTCAAACATGCAGACTGCTGCAGCGCAGTGTTAGAAATATGTCTGCCACAAGGCGATAATGAGCCATGTGATGAGTGCTTGACGCGTGTTAAGAGAACGACGTACTGTGCAGCCGGTACTGGTCCAAAGCCCTTGCACCCCCCCACGCCCCCCCCCGCCCCCCCCCGCCCCCCCCCCCCCCCCCCCCCCCCCCGTCCAGAAGAAAGCGACGACGGCTTGCCAAGTTGGCGCCCCAGCCGCCTACCTCGCCAGATGAGTTGCGCGGCACTGTGTGTCTGTACATATCTACAATCCTGGAGCTCAACTTTCTCACCAGACTGCATTTATGGGTCACAAATATATATTGATGCCACAACTGGCTGCCCTCGACATCGCAGTCGACTTGCAGGAAGGGCGATGCAGCGCAGCGCCAGACCGGCTCAGTAAATACGGACATGCACGCTCCCTTCGCGATGGATATCATCAGTTTGACCAACTTAGCAGAGCTTCGCCTAATGAGTTCTGCAGCTTCGGTTTGTTCTGCCTTGTGGGTTCGGGCACTCCTTAATGTACGAGTCACAAGCATTAAAGCGCATCTGGGGAACCCTGGGAGCGAAACGTTAAATGTCAGCACGCAATAGGGACGGCCCCGTGCCTTTTAAAGACAGCGCAGCCGCCGAGCCTGTCACAGGCGCTCGGCAGAGACCCCGAGCAGCTGGCTCACATCCGCCCGAGCCGGCGGCATCTTCGCAGTTATCAGCTGCGCGTCTGCATTCGCCGTCTCGGGTCACCGCCAGTACAGCGGTCCCAGAACCGAAAGCGGCGCTGTGTCGAAGGGGACAGCGGCCCCATTTCCACGCTTCATTTCCTTTGGGCTGGAGCCTGTGGATACAATCAAGCCTGAAGACATTCAGCATGCAGAACGCCAGGCTGCGGGAAGCTGGACAACTGTAACATTCAAACGGTCATTTACTGAAGTTAAGCAAAAGCCCGTTCCACACACATGCTTCATTTTAAATGTAATATCCTCGAGAATATTAATCTTAGTCCAGGCCGGGGATTGTGTACCAGTGGCGCGCTCCCAGGAAGGCAGGTTCATATCTTAGAGTCCTTGCCTACTGGTGCTTCTGTTGTACATTTGGCTGCGACCTTTGGTAAAACTACAGTGAGGGTTGAACGTTACATTAATACCCTTTGGCATCTGAGGGGATCAGCGATAGAGCTGAATCTGCAGCCTTCACGGAACACACAAACATGTAAGTAAAGCATAATGTATATATGAAGCAAGACAAAAATACACAGGGACACTCGGTGAAGTCGGACAGGTGGCGGCGCGCTTAGCGTGAAAGGCTACATGCCGGACGCGGGCCAGGCGGGGGGCATGTGGCAATGCGGCTCCAGGAAAACGTGCCCCGATGGAATACTGCCCAGAATACATGGACAATGCTTCAGCTTCCTATATTATCCTCATCTAGTAAGGAAGTAGGCCTAGTTACGAGAACGGACAGTGGTTTGACTTCGCCTACTCCTAACTGTTATCACTTTCAAAGAGCGTGCATCCTGACAATAACTAGTTCATGGACCTTAAAGACCGATATCTAAAGCTATTCAGCTTCAACCTCCATGATAAAAATAAAATGCAATTTTTCTGGGAAAAATCAGAAAATATATTTGGTACATTTACCAAAAAAAGTGCCCAGTGAATAAGACATAGTGAAATACGTTGTATAAAGTTTTTTAGTTCTCTACATGCAAAATCAAAAAAGCCAAATAACGTATAGGGAATTTCCGTTTTCTTTGATACACCGCCATCTAGTGGCTGGAAACTTCAACTACAACATCAATGTGGTAAACAATGTATGATCGATGGATTTTAAATTACAACACAAACAAATGAAGCAGTTAGAACAAAAGAAAAAGTTTAATCCAAGATAGAAAAAAATATTTTTAATGGTACACTAAATTATATCATAGAAATATAAAAAAGCACATGTGGACAGACAATGTTTTTACAGCAGGTAAACAGAAACGGAATTAATTCCGACAAGTACCCGGCAACGCATGCGAGTGGTTTTGCCCTGTTCATTCCTTAGATGATTACAACAACAGAACCAAACTTTTACCAGTGTGTCTCATCTCTATGGCAACCTTTCAATTAAGAATAAAGCACGCGGCAGTTTGGACAAAAGCCTGATGAAAGAAATGATCTCAGAGGTTAAAGTTAATCACCAGGAAGCTTCAAAGTAGGATATAAACACATCCATCAACTGAATAGAGGTGAGCAATTAATAAAACAGGGAAAAACATTTAAAAGCCACCATAAAATTTTATTCACTGTACATCCAAGTCCAAAAAAGACAAGAATAAAAAAAAAAAGACTCACAGGATAGCATCAGGAGTGTATAAAATCCACAGGGGTTTTAAGGTAACAGCTTATGATGTTTTGTAACAGCGAAGCACAAACACTTCCCTCTTAAAAGGATGGATCTCAGTTAGGAGGACAACACATGCAATCGTTTAAAGTGAAAGACGCTCCACTTGCCTCACAGGCTGTTATGTGATATTTACAGCAAAGTGCCTCTTTAACACCCTAGAGTAATCAGACTTCTTGAAAACGGGAAACAATTAAATGAGAAAGTACCATGGAGAAAAAAAGAAAATCTACAGATGCATTACTGTCATGAGACAAGGTTTGATGGCTGCTGCTTGAAGATTCCCTCAGAACTAAATAGGTAACTATGTAAAAATTACCCTACAACCAGTATTTATAACTTTCACAACCCATTCTTGGAGATAAACCAGGATTTTCAAAAGTGGTTTATGCAGATTTGGAAACGAACATTGTTTACACTCTGCCGGTTTAAATAAATCAACTATACTAATTACATTTTTAAAACATATGTATATTTTCAAACCATACGTAACACACAATTCTTCCAGTAATTAACCAGAAACAAAAAGCAGAATAGTTCTAACAGTATTATTTTTATCAGAGTTTATCAAAACAATATCCACTAAACAAAAGGAGATGGACTTGCCGCACAGGGGAGATTTTGAATTGAAAATGTACATTAAAATACTCCCATTGACTGTACAAGATACAAGCAGATTAGCATTTCACCCACACAAACCTGTAAAAGGATCCAATCTGACATGCCTCGCCATCGATTCAGAGAAACCAAATATCACTTGCAGAACAAACTTCCATTTCATCAGTCACCAAGCCCATTAAAAAAAACCTTCTTGACCTTCTCAACAACAACTCTCCCGCCACCAAAACATCTAGTTTTTTTCCCTCCCAAAACATCCACAACCTCACCTAACCCATCATACACATAAAAAAAAAAACTTTTGTTTTCTACAGACATTTTGAGAAACACAACCTTGAGACTCACTGGTACAACAACAACAAAAGTAAACAAAGACGATGTCCTTGTGCGGGAAGTCTCACCATTTCATAGATGCGGTCGTCCCTGGTAACATAGTCAGCTTTGCAGCCAACGGAACCACTATTTTGACCTTGAGAGCACCAGACAGCTCATACGTCACAGTATACACAATTACTCAAACAATTAAAAACAGCTTATGGAAATAAAATTGTACAAAAAAAAAAAAAACTCCCAGAGGAAGGTTGGAGGCCAGACTGATGAGGTTAAACATAGAAACATTTTTAGACAGCAGAAGACAAACGGCAAAGGAATAGACATAATATCTATTTAAAAAATAACATCCCATAATATCAATTTAAGGAACATCCCAGAGGAATTCAGGCTCATCCCAGGATAAAAGTAAACCTAATAGCGAGAAATCATGTCCATTAACTTGAAATCCAGTGGAGTCTACATATATGGTCTACATATCTTTAAAAAGAGTGGTACAGGAGTGAATAAATATCCACATAATGGTGGAATAAAGTCTCCCAGGTAAATATCATCACATATTGTTTATGCTGGCATAAAAAAAAAAAATTAATTAATAAAAAAAATAATTCAGTCCTGCAGGGAATTGGAATATACCACAGTCGTTGTGCAATAATAACATTAATGCTAACATTAATATGGCTCTTTGTGACCCCCCCCCCCCCCCCACAATTCCAGCCTTAGCGCCCTTTTATCTGCCTAAGCATTTCTGCTTCAGTCTGCATTTGATGCATGGATGTCGCATGCTGGCCCAGTTTGTGTGTCTGACCGCCTGGGCCGGCCACAAGGCAGCTGTGCTCCTACAGCATAGCAGGTCGATGTGCAGCTCTCACGTTACTCACAGGGAAGGGCCCAGGAACAGACAGGCGGCCGGCGGCGGCGGTCTCGCCGGGCCACGCGGCAAGGGCACGGGAGCGGCGGACGGCAGGAAGCAGCTGCCTCACCATGCGGTCACTTACAGCACCTTCAATCGCGGCGCTTACAAATCACATTAAAACGTAAAAACATAAAACAAAATAAAAAATAAAATAAAAAAATCTTCACTTGGAGAACCAGTGTAAAATGATCCCTGCCTCTACACCGAGGACTCCTGTGTAGGTGTAAACCACACGTTGGGGATGGAAGACTCCTGAAAAACAGAAGGATTCAGACATAAGGCACACAGCGCCCTCTAGATAACAGCTAAACATAACTGTACTGTGTGCAATGCCTGTACTGGGGAGCCAGCCTCAAAGACTTTACACTAGGTGGGAATTAACATATAAAACTGAAATTACTAGGTCCAGCTAAGATGCTTATATAGAGCTATACAATAACATTCATATAAATGTTGATATAAGCACCATACACACACCATTTAAATAAAATCACTAAAATCTCAAAGCCATTAACTTTTATTAGTGATCACGTTTCTCCTACATGTACTGATTCTCTCTGTGCCTTTGACACCAGCATCTTGTTGGTGAGACAATGCCCCCTAATGGAACTGATCGGCATTACCGTAGAAACAAAAGTCTAAGGGGCAGCTGACGTCACCAAAAGACGCCGTTAACCCCCCCCCACCCTCGCCGCATCCCCCTGGTGGCCACCTCTGTTCACTGCGCCAGTACCTGGTCCCAGCAGATGACAGCCGTCCTGGGACAAAGGGCAGGGTTTGTCACTACTGCCGAATCATGGCCTGACTGTGTCTAGGGAACAAGACAGTAACATCATCAGACGTAGAGCACAGATTAGCAGCGAAACAAACTGAAAGGCATCATGAGAACAGCCTTCACCCATGGTGCACAGCTCCACACAGAGCTGCAGAACAGCGGAGTGCGGCGGGTTCCTTACAGCGTTCCGGCTGGGGTTCTCCTTAGCGTGTCCCTGTGTGGGGTTGTCTGCAGATGGGGGCGTCCCCAGGCCTCGCCTTTCTGCCGCTGTCTGGCTCCCGAGGACTCTTTTCTGCGGCACAGGACGGCGGTTAAACAGTTACTACTGCTGATGCTTTGCCTGGTTAATTTCAGCGCAAACTTCTTTCAGTGACACGAATATAATTACAGGTGAAGAGTGTCCTTCTTCATGGAAACGGCAGCAGGCTGATAGCTGAAAAGGTCATTCTACCATATTATAATTATTACCTTTTATTGTGAGTGTCTTTATACGGAACTTAAAGCCTTGCGCCTTCAATCCCCCATTTACAAGGCAGGGTAGGTAACTCGACCGCGGGGCCCACCTTGATCAGCCCCCCGAAGGACCGGGAGCGGGGGTGCTTCTTGCTGGTGGGGGGGGTCTGGCAGTCGTATCCTGGCGTCCCTGGTGTCACACCCTTCGCGAGCTAAAAAATTTGGTGGGCGGAGCCACAAGACAGACGATCACTACTGGCTTACCAAAGCGAAAAACCTCTCCCCAGTACTCAGCTACCAGGGCGCACCCAGATACACGTTAGCAGTGCAAGTTACTGAAGGAAACGCACGCCGTTTGGGCTAGCACACTGACCCATCTCGGTCAGAGAGCCTACACTGAAGCTCAACCAGGCCCATGATCAGCTCCGTGCAAAGTGCACTTTTCCCCTCTATCAGGAGCTGGTACAGGCTGCCCCCTGCTGGTCAGTGTGGATATACTCGGAAGCCACCTGGCGGATGTACTTCTTTTTCTTGGCGGACTCGGGCAGGTTGTTGACGTGGCGGAAGAGCTCCCTGAGTGCTTCCTCGGTGTGTGGGTTGGCCTCGGGGTCTGGGCCGGACCGCTTGGAAGGCGTCGCGCTCGTAGAGGCAGGCAGGTCCAGGTCATCCTGACACAGATGACAGACATGGAAAAGGGATCCACTAGGTTCCCGGCTCCGACGCTGGTCGACACGCGTGTCACAGAACAACGCTGGAGGAATAACTACCTTGGATTGGGGGATCTTCATTGCCACAAGCTGCCTTCTTGCGTGCTCCCTGATGTAACCAGGCGCCTGCAGAGACGGACACACTTAGGGACGAACAGACCTAGTCTGTGAGACCCACAGGGCTTTCGCGCATCTCCAAGCAACCCCTGCAGGCAGCTGTCTACCACCACTCAGACTAACACATGTGTGTGGGGCGCCCCCTGCTGGCCATAGGATGTTATGGGAACCCAAAGTGACTTTTTGCATGGGATCCCAGAAACAAAAAGGAAAAAAAAAACAAAAAAAAAAACTTATGACCCAATCAGAGGCCGATACCTGGCATGAAACACAAAAATGGCATCTTAAATTGTTATTTTACAAAAATATACAATATACAGTACTAGTCGAAAGTCTGGACACACCTTTAAAAGCCTGCCTCCATTTCAGCTGTTATTCACCTTACAGTAAAAGGCCCCGAGGCAACAAACTTAAACTCTAATATTACCACTACTAAGTGACGTGTTCCACATCTGAAAATTTCCTCAAATTTTAGCCTCTCTGAAAAATCCGCCTTTGGATTCTATGACAGCGTTGCAGACCCTTGACATTCTTCCAGCCAGCTTCCACACGTAGCCACCTGCAATGCTTCTCCAACAGTCCTGAAGGAGTTTCCACAAGTTTTGGGCACCAGCTGGACTCTTGCTGTTACTTTTCGATCCAAACCATCCTAAACCTGCTCAATAGGGTTTAAATCGGGGAGGATCGTTGGGGGCCCAAGTCATTGGTCACGACACTCCTCTCTTTCCTCGTTTCCAAGATCATACGGTATGATAACCTCGATATGCGCTTAGGGTCTTTACATTGTTAAAAGAAAATGGCTTTCAGTAGAGGTGTAATTCTGAGATATGAAACGCTTCTCTTGGCTGTTGCAATATTGGATACAACTTCATTGCCTCAAGGTCTTTTACTGCAAGGTGAATGAAACAGCTAAAATAGAGAAATACATTAAAAGCAGGTGAGTGGAGACTCTCGACAGGTACTCTATGTACAAACAGGAAACATCCAGTGAAAACAGCAATGCCTTCTCCTCTAACGGCCATATCACGAACGGCGAGACTGACTCGGAAGAGTTTCTGCGAGTGCTTGATGAGAAACGCCATGCCCTCGTTCAGCTTTTTGATGTTCCCTTGCAGGTCGGTCGCAGTCATCTAGAACAAAGAACGAGTTAATTAAAGCAAGTTCATCCAAGGGAAAGAAAACACCCCACAGATGCTGTATAGCGGGGGCTTGCGATTGGGACTCTTGTGTGCTTTGGGAAACATTTTAATTAGCGATTAATCAGCACCTGAAAAGCCAGATGCAGTTTTATTAGTGACTTAATTACTTGGGAGCCACATAATAGGCGTCCCTGACAGGCAAAATTACTCGAATGCACACACCATGGCTGCAATAAAAGGCTTTGTGAACCGAGTTAGCTCAGGGGTGATCCGAGAATGTTTTTAGGGTGGGGGGGAATATGAAGGGGCAACCTTATCTGCCAATGAGATGTTATGAGTTGGTGAGTGACAGGGGAGGAGGCACTATGAAGGCCAATCAGCTTTCAGCTGGGGGCAGTGGCCCTGTGGTCCCCGACCCCGAGTGAGTCAGATCACACGGGAGGGGCAGAGAGACAGGCGAAGAGGAAACAGGTGGGGAAAAAGTAGGAAGGTTGTTCGCGGAAAAACCCGGAAAGGGGGGGGGGGGGCAAAAGAGCAAAGAAAAGCAGGAAAGGAGGACAAGCGGTGGGAAGAATAGAGGATGGAGGAGGGAAGACAAAGGGGAGAGAAAAAGAAGAGAAAAGAAAAGCAGGACAGGAGGAGTAGGGAAAGGAGGGAGCTCTGGAGGGTCACCTACATTCTTGGGCCACATGACGTGGGGCGCGAACATGAGCGCCAGGTTGAAGGCGGACATCTTGTTGGTGTCCTGTCGCCGGGCCGTCTGGTAGAGCAGGTCGAGCAGCAGCTTCAGCAGGCTGCGGTTGGCGGGGGGCAGCAGCAGCAGCAGCAGCTGCAGGGCCTCGATGCGGCGCTCCTTGTCGGGGAGCGTCGTCTTGTTGCCGCGCTCGTCAAACAGCATCAGGTCTGTGGCGGGATGGGTGGATGATGGAGGTTAGAAGGCTGTGGGTCCTGGAGCCCCGCCCCCCCAGCAACCGCGCCCGCTCGGCCACTCACCCGCTATCTTCAGGTGGGCGTGATAGTGCCGGTGCGTGAGCAGAGGTTCTGGCAGCTCCCCCAGGAAGCTCTTCAGCAGGCTGGCCACGTCGTTGGGGTGGTAGTCACCCGTCTCCAGGTCGATGTCCACCCCGCTGTCCAGCATCTCCCGCAAGGCCTGCTGCCGGATGCTATTGCCCGGGACCCGGAACAGGCCCTCGACATGCAAATCTGAGCAGGCCGCCGACACAGAGACAGCAATGGGCATTTTAACAACGCACTGACAGACTGCAGCAAGCACAGCCTGCTTTACAGAATTAGGGCGCCAGGTACCAGACTTGTAGTATTTCAAAAAAAAGTACAAACACTATGGAACTTCTAGTGTTGGGGATTTTTTTTATAGATACTTTTCACTTTATCGTTATTTTCGGAGATGCCTTTTCAGGATGGCAGATATATTGTATGTGTGTGAGGCAGGTTATCCACATAAACAAACTGACATTGAAAACATTTGCAAGTCCCGCCCCAAAGTCCCTAAGTCCCTGCAATACCCCAGCTTATTTGGTACTGGTGCCTGCCCAGAAATCAGAGGAAACTTTAGGTAAATTACCAAATTTTTTATGCCAAAACTACAGTACCTGGTGCAGTGCAACTATGGGACTTAATGCTATACAAAACATCTTCATGCCCGAAACCAACGTCTCTGTGTGTCTGTGAGCAGAAATCTGCATCACACTAAACAAGCACTACATGGGCAAAAAGTATAAGAATTTGTGCTATTTTAATTGGGAGCAGTCAAGCCCACCTGACCAATGACACACAAAGACTGTGGGCTAAAGGCCGCGCAGAGTCAGTCTGGCAGCGTGTTCTATAGGAAGAGCACGACGGGAGCCCTCACTTCTGCTCAGGTACTCGATGAGCTGGCAGATCTGAGCGATTCCTTCCTCAGTCAATGGTGCGCCAAAGACAACTCCCTTCTCTGAAAAAGGGTAAACACACATGACAGTAATAAACAGTACCCCGGGATACTTAAACCGCTGATATTCAGTATAAATGCAAAAGCCGGGCGGTCATACATAACATTAATTCGCTGCAGCACGCTGCATAGTTCAATAATAAAGGCATGTTTACTGCCGAAAACCCATCTCACTGAAATTACAAAGCATAACAAAGACCCTGAAATTTAATGAGACACTCAGCCTCATATAACTCAACACAGCAGAGCCAGAAAGTTGCGGCACCAACTATTTCATTATTGACTATTTATATGGCCCAAATGATGCCAACTCAATTTTATTTCATAGTCTTGTCCTAATCTCTTTACTAATTGATTATTGAACTTCAACTGCTATTACTGGGGGAGATTTCAACACCTGTACTGATGAAACACTGGATCGATCAAAAGGGTACTCCAACGAGACAAACAATATATTATAGACCTCAGCCTTGCAGATATTCAGCATCTGCCAAACCTCTCAGCGAGTGAGTACACATGCTCCACCAACACCCACCAATCATTCTACCATACACATTATTTTCTGACAGCCAACCCTATTTTAACCGACGTACCCAAAGCCACAATTCAACCAACTCATCTCGGACCACGTTCCAGTCGGCTCTTGCTTTATCGACAACCACTTAAGGCCAGGCAGAAGCGGACGGTGCTTCAATACACTTAAAGATACTGATGTCAACACATACTTCAGAAAAGAGCAGGCATTCTTCTTGGAAATGAAAGACTCTTCTAGAAAAGTCAGAAATATTATGAAGTAGTGCCAAGAGGGAGGAGGCACCCTTACAGCCAGCATATTACAGATATTGGCTTAAGAATAAGAAAAATCTATAGGTTGGGCAGCTAGAGGCAGATAGAAAATACACAAGAGGAAACAGGAGTAACAGTAAACCTTCAGATTACCAAAAAAAGCAAAAGGTCACTTGTGGATCTGACAAGATGCTCACAGAACGACATACCCAGCACAAGCTGCCCAGAATCGACCTCTGCACTGAGGACATTCCACCCTCAACATTGCCGACAGGGAATAGCCACGATTCACCATGTCTGGCAGGGAATCACTGGGAAATGCATCTGAGACAGAATCAAGTAAAAACCTAAGTGGATCATAAAGACCGACTTTCTTTAATAAAATAGCACGGCTTATTAGCAGACCATACTTCATTTGGTCAACAACTGCTGTC
>JAABNY020000040.1:3312248-3336669 GCA_015164015.2 Brevimyrus niger | reverse complement strand
CCCCCCACCCCAAATTGCCACTACCCCTTACTAGGTTTAAGTGCTTTGAAAAATAAGCAAGAAATGGGCCAACCAGTCCATGTTCTCGGGTTCCTCAGGTTTCTAAGCTCTGGTTCCACACTATGGAACCTGAACCCCTCTAATAAAGACAGGAGTGGAGCGGAATACTAACCTACTGAGGGTCAAGCAGCACATGTGACCATGTAGAGAAATGAGACACTGCCTTTGGCCCTCAATGTGCCATGGAAGACTTTTCACTAATTCCTGGTAGAAAGCTGCTGGTTTAGTGCCCGACTCCTGCTTCGAAGCCTCACTGCCTTCCACTCCGGAAGATTCCATTCTCAACCTTATCCCCAGTCATCTAACGTCCCCAAATATGTCCCATCAGGTGTCAGTCAGGTATAATTCACATGCTAATGTCTCGGGCCCTAGGACCATGTCTCTGGTAATCCAGATATGCTGTGCAAACGCTGCGAGGACGGTTTAGAGCGATTGGAGCCATCTAATATCTTACTCCTGCTGGCCTGATCTTCCTACGTTTATACCTGGGGAAGCTGAAGAATGGCAACATCGTGTATCCCAAACTGTTGATTTCAATGGTGTTGGTTGTCATAGAAACAGAATGACTAGAACGGTTAGCACTGCTGAAAGAATTGTGTGCTGGGTGGGCAGCTACATTGCAGTGACACTAATCTTTGTTATTTTTATGTTAAAACTGTTATTTTGTTACTCATGATAAAAGATAATGATTAGAATATTAGACATCTCATTGTTTTTATATCTAGATTATGTGTTTTCAATGAAATGTGTTTATTTCATTATATCAATGAAAATGAAAGTAATTTCTTGTTATTTCAATTGTTTATCTGTAGGTGGCTACACAAGAGGTATTTTCTTACAAATACAGCTTGAGCCATTGTTGTTATGAAGGAAGGTTAGATTGTTTGCATAATGAACTCACTTGTCAACATGAAACCATCGAAAGAAAATCTGATCACTGTCAGGACTGGTGAGAAACGTATGGATCCAAAGGGCAGTCCTGAGAAGACAACCAAGTCTGTCGCTTATGGCTGCGGCTGGCGGAGTCCATCAGAAAAGGTCCTACAGAGAACTGCCCCTCTTGTGGATGATCATTTCTGCCAAGCTGTGGGCAGCCAATCGGAAAGCGATTCATCACTGGCGTTAGGAGACGGCGGGCATCCCGGCGGCTCAGCGGCGCCTCTGCAGAGCGGGCAAGTGTCTGTTTCACACGTCTATACTTCACTGACGCCCAATGGCTGCGGCTTCTCCCGCCACCGGCTGGTGTGACCGTCCGGCGTAAGACGCCGCCGATCGGCGTTGCCTCTTTTCGGGGGCACCCCGCGAGAGCGCGCGCTTAAAATAAACCGTGTCACGCCCAAATGCTGGGCTGAGCCGCGGACCGAAGGCATTGGCCAGGGACACGTAGAAGTGAGGAATGTGACGCAGATTATGGGCCGCTAGCTGTATCCTGTCATATTTAAGCAGTCGCAAGGCTGTGTGGTGTAGCTGAAATGCACCAATTAACCTCCATTCATTTCTCAAATGAACAAAGGCTATAAGACAATTCAATTATTCAGTGAATACTTTTCTAATCTATATAGCGTCCTTCAAGATCAGTTTTCCCCCCTCCCTTCAGTCGGATATTTTAACGTGTCTGGCTCTGAAACATCCTCCGGCGAGCTGGCAGCTTTCTTTTCATCCTACGGGTCACCTGGGAAAGCTGGAGGCGCCAAGTAAAGGGGCGACTTCCATTGGCGTTCACCAAAATGGCCGCCGTTGACGCCTATCACCCGAGTCCAACTCCAAGCTCAAAACAAAACCCAGAGCCTTCCTCTATGTCATCTTTGATTTAGGCACCACGAAAACCCTGCCTGTTCATAAGTGACCATAAGACACTGAATGGAACATTGGTAGTTTTAGCTTCAGTGCTAACTGAGACCTACAGCATGTATAGGAACACATGGGGAGCACAGGCTAATAGATCCAGCACAGGTTGCAGTCTTCAGTAAGCAAAAGCCCCGACGTTCGAAATGCGGCCTGTGTGGAGGACCAACAACGCACACCCTAAAATTAACATGACCACAGGTGATAACATTTACAGAATGGACAGAGCTCTGTTGGACACGCACTGTGAAAGCCACACAGCTGAGACGTTCACCCTGGTAGGGGCCTTCAGCAGAGCGTTTGCCTCGTTAGCGCCAATCTTCCATGTCTCGCAGATCTGTCCGGCTGTCCATCTTCTCACCACTTCATTGTGCCGCTTGACGGATGTGCATAACCCAAGGACCCTTATTGGTCCTAAAAGCCATTCTCTGGTATTATAACACAACGTTTCTTATGCCTTAGAGGAGCACATATAGAATTTGAAATCAGTTAACCCTAAACAGCAGTTGAGGGTATATTATGCAGGAGACTGAGTGTGAATGTCTTGGAAGATATTCCTGTGGGTTGTGTCATTTATAACTATCACTGGGGGTGGGATTGGCGCTGCTAAACGATCACGTAACCGTTCACTCATACTTCACCATGCTAGATCAATCGACTGATTGAATGGGTGAACAATAGGCTGGTAACGGCCATTGAGACCAAAAGTGACAAAGGCATCTACGCGACAGCAGGGCACATCACGATGGTGTGAAAAAAGAAAAAGAACAGTGGACTTCCTGCTGAATATGGCCGCTGGTTTTTCCGGATTATTCCGATGGAATGTCGGGAACAGCTCTGCCATGACTACAGTATGACCTAACCCTTCCACGACCCCGAACTCTTCAAGCTTTGTGCGAGTCATCTGACCTCCAAAGGGCAAGGAGGCTGCTGAGGATGCAACGAGGAGACAGGTCTCTCTGGGTACATAACGAGAAGACAGGTCTCTCTGGGGACGCAACAAGGACACAGGTCTCTCTGGGGACATAATGAGAAGACAGGTCTTTCAGGGGATGCAACGAGGAGACAGGTCTCTCTGGGGACACAACGAGGAGACAGGTCTCTCTGGGGACACAACGAGGAGACAGGTCTCTCTGGAGACGCAACAAGGACACAGGTCTCTCTGGGGACATAATGAGAAGACAGGTCTCTCTGGGGACACAACGAGGAGACAGGTCTCTCTGGGGACATAGCGAGAAGACAGGTCTCTCTGGGGACATAGCGAGAAGACAGGTCTCTCTGGAGACATAACGAGAAGACAGGTCTCTCTGGAGACATAACGAGAAGACAGGTCTCTCAGGGGACACAACGAGAATAAATGTGAAGCTGGCTGCGAAAACATCTTCCTGCCAGATTTTCTGCATTTGGGGGATCGTGTGATGAACCGGAATGACAAAGGCTGCTATCCTCAGCAAGGTCGGGAGCACTGGGGCCAGGGGCTTAGAAGTTTTGGCGAGGCTGATGGGGATTGATGGGGCTGGGGGGGGCAGAGTCTGGTCTAACATGGGCCAGGAAGGAGCCCGGACGGCATGCACTGAAAAGCTCGCCCCAGCCGACGTCCCGTCTCCATGGAAACGCTTTAGATGACGTTGTCGAAGAGCTGCATGGACTGCATGATGTTTTCATCCTGAAGAGCAGGGGGAGGGCAAATATGGACACGCAGGTCAGCTGGCAAATAGACCACATTTTGGGTACAAAACTCAAAAAGGTTAGAATGTTTAAGGCCTGCTGTCCATAGTAATGCGAGCTGAATTCTATCTGTATTAGTTTTCCCCAGCAAGCCTCATGACAACATCTCATTGTGATTTAACCATTCCTGTGGTGGCATTGAGAGTCTACCACAGGATTGCTGCTAAAATGCAGGTGCTCCAGCGCGCCCTGCTGGAGAATCTCTGAAAAGGGTGGCAGCACATGACATCACACAATGAAGCGCGTACTGCAGTTCAGGCAGGAAAATGGCCACCTAATAACACCCCTGTTTAGATCACCTTGGACCCTGTCTATGGGGGGACCATAGTTACAGGATACAGGGTAACTTATTCCTGCGGACCCCTCAGGCTGTCTGGGAATAATCTCCGACTGCACTCCAGGCATCATGCAGTAATGTTGAGCTGACATCGTTTCCGGCCCACCGAATTCACGTCACTTACATCCATTGAAATACTTTTGCGATCTCCCCTGTTTCACTCACGGGAATCTGCATTTCACATCTATCAGGTCAGGATAAGATGAGCGCAACGCAAACTGCGGCTTTGCTGACCTTCTGGCAGGACTCGATGAACTCGTCGATGGTCACCACCCCATCATTGTTACGGTCCATTTTCTGGCGGAACAGAAGCAGATCAAGGGGTCACCAAACTTAGCAG
Source organism: Brevimyrus niger (assembly GCA_015164015.2). Lineage (NCBI taxonomy): Eukaryota > Metazoa > Chordata > Actinopteri > Osteoglossiformes > Mormyridae > Brevimyrus > Brevimyrus niger. Next base: position 3,332,359 of record JAABNY020000040.1, on the reverse strand, counting down.
AAAGCACGAAGAATTTCCCTGCAATGCATTGACGTACCATCCAAGGTGCCCCCCCCCCCCCAGAAAACAACGATGTCACCTGGAAGAAATTTTCCACGTGTTCCTTGGGGGCATCGTCCTGCATGCATGGATACGTCCACTTTCCCATCATGTCGTAGATGGACTTCATGATGTCCAGCATCTCCTGGGAGACAGATAAGGCACATTTTACGCGCTGAAGATCCTGAGTGCTTGAAGGACGAAGAGAAAACAAACCACCGCGTCTAAGGCTTCTTATTTCCATCACTTGGTCCCGTTTTTGGAATTATGTTCAAGGAGCCACCAAAACTGTCATATTTCAGACAAAAAAAAAAAAAAAAAAATGCGTGGTAGATGTTCCGAATCTCTGAAGAGTTCTGGGTGGGAGGATAAGTGATTAAATTTGAGAAAAGTTCCAACAGGCCCATCACCCACAACAACAGCAGCGGGATGGTGCTTCTCCTCACCTCTTTGGTAATACAACCATCCTTGTTGAGATCGTACAGGTTGAAGGCCCAGTTCAGCCGGTCATTAATGGAGCCCCTGAGGATGATGGACAGGCCCATGACAAAGTCCTGCGGCAGAAATTTGGTTGAGTGCAGGTTTAGTTTTCCTTTTTTTTAAAACATCGCAGACTGGAAATGAAGTTCTATCACGTTGTGCTTTCTGTCTGATGGCATGACTTCAGGTGGGTTTGCCCTGACGCTGAATATAAAGTCCCAACAACAAGCTACGTGCATTGGACCTTTGTTCTTGCTTCAGCGTATTTAAATTTGGCATATCAAGAATGAATCCAAATATGTTAAACCTTTCAACAGGCAAACCGCATGTCTCAGGACTCGGCAGAAAGAAAGACAAACTCGAGCTCACCTCAAAGCTGACAGAGCCATTCTTGTTAGTGTCAAATGCTTCGAAAAGGAAGTGTGCGTATGTGCTGGAATCTGGGAAAGAAATGGCGCATCTGCATAAAATATATTACATTTGGACGAATCACCATTGAAGATACACACTGAATAATCAAACTCTCAGAGTATTTAGGATGCCATTGTCCAAAGCACCGCTGTCTAATACCATGAAGAACGGCCTGTACCTCTGGTGGCAACTGACATTTTATTTGTAAGAGCCGAAATTGCTGAAATTGTTTGGAAGAGCTGAAATTGGGAGCAGTGTTTGCAAGTTACTATCCCCGCTGAAAAGATTCTCACAAAAAATATACTAAATTGTTTTCATAAATATTTTACTAAGCAAAAAAGCTGACTGTGATACTTTAAGCTACCTTCAAGAAAAAACATATTGTAAAGCAGCAAAATTATGTTAAAATACGTTGAATTCAATTGATTTTTGGTAGCACTTTGCTGATGTGCTTAGTTCAGATCCAGAGAGTAAAAGTCCAACCATCTAGTTTAGTTCTCTGTGACTGTGATTCTTTATGCTCAACTGGTGAGTTGAAACAAAATCTTGGTCTAGACTTGGTCTAGAGGTACTCTTTGGACCTCAATCGCTCACCTCTGGTTCCACCCACCTCTGGACTGTGTTTAACAGACACTCACCTCCCTGGGGGAAAAACTGTGAGTAGATAAGCTTAAATGCCTCCTCATTGACGATTCCACTGGGGCACTCCTGTGATGGGCCAGGAAACACGGTGTTAATGGTGGACAGAGTTTTAATGCCCCCACACCCGACCAATGGCCATCAAAATGCCCACCAAATGACAAAACTCTTATTATTTGATTGACATATGTGCCCCTCTCCCCTTAGTTCCATTAATGGGAGGGGAACCCTGGATCATGTCAGTGTTCACTTGGGACAGGGCCATAAAGGAAGGAAAAGGATGCCAGGGTGGTGCAGGGCGCGAGACAGGGGTGCCCCCAGGACAGAATGCCAGGGCAGTGCAGGAAATAAGACAGGGGCGCCCCCAGGATAGGATGCCAGGGCAGTGCAGGAAATAAGACAGGGGTGCCCCCAGGACAGTGCAGGGCACGAAGCAGGGATGCCCCCAGGATAGGATGCCCATTAGCCTAGCTGTGTGTTTTAGGATTGTGGGAGGAATCTGGCATTTACGCGGAGAACATGCACAGACCAGGGGAGGGATTCGAACCCACTTCCCTGCAGGTGTGAGTCAACGCTATCCATAATACCAACACTGCTCTCACTACCCTTCAGTGCCAAATATCTTATGTAACAACAGGACACCAGTTCCAGGACCAATAAGTGGAGTTGAGTGGGGAGGGGGTGTTTGCCCCACCCCCACTCAAAAAAACCCTAAAAATGAAGCTACTACTTTTAAACCTGTTACTTGCATCTTATCTCAGTTTGTCCCTCAAACCTCAAACTAACATTAAAGTGTGGGTTGTAGGGCCCAAACATGCCATATCTGAATATATCATCTCCCTGGGCAGCATGCAATGTACAAACAGGTTTTTTGTCACCTATCGGTTGCCATATGGTACTGAAAATATGCCACCTTGAAGACCAACGTCATCCGAGAAAATCAAGATCCCCACACGCCAGGATTCTATCTTTCCAGCCTCATGCAGCAGCTTGTGCACCCAGGCAATGGCAGACAGAACACAGACTAATCTGTATAATCGATTACTTTCCATGAGCGTGGTTAGTTATTGGGGTGATGCGGATCACGGAGACACATTAGCCCTTCTGGCCTATCATGGCATTAGCTTTACATCAGAAACTAGGGTGAAATGCCAGACTGAAAAATGCAGGCTGCAGCTTCTCGCAAAAAAACTGCTTGAAAGCATTCTCGTGGGAGAAAGCGGAAGCACTATGTGCCAGGTCATGTGACCACCATCACATCATGTGACCATCGTCAGGTCATGTGACCATCGTCAGGTCATGTGACCATCGTCAGGTCATGTGACCATCGTCAGGTCATGTGACCATCCTGTTCCAGTATACCTTTCCATTCACATTTCCAGTGTCCCTGCATGAGAGCCTATGAGGTCACACTGCTGCTGTTGTGACAGCAATCCTGGCAGCGACGCGTTTTTGCCCATCTGCACTTTAAATGAGGAATTCCCGGATTTGTATCTCCCGGTTTTATTCAAGGAGCCAGCTAGCGTTTTCCTCAGTGACTTTCGGGAAAAAAACAGAGCACCATTTGTAAGTTCATTCATGGGAGTAGGAGACTGAAAGAGACAGGAAGGAGGACTGACGTCGTAGGAGGTGGTGACTGTGTAGCGATTAGATATTCTAAGAGGTCCATTACACCATTCTCAGGTACGGAAACACCGGTGGACGTGAAACAAAGCCGAGACACAGCAGGTGATGCATTTCAGAAAGATTCTAGAAGACAGGAGAACTGTGGCTTACAGGTAACACCGGTATTCAAATACTGCAGGAAACAAAGATTGGTGAAGACAGGGGTCTGGAAGGATGGATATTGTAAGCGACGGACAGTGTCGGCCACAGATACTGCAGAAGCTGCGGGAACGACTCACGTTCTTGAAGCCCCGGTAGAGAATCTGCAGCTCCTTCTTGGTGAACTTGGTCTGTTCCAGCAGCTTGTCGAGGCCCTCGGGCCGGTAGCACACCGTGGAGAGCTCAAAGTCGTCCTCCACGCTGTCTGTGGGCGGGAGAGACACGGGACGGCTGTTTAATGACCGAGGCCCGCGTCTCCAGACGGCGCCCGATGGAGGAGACGAGCTCTGAGGTACACCACAGCTTATCTAACTGTACCCTGAGCATGGGAGTGACAGGGGGCAAAGGTCAAGGAGAAACCAATGTAACACGGCCCCATTTATGCATTACTCTTCATCCCCCAAGAACTCCCACCCCCTATAAATCATATCATATGGTTATATAAGACGACACCAAGAAATTGGTGCCATGAGAATTAATATTATGCTTCATGAAATTTGACGATGAAGAAACAACCAAGAGAATGACTCAGATATGCAGTGATACCAACAAACAGAACGTTAAGGAGAAGCAGACTGAGGTACTGTCAGCCAAAAATAACATCTATGCAGCGTAAGGAGTTTAAAAAAAAAAAAAAAAAAAAAAAAAAAAAAAAGATGACAGAACATCTTTCCAGAAAATGGGTCAGTTGTCCATATTCTCCGCGACAGAAAAACATTAAATGAAAGCAACTCCAAAGCAATTACAGCTCAACAGACACTCAGCGTTGTTTCTGGGTTCTGCATTACGGCGACACGTTTTAGGGTACAGAAATGACCTGCATCGCCTCACAATAAAGCTGCGTTTCAGGTATCCCATACTCCTCGCTCACACGCATGTGCGGCCCTAACATGCCTGCTTTACCAGAGCCCATAAGTCCAACGGAACACTGAATTTACAGAACATAAGCCTTTCGGCAAAAGTCCCCAAAGATCAATGTGCGAGTCAGAAGTCTGGTGACACCTGTCGAGTGTTTCTGGGGGAATCTTCCAGCTGCCTACCTAGGACTGGCCTCCGTTAAGGTGCAGATGTTTCCCCACTGAGGTAAGCAGAACGCGTCCACTCAGTCCAAGCATGCGTCGACACACATGGTGTGGAAGGTCGAGGTGAGCATTACCACTGGGAGTAAAAATAATCCTAATCTAACACCTTATCACAACACTTCAACCTATTTCCTCAGTTCCCCGGGTATGAGGCCCCAGTGACAATCAGACACCAGTGCTGTCTTATCTGTTCCCATTACTGGGAAAAATTGGGGGGAGAATGGGACTGAGACCAAGGTGTTTGGGTTTTCACTATGCATTGGGTGTGGCCATACCGTGTATGGGCAGGGCAGGGGGCGGAGTCAGGGAAATGGGAGGAGACAGACATATAAGGCAAAGGAGGCACTTGCATTGACTGACTGTGGGGGTGGAGCTCGGACCACAGCACGGCAGCAGTTTGAGGAATCTCTGCTTTATGGTTTTTTTGTTTTGGCTGGAGGGAGGGTTACCTGCAAGTCACCAACCACAGCGAGAGAGAGGTTAGATGGGGCAGGGCGGGGGCCCGGGGTGCCCCACTAGTGCTTAGGCACACAGGGGCATACAGACGTGGGACATGCATGCACACGCACACACACACACACACACACACGGCAAACTGCGATGGTGCACCGTGCATATCATGCAGCATTCTCATCGCATGCTTAAGCGTAATCCAGCTTCCTGCCCAGCAGCCGCACGCCATAGAGACGCAGTAGCAACTAACTAGCGATCAGAATGATTCCTGCTTAGGTCTCAGTGGTAACAGTGCAATTATAGGGCTATATAAGTGGTTAAGCATGCCTGCAAAACAATGAAATAATAATAATAATAATAATATTAATAATAATAATAACAATAATAATAGGCTCATTACGATGATTTCAAGACTGACTTTGATTTAGTGGGAGTGGAAGGCATTCCCAGGAAACTCGAGAAAAATTACGGAACTTTCCAGAATTGGCGCTGTGCAATGTACTTCTGAGTTGTTTTTTACAAGGTGTATGAGATCCTTTTGGGGCAACAGATTGCACAATGGAACCCTCGCCTGGTCCACTAGGTGTCCACTCCGACCATGGCTATCTGACCGCTAAAGCTGTGCCCCAAACAGCGCCCCCCCTGTGGAGGGCAAATGAACTGCAGGATCAACAAGCTGGTAGGGTGTCTGTGATCTGCTGGGGGCTGCGCCATCTCACACGCACACTCACACACACACACACACACACACAGGCACACAACTCTGTAACTCACACATGTAAGGACTCAACCAAAGCACGTCAACGCACCAGCTCATGCAAGAGCGTTCTGTCACAAGGGCTGACATTTGCTGACCTGGCTTTGAACAAAACCTTCTGCAAACCATCACCCTTCGACGGTGAGTATGTGCGCAGCGGCTATGAGCAGCGACTGTCTACCACCGAAATGGGTGCCATTGTTGCAGCAGATCCCATCAAACCGTATCAAACCGTTATGCTGACGGTATCAATGTTTTTTTTTTTTTTTGCCAGCTTAACTAGATGTGCACAGATGCTGCAGACCACTGACAAATCAATGCTGATTATGATGACACCCTAACCCACCAAAAGGTGACAATCACCAGCTTTCAGGGACGTTTCCCTAAAAGTACCCGAGGAACCGAGCGCACGAACACCGCGTGTCACCTGACAGCCACACAATTCCATCACCGAAACGTTCCCTGGCTGCCGTGGAAACCGCGGCACGGCAACGGGGCAGCCGTTTCTATGGCAGCTGGATCTGGCTCTCGCCCATAATACATGCAGGTGCCCGGGCAACGTCCTAGAGCCGCTTAAGCAAGCGGCCCCCGAGCCTGACAGCCGCCGCTCGCGCTGGCACATGACCAGTGGGAGAGACCGCCGGCATTTTTGATTCACGGTCACCGTGACGATGGCGAACCATCTGAGATGGACCCATACTGGGTACCAGTCTGCCGCTCTGTCAGAACACGGGTCTGCTGCAGCAATGACGCCCTTCACCTTTTTACTGTGTTTAATAAGCTACAGAAATGAAAGATTGATACAATAAAACCGAAGTGCTGAACTATGTACAGTTTAAAAATGTGTTAATAAAACCACATTTAAAAAAAAAAAACTGTCAGAGAGGAGGAGAAACGACTAGCAGAGGAGTAGATAACAGAAACAGAAACCCCTTCTCAGACACATAAGGAGAAGAGCGGGATAAATAATTCCCCTCAGTATTGACCTCGGATCAGTTTAATCACTTTGGGTATAATGTCCAGATTTAGGATTAGAAGTGGATAAGCTGATCACAGGCACTGCTGGGGGGGGGGTCCAAGCTTCTGAGGGAACTTTGCGCAATTTGCTCCTGCTGACACTGATCCAGGATCAGCTCTTCTGAGCCTAATCCAGGCCCACAATTCGCTACATCACCAAACCCGCGCAAATTGGCTTGGTGCTCCAGTGAGGGACTGTCCCCAGCATGTGAGACAGGCGTCCAGAATGTGACAAATACCCCCCCCCCCCTTTCCCGCCTCTGACTGAAGCCACACAGCCAGCGAACGGTGGCTGCCTCGTTGCCCATTCTGCACGACGCGGGGTCACAATCCACACCACGTAATCCACTGAGAAACATGGGCAGCTCAAGGCCCGGTGAACGTGGACACAGACCCGAGACTCAATGGCTGCCGGTTCGAGCCTGAGGAGAGGCTCATTTCATGTCCTTGAATAAAATCCTTACACCATAATTACCCCATTAAAAGATCCGGCCGTATAAATGGATATAACAGTCAGTCTGGCAGAATAAAAGCACCAGCAAAGCAATAAAATTATAACGATGATAACGGGAAACCTTCCTAATATGATAAACGGCAATGGGACGGATCCAAAGCGCGGCACTCCCTCAGTCCGCTGTGGTCTGTGACTCCACAATCAAACTCTGTTCTTCCTGTTTGTATATGATTTTTCACAGTAATGAGTCAGAAGAGTTCACATATTTACTGGACAATGTAAAACAAAACATAGTGGGTGCCTTGGCTCTCTGCTGGCATTCTTCCATTGCATGATACCTGGAGGTACATAACCTTTTGTCAAGCAGCTCCCCACTACATACATTCTGCATCTCCCACTCTCTGGGCTGAATGCCCACTTTTGCCCACTTCTGTTTTACTTGTTTTAAGAATTTTTCATTCTGCCCTGTGCTTCTTGAGATAGACTGAGGAGAAAATGGACCAACCATCATGTATAAGTACCACATAAACAAACATCAGCTGGCACTTCGTAAACTGAGACCAGTTGCTCTGAATGGAAAACGGCTGGAATTGTTCAAAAACATAACCACATGGGAGCTCAGCTGTGATTGTGCCTGTGACCGGAAGGTTGCCGGTTCAAATCCCATGATTGTTTGATTGGCAGAATGTTCCCATCACCGCTGGGCCCATGAGCGAGGCTCCTGACCCCCAAATGCTCCAGGGAGGCTAGATAAACGCTCGACCCTGGGCTCAGACCCCACGCGTCGCTCTCAGCTCTGTGTGTGTATGAGTGCATCTTCCAAAAGAGAGCAGGATGCCACAGCTATAACGGAAAGAATGCCACCCTACTAGTATAAATGGCAAAGAAAGAATCATCATTTTGCACTTATCCACACAGCCTAGTCCATCTTCCTGTCCTCCTGTCTGGCGCGATGTTACCGTTGTTTTTACTAACACTGCATAATCGCCGTGGTCGCAGAGACCCTGATGGGGATACCGAAACGCGTATCTCCGGCCCTCACGTCTCTCACCGCGAGACGCCACCCCTCCCGCGCTGCCTTTCCATCTGACATACGGCAATCGCCGTATCGTAACTTTGCTCCGACAGCGATGGGGACGTCTGCTGCTACGGCTCCTGTTTGCCTGTACGCTCGCTCATTTAAAGGGGGGAGCGCAAACAGGATGAAACGGCAACAGGGGTATCGACACAACAAGCAAACACACCTTTAAAGAATGACAGAGAAAAGAAAAAGCCCAGAATCTCAAGATTTCATAAGTGCCTGCAGTTCATATTTCCCAAACTCCATCAATGACAGCAGATCCAATAGCTCCGATCATTGTTAACAAACCCATGTCACCTTCCTCTCCTTTAAATCCAGAATGATGATTAACAGGTTAATCCTGTCACCTGCCATTGTCACCATAGTGATAAGGCAAGTTCTGATTGGTTAATTGAATGATATATTTAAGCAGACAAATTCATATATTGATAGATACATGCTTCCTGCTACCTAGTGCACCACAGGCAACAGGTGACCAGGAAAAAATGAAGGACATTTACATGATTACTTCCTTCCACTCAATTTCATCATCTGCCTTCAGTTAAAAATTAATTGATCTAAAAAAAAAAAAAAGCTGCAAAAAGTCAACAAAGCCTCCCATTGGCCGGGTACTTCCTTGCTGTGGCTGTTAATGAATTCTCCCCAGGTCAGTCCTCAGAATGTCTCTGCACGCAAAACAAAGTTCCTCAAGAGTCACTAATGGTCTAATGGGCACAATTACTGAAATTACCCCATAGCAATGAACCACAAGGATTCGGTCAATCTGATTTTAATTGCTTTGCCTGTTGCATGCAATTCTAAGCAACGTTTCTCACTGGTGAAACTGACTAGTGCCTGGATGGCGGGAACTTAACTTGGCTGAGTAACATGACCTTTTTGACCTTGTATAAATGGATATGGAAAACAGATGTACTAACGTTGACCGTTGTGTGTAATATTGTAGGTGTCTACAGCACAGACTGGTATAGAACCTACCAAACAAGCCAGACTGCTGCTCAAGAGCATAGAATGAGTGATCTGCCCCGATGCCCCGAGGCAGAGCAGCCCAAGGCAGACAGGCTCCAGGTTCTGGGGCCACACAGCAAGACTGGAGTTCTTAACAGGCTTCCATACTTTTACTGAACCATACAGTCAGGTCAGAAAAAAAGATTCAAATGCAAAACAGGACCATGACCTTTCTTACTCTGTGTGTTGCCACTTAGAGACGGAACAATAAGTCACGCCGTCATATGGAAACGAGGTCTGGCTCAGGGAGGATTCTCCTGCTTGAATTAGCCGTTCGAAATACACCATGGGCAAAGTGAAAAAAAAAAAAAAAACACATCAGGAGCAGAAAACAGAAAAGAACATTCCTGAATCATTCCTGCCAAGCTGACATCCCACACACAATATGTCAGCCGGCAGAACCTGCCCTCACCGCTGACTTTAAAAACAATGCAAACTTCAGCACTGTCACGAACGCAGACGGATATTTCATCTGGCAGGAAAAAGAATTAAACGAAAAGCGGCACCCTTGATTAAAAGGCACCTAGAGGATGACAGAGCAAGAAGCCGGCTTTTCCAAAAAGAATCCCCCCCCCAGCAAGGAACTTTACCTTCCACTACTCCAGCTCCCCCGACGGGCTCGAAAAGACCGAACTGCTCCAGAACCTTGACGAAGAGCCCCATGACCACCAGGACGGCTATGATCTCCAGGCCATCCAGGTCCATGCTAAGGCTGCCGCTGTGAACGCTCTACATGTCCTCCGTCACCGACCACGACAGCCTCCGCTCGCTGTTCGCCGTGAAAGATCCCCTCGTCGGCAAGCGGCGCCAGGCGGGGGCTCATTCCCCCTTCCCCGTTGGCTGCCCTCACCCCTCACCCACCCCCCCCACCCCCGTTAATTCCTGCTGTTACCCCTCTCCTTACGCCTCAATAACCCCAGTCCAGCTTCTCCAATCCTGACGGACGAGCCGGGGTCCACATCCAAGGGTGCCGCTAGTTAAGAATTCGGGGGGACCCCTCTCTGTCTTGCCAGTAGGGAGCTTCAGAGCGCTCTGTGAAAGCCTGGGGGATGGCAAGGCCCCCCCCCCCCACCACCTCGCAGAGGGGCTGGGGAAGCAAGGGAGTCTCCTAACGCTGTGATGGCCAGCGTGAGTCTGTTACTGCCAAAGTATGAGCGAGGGAGGCGGGAAAAGAGGGAGAAAACAAACGAGAGAGAGTGAGCCATTCCCGCCCATTCCAGTGACACTACCTATACTGATTTGCCTAACGCTGTTACCTAGGTAACGGGGCGGCGGATACCTAGGGGTTCCAGCGACGGTTTAAAAATGAGCCCGGCGTTTGATGTCCTTTTTCTCACACTACATGCTAAGAAAAGACGACTTTGTTCAGTTTTTAGCAGTTTCACACTCACAGCCTGCCAGCATTATGCTTCTACCTGTTTTGCGAAATGAAATGAAGCCTTATCTCCCGTTTGCACAAGCATGAGCACAGATAGACTGGAATGAGCTTTTCTGCGTATCCCATCATGCTCTCCTTTTTTTTTTAAAAGGCAAACGCAGATATAGAGGTGAGAGCGAGGCAGGGTCAGGCTGTACTTCCGGCTCCCCTGAAGCATTTTTCGGGCAGTTATGGACCTTAAGGGCCCAGCTCCGATGCGATTCTTCTGCCGAGCATGGGATTCGAGGCCTAACCATTGAGCTACACAGCGCCCCCCTGTGGTTTCTTATATGGAATGCTTTTAGCCCTGTCTCCAGGCCAGAGTCTCATGGAGACGTCATACATCAGAGCATCTCCCTCCCCTGCCGCGAACATTAAAAATCACCACTGGCATTTCATAGCTGTTCCAACTCCATCATCGAGACATTTCGCCATTCATATCTTCTCTGTTCTAATTAACCGTATCAATCACTTTGACTTAATTTATAAAGAAACAATCACGTTTGGGTGCCGCCAAGATGTCGAGTCATTGGTCTCTGCGTCGTACACGACAGCGTCGGCGTTCGTGGCCCTCCGGTGCATGAGGCCAAAGATCCTCTTGGTTTTGCATAAACATTCACCGCGGTGCCTGCTGGGGTCCTCCGGTCAGGCTCCGTCCCCGACGCTTCGGTGGTGTGTGTACGACGGCTCGTTACGCCGATGTCACTCCGCATTGTTCCGGATGAATATGAGGGAGGGGAATGAGTGATGGGGCAAAGAAGGGAGACAGAGGGATGGCGGACGAAAGTGCAGGACTCCAGTAGCGTCTATCTCGCTTGCAGCCCCTGGCAGACCTTTGAGAGGACGACGCCGCTGCAGGCTATTTCCAGCCGTTTCACTTGAAAGTGTTTTCGCACGGCTGATTAACCCGGAGCGAGTGAGCTCATTAAAAAAAGCCACTTCATTTCCAGAAAGTTCCAGCACCACACATACATACACACACACACACGTCCCTTTAAGGTATCGTGTTACTGGACGCGGCGCTATTCCACGGCAGATTATGCCATCTCAGTCCGCTTCCCGATCTAGCTAGGCAGGATTATCGATTTCACGCCCACAGGACCGGGGGAGGATGCGGGGAATAGGCTCCGGGGACGGGCGCGCGGACACGTCCGCTCATATCTGCACGCGTGTGCGCGCTGGGCCTGCTCACAGTACGGCCGCAGCTAAGTCTCCCTCTCCGAGAATCACCCGACCCGCTGCTTCACACCAACCTGTGGTTTAATAACTGCCATGACAACCCAAAGACAGGAGGCGTCACGCTTGAAAATCCACGGCACACCTGCCCCCTTTAAGAGCAGGTTTAATGGGGCACCTTCCACGTATCAATGGACTCCAGTTTAGAATGGAGAACTCGCTGTGATTCAGCCGGTCTGCCGGATAAAAAAAGGTGAATAGAAAAATAACTATGCTGCAAATGGTAACGAGACGGGTAGAGCAGAAACAGCGCAGATAATCTGTTATTCTGCGAGTCGGCTTTTAATTTTCAATGACAGGGACAGGCGAGAAGGAGCGGTACGCCGCCGCGCAGGTCTGAAGCAGCCATCTGTGAGTCAGACACAGAAGCGCCACCGACAGACAGACAAAAATACACCGGGAGTTTATTTTTAATTTCAGCGTGTAGCTGAGAATCCCCCCCCCTCGTCGCACACTCCCCGTCTTCCGCGTGTCATGCTCCGATGTTTTGTTTGTGTCACTCGTCAGCCGGGGATCTGCTTCTTATTTGGTGCAATTACACCATCCTTAGTAATATCGAGTCGAACTTCTGTTGCCCCGTTGCATTCTGGGATCAGTGTGTCCAAGTGGAGGTCTGGTAGCTATCCAACTTCAAAAGGGTAACAAAGTGAATGATATGTGAAGAATGGGAGCATTATTCTGCAGAGAAATGCAGGACGTATCAAACAGTGGCATTTTGGAATCCAATAAGAGGTGCTACGATTAACCGGGGAAAGAGGGCATTTCCATAAATGGCCAGCTGTCAAGTTAAAAATAACCCCAAATCAAAAAACTAATATCCGAGTCAAAATGGGCTGACACTGAAGATCTAGAAAGAATCAACAGTGCTTAACATGAGCAGAAGCGGCATCCCGGGCAACGAGGAGTACCTGTCTTTCCCGTAACGAGGAAGATACGATAACAGCTGAAATGTTTAAATGTAATTGTCTGGTATCCAGGGGGAGGCAGCTGTGATTAATATCAGCATCATCGACGTGGATGAAGATACGTGAGATGAATCCACACACAGCCTTCCAGATCCATGCGGGCCCTACAAAGCCAAAAGCCATCAGAGCACAGATCCAAATGATCCAGACCAGAAATCTGATCCTGTCCCTGTCCCCGCCCCCCAGGACAGGTCATTTTTGTTTTTGTTGCTACCCCTGAAAGAAAGCAAACGATAGGATGGAGGCAAGATATCGGTTTCGCGTGGGGGTGTGGGGTGGGAATGGGGTTTGAGCTGTCCGATATGAGCCGGGTGGTAAAGTGTGCACGAGCGGGCTCCAGCGCGTGGTAATCGGTGATTATCTGCCGCCGTATGACACTCTATACCCCGTCTGCGAGGCCTCCTGCCATTACCGCTGCATTTGTGTCCCCTTCCCATCACGCCTGGGAGTAACTTCATCTGGGGCACCTATGTCCCAGAGAGAGGAACCGATCGCTATCCCAAATTTGTGTATATAACCTTCCTCCAACGCCCTTTACCATGTTCCATCAAATCATAACACATTTAAAACAGTGACTTTTACCGGATTAGAATAGATCTTTCTGGAATTCAGCCCCATGAAAAAAAAAAAAACACATGGTGCCCAGATATGTCTAAACCACAGAGCTGTCTGGAACCCATGGATGAGGCTCGTGAGAAACAGCCTCTGACCTCCCGATTCCAAGAGAACACAGTGTGGTGGGTGGGGGCTGAGGTGAGGGGGGGCTGAACGTCTCCGCCTTTCACCGTCCAGAGGATCCCAGACTCCCTGGAAACGGGCTGTCACCCAGCGGGGGCAGCGCTGGCTGCGGACGCCGCTCTTGACACCTAATTAAGCCAGCCACTGTCGTCAGGCTGTCCCCGAGGCTGGAGACGGGAGCCGGGTGAAGCGTATGAACCGAAGATCCCCCCTGGCAGCCCCTGGCTTCCACGAGACCGGGTCTGAACCGGGCCGAGTCTCACGCAATGTGGAGAGCCGGTGTAACAAGCAGGCACCCGCTGACTTATAAAACGCACACGAGGGAATATCACTGGGAAAACCAGGGGTGCCACGGGAACACAAATTCGGGCGGCAGTCAGGGAGCAGGAAAAGGCAGCTTATCACCATGCTCCACCATGTAATCATGAGGTACCAAAGAGGGCGAATGTTATGCAAGCCCTCGCTTTTGCGACAGTCAGGTTCAGCCGGCAGCATCCACACAAATAACACAGGACCTATTATACCCACGGGCAAAACGGCCCGGTTTGGCAGGGTGGCCCGAGCAAGATCTTGCCAACTCTCTCCATGGCATATTGTCCCTGTGTGGCCACCAGCCTGAAGAAGTGTATAAGGAAAGGGCCAAGGAATCAGTTATCACAGCTAAGGTGCTCTTTTTAAAAAAAACTCATGTTCCTGAATGCAGAACTAGCCTCAGATGCCAACCATGGAGAGATTTGGGGATGGGGTCGCCATGCAGATCACAGGCTATAGGAAGTCGAAAATATTTAAAGAAAAGAAACGGGTACCAGGAAGTACCCAGAACATGTAAGCACATCCGATTCATACATCATCACCTCCTCAACCTACAGCCATGAGAACATAAGTATCCGTAGAACCAGGCGTTAGCTCTGTCCCATCATCCATCTCCCACTGGTTCACACCAGTTATTCTTTTGATGATGGATTCTGCTTGGGTGTACGGAGAGCCTGATGACTTTGAAGAACCGACGATAACGGCATTACAGTCCACTCACCACAGCCTAACCTGTCATCAATCCATACATTCCGGGACCATCCTATATTTCTAATTATTGTGAAACAAATCTAATTAATCCCTTTTAGCCAGTGCTATATTTTCACTCCTTTCAGTATCACACTCAATTCCCGATCGACCCCACCCACCTCACAGTTCTCGCCAGTGCCCGTCTCGAGCCCTTATCGATTCTTCTAAATTGCTTTTTCACGCTGACTGACAGCCAATAAGATAACATTTCGGCCTTCCTTAACTTTGGATGTGCACGCTGAAATGTGGCCCCCCTTAGTCTCTGTTGGTGGACGTCAACACAACGACACGCCGCGTGAGCTGTTTTTTAATTTTTCAGACTCCCCCTTAGGCCCTGCCATGTGGTTTCCGGAAAGCACGTCGAGTCTGAGAAATCATCTGGCAGTTGTGTTGTGTGACCAATGTATATCAATGTCACTTCAGAAAAATGCCAATGCTGAATCAGCCCTCCAACCCGTTAGATCAGCACTTGGAATATGTACCATTTGAGGATTTCCTTGAAGCTCTTGTGCAATAATAGACTGGCCTCCAGTCACATTGCATACAGACCTAAGTTCCCTCCATGTCAGCTTGACAAAGGCTGACGAACCTCCCCGAGGTGTGATATTCGACTGTAATTGAACTCATCCGAGGGTGGCTACCTAAAATCTAGCCCCGCCCCTTAATTTGCATGTCTCAAACACCCCGAAGAGCTGCGACCCTTAGAGCCAGGATGTCCTGGCAGTGGTGCCAGTAATTAATCTCAACACTAGGAAGGTACCTTCTGGGCTTTGAATAATAAGGATTAGTCAAAAAATTTTAAAAAAAAACCGGCGCACTGGGAGAGTCCAAAAGGAAGCACAATGTACTCAAAAAGGTCACAGATGGGGCAGAGCCCAAAACCAGTCCACAGAGTTTAAGACTGACAGTAACGCCTGCTTTTTTATTCCTTCTTACTTCCACCCCCATTGTCCAGCTGTGTTGTGTTCAGGAAGAAAATATGAGTATGAATCAGAAGATGGAGACTCCCTTCTTTAATTGATAACAGTTAAACACAGGATGCTTGTCACTGGTAATACTGTTGATGAGAATTCATGCTTAGTGTTACCTGGTGGGCCTGGCTGGCAGATGTCAAAATGATGCAAATTAAAAATAGTTTTAAACAGGTAAAATTTGTTTCTTCTTTATCTTTGTTCAGGTATACAAGAGCAACACCTATGCATGGACTTGAACCTTGGGCTTGAAGTTGATCATCAGTTTTCACTTCAAACACTTCATAAATCATAAAATCATAAGGTTTTTTTTTTAAAAACAACGCTTGATTATCTCAGCTCACTATACCAGAAAAACAGCCTTAGAGGGACGCTGGTATTTGGCACAATGACTCTAGTAGACTTCAAGCTGAATATAAAGGTAGGATAATTTGCTAGGTTCTAGCATTAAAAGATCAGCATATCCGTCTAGAAAACAACAAAGGCAACCATCATTCTGTCTAGCTCGATAGTGAATGTTTGTCAGCTCAATGAGGACCTCTGCTGGACACTCGCTGAGCATCTTGGCACATCCATACAGTTTGATGCTTCAAACAAATGGACCAAACTGTAGTCCGCTCCTTTTTTCACCTGCAGTTTAA
This sequence comes from Brevimyrus niger, assembly GCA_015164015.2. Classification (NCBI taxonomy): domain Eukaryota; kingdom Metazoa; phylum Chordata; class Actinopteri; order Osteoglossiformes; family Mormyridae; genus Brevimyrus; species Brevimyrus niger. The sequence goes on along the minus strand of JAABNY020000040.1, from coordinate 3,316,087 downwards.
ATTGGTGCATGCTGGTGGTTGGCAGGAGTCCTTTTCCATAAATAAGTAGGCCCAGCGAAAAGGCTTCTGACTCTGGAAGGGTGAAGGAGCAGTAACTATACACTTTGTTTATATTTGATTAGCTGAGACTTTTGTCGGAGTGAGGATCAGAGAGCAGGATCAGACAGTGCAGTTGCCGTATTTGGGAGTCAAAGGCTTTTGCTCAAGAGCCTAAAGGTGACATCACTTTGCCAGGATTTGAACCGGCAACCATATGATCGTTCTGTAAAGCCAAGAGCAGAAAACTAAGCGGCAGCCAACATGCATGAGCAGAAAGGTTTAAACAATCTGCAAAGCACAGGCCATGAAAATATGAGTTAAATCTGGCAGTATGTGTCAAGGAGAGTATCCTGCAGAACACGTAAGGGTCTCCATAAGTCTTACATCAGAGCTCCATGAGTGCATGGTGCAGAACGTAATAATGTATGCAGATCACAGGCCAGAGGTCTCTGGGGATTCACACAATATTATTTGGAGGACATCCTCAGACCACCCAGCACCATCAATCCGTGCCGTCCTCCTGCACCTCTATACACATCCCACTCAAAAGCCGTCTCCGGGTCGCCCTCTTGTGGTGGGAGGACTTACCAGCATTCCAGGATTCACCTGTATGCCAAGTCAACAGAAGCCTTTTCTGAGCCCTAAAATAAATAACGAACGACACGGCCATGATCACGAGCCGAACGCCAAGCCTGAGCCGATGTCCTCGACCTGACACCTGTAATCCATTGTGGGGATCCTGCCTTTTCTCAGATTAAACACTGACCTCCTCGTAGGGGAGTGGGAGGTGTCAGGCCTGGCAGAGAATGGCGGCTTGGCCAGCTGCCTTGGCACCGTGAAACACAAATGTCCACTGGGAAGTTGTCTCCTCGGGATGGCATAACTTGTGGTAATGCCTGGACCCAGACCAGGCCGCTTCATAATGGACCCCCCCCCCCCCCAACAAAGGCAGCCTCATAGACAATGATACATTCACAGCTACACTCTCCTGTCCTAATGCACACAGAGACATAGGTTAGGAGAGGGTGCTGTGCCCGGTCAGCCACAAGGTGGCAGTGGCGTCCTTGTTTAAATACACTTGTCTCTTTGCTTTATCATTTACCTCAGGTGGTGAAGACTATTAGTTCATTTAGAACTAATAAAATGCAGTATTTAAGAACTTCTGTCATGATCTCAAAAGTTCATCCTTTCCCCTGCCTGACTAAAATAGAAACACTCTGTCTAGCTGGAAACTATTTTTGCCATCTGCTGAAGGAAAGATCGCTATTTACGACGCGTGTTGCGCTTCCGCGGTATAATTAAAAGACCCCAGCGTCGGAAACGATCAAAGCCATGCGTTTTACCTCCAGTTGGAAACGTACGCTTCTGCATCAGCGGGTACAGTGCAGCGATACCACACAGAGAAAGACAGAATGAGCGCAGAATAAATCTGTTGACTTGAGTGCAGAAGCAGATATCAAGGCAATATACTTCACTCGTTATACATTGATATTGCATTTGCGTTGATCTTCCCTGAACAAGAATGTGAACTTGTAGAATGTCTCAGGTTATGGATTCATTGTATCCCTACCACTCAGCCCTTCACAGAGGCTCCCCCATAATGGGTCATACCATTGGGCCTTTCAGGAGGCTCCTCCACAGTGGGCCATATCACTGGGCCTTTCAGGGGGGCTCCCCCATAGTGGGGCATACCATTGTTCCCATTATGGAGATTCTCCATTCTCCTATTGTGTCTTTATCATTGTGCCCTTTAGGAAGGTTCATCCTGAGTCCTACCACTGGGAGTCTTACCCACAGCGGCCCATGCCATTGTGCCCTTCAAGGAGGCTCACCCACAGTGGGCCATACCACTGTGCCCTTCAACGAGGCTCACCCACAGTGGGCAGTACCATTGTGCTGTTCAGCGAGGCTCACCCACAGTGGACCATACCATTGTGCCTTTCAGGGAGGTTCTCCCATAGTGTCCATATCATTGTGCCCTTGTCCTTGATGCTGGCTTTCCCATAATGAGCTCTATCATTGGACCCTTCAGAGAGGTTCTCACCATAGTTTTCCTGCCATCGTGACCTTTATGGTGATTTTCCTATAATGTTTTTTTATCATTGTACCCTTCAGGGAGTCTTACCCACAATCAGCCCTATCACTGAGCCTTTCAGGGAGGTTCTCCTACTGTAGGCCCTACCAATTCGCCCTTCTGCGGGGGCCATCTGCACTGAGCTTTACCAATTGTGTCCTTGGGGGGGGTGCATCATCTACAGTGAGCCCTGCTACTGTGCCCCTCAGGGAGGTTCTTAATTTGAATTGGTTCTGTAAAACAATCAACTGTATAATCAACAGGATAAATTATAAAAACTACAAGCTGTGTGAGCCGCCTTGGATAAACAGCAGAGTGGTAGCAGAAAGCTACCTCCATGAGCAGAGAGTTACACTTGGGCTTGAACCACACTCCACTGGGGCCACCGTTAGGCTCAATCGCAGATGCGTTTTAATGAGCAATTAGCAGAGGAAACACTTGACTGCAGCACATGCTTCATTAAGGGAAACCGAGGAACCGGGCGTTTTTCTTACTAATTATCTCCATTTTATGCAGCAAAGCGTCTGTGTGGAGATTGTTCATTCAGGGCCCCCGGGTATTTGTCATTACACAGCATGCATAGGCAAGATTAGCACCATCCATTACGGCTGTGGACTGAAGCCGTACAGCAGATCTTAGAGATGCATCAGGTCGCCGTTAAAAAGCTCAGTTAAGGCCCGGCGTCTCGCCGTCACGGGTAATCCGGCGCTCTCGGAAAATGAAAACAACAGCCGCGACAGCGATTTGTCAGCCGCCGGAGGAATCCAATGCGCCCGGGACGGCGGACCCAGCAGATACTCGGCTCTCAGCTGGAACCTCACGATGATTCACGAGCCAAAGGATAAGTGATATTTTCCACATCTAAGGACACTTCACGATGACTCATCTGGAAAAAGAGAACGCAGAGGGCTCTCGGGATGCCAGTGGAGGTGCTCTTAGCCTGCCGGCCTCCCCCCCCCCCCCCCCCGACTCGAGAAGAAGGGACCGCGGTGACCAATTCGCCACCACAAGTGCTGGGCGAGAGCGAGAGGGGTACTTGAACCCGGGTCGTTTTCAGGATGATGCCCAGGTGGTTCGCTGTGGATTTTTAACCGACCCTCCCTCTACTCGCACGAGTGAATACAAAACAATACTGTTGTCTCCTGCAAGAACCTTCTAGAAAGACAATGAGGTGGAAATTGCAACACAGCGTCACCCGGCGTCAGAGGAGACACGCCTGCTGGTTCTAGGCCACAGTGACTTGGTGGACGTCGATGACCCAGTGGGTTCATTATTAACCATGTCTGAACTGTGCTTCTACAGCCTCTTATAATTTACACTCAATAGCTCTTCATCACAGTAAGACTACATATGGGTTGGATGTAAACGGCACCGAAATATCGTTCCTGATAGGGAGCACAGCTGCAATAATGAATTGCACTGCTCCCCCCCCCCCCCCACTTCCCTAACTCTCCCCCTCTCCGTCCAGGGAAAGTATATGGGCGTAAATCCGTGCTTCTTTTCATACTGCAGTCGCACTCTCTCCGGGAACGCTTTGTTTACACACGCCGGCGTGAGAAAACCACGGGGGGTGCGAGGCATCGAGCAAATCACCGCGGTCGGTGCTGAATGGCGCCCCCCCCCCCCCCCCCCCCCCCCCCCCCCCCCCCCCCCGGCCCCCGGCGCCGCAGAAGAGTCTTAGCGGGGGCGTCGCTGGCGCGCCCGGGGCGCCGGGCGCGACGCGACC
>JAABNY020000040.1:3260307-3274348 GCA_015164015.2 Brevimyrus niger | reverse complement strand
GGGGAGCTGACAGCAGAAGCTATGGGAGAAGGATGAGCAGCGAGTGTGTGTGTGTGTGTGTGTGTGTGTGTGTGTCTGTGTGGCCCAGGAATACCTTACCTTGGGGACCAAATTTTTTTTCTTAGCTTATGGGCACCAGTTTCCTGTCTGTGTGTGTGTGTCTGTGTGTGAAAGAGAGAGAGGTCTCAGCAGACATCTCCCTCCAGGATAAGGTCCAGGCAGGAGGACGTACAGGTACACATCTTCATAAAGTGACATGGCCACCCGCACAGGCTGGGTTCCTGGGGCCCAGGTCCAGCGCTCCGCACGAAGGTGGACCCAACTCCCAACCGGTGCGCCATCGGGTGCTAAACACAACCCCAGCTGCCCACTGCTGTCAGGGGAAACTAATTGGTGATTAAAATGCTCTGGGATCTGGTCCAGCCCGAGGCGGTGCTGTAGTGTCCTTGGGCGAGGTTCGGCGCTTCCTGAAAACCCATCCGGAACATTCTCGGATATATTAGTGGTTTTAGCGAAGCGGGGTATTTGGTGAGCGGGCGAACTAGGTGAGAGTTTCATGCACGGAGATTAACGCCAACCGATACGCAGCTGTTTGGTTACCGGCCCTAACATCGCAGTGCGTTCGAGGCCCGGGAGGCTGTGGGGACAGGAGACTTATTTTTATAGAAATGAATTCCACCTTATTATGCACCATTAGCATAACATCGATCGTGGAGGGATAGTAATCAGTGGTAAGTGTTGTTTCTGAGGGCCATGTGCACCATCAGCACTCCCAGGAAGAGACACATCTACTCATGAACCAGGGTCATCCGCCCCAGCTTACAGCGGAGAAGGGTGCAGGGGCCAGGAGGGTCAGACACAGAAAAAAAAAGTCTGTGGGCAGAGTTTATCAACCAAAAGCCACAGAGCAGTTGGTAATTCAGTGGGTTAGACCTCAATGCCTGTGATTGAAAAGTTTGAATCCCATACTCGGCAAAATAAGCCTTTAACCCCCCCCGGTCCCAGCACTCAGACCACAAGTTTCACTCTCGACTATGTATTTGTTCGTCTTAAAGGAGAGCAAGATGGGAAAAGTGGAAAGAAGCATTGTGGTGTAGCTGTATGTGGCAGGTACGGCATCATTACATTTCAAAGGTCTGGACATTTCTACAGCGACACATTACCAGGGGACTCGCTCTAGTTCTGTAATGTGACAGGCAGAGGACTGGCGGGAAAGGGGCACTTATCTCACATCCAGGGTAGCGTGTGAAAGTCGAGGGCGTAATTGTGGAGCCGCGAAGCAGCGGGACAGCAGCGGGGGACAGCTGGGTTCTCCACTCCTTTATTCCTGCTCACAGACGCCTCCTGCCACCTCAGGATCTCCTCGCCGTCCCGTCTGACCCTCACCACTCATGTCCCACGGAGGTTAATTAGCGGAGACGCTAATCAGGCTGCTTAACTGTTAATGGCGTAGACAGCAGAGAACGGACGACGCGACGCTTTATCGAAATCCCCTCACGGCCACAGTTGCTCAGTGAAACACGACGGGTAGAAGGACGTCTACCTGTACCTTCAGAGCTCTGAGAATTTCCTGAGGGTAAGAGTCGGGGGGGCCGCTGGTGGTCAAGCTCAAGAGGCAACAGGCCAGAGATGTTTTTATACTCTTCGTAACGGTGGCTGGCTTAACGGCTATTGTCATTATCCTTTATGCCCGACGACACCCAACCGTTGTTGAGCGTCGTTCATCGATGAGCGCCAAGCTAAAGAAGGACCTCCCTTTTGGTCCCAAAGGCCTTATGGAAAAATTTTGGGCAGAAATAACCAGAGCACAGGAATTTTATTGCGCGACCGGCTAGCCGAGGACCGACTCTGTGTTCATGTTAGTATTCAGCACAAGACTTCGCAAGAGAATAAAATAGAGAAAGGTATATTAAATCAAATTGGGCATTTAGTGCGCCTTTGCTTGGTCACGTGACCCATTCCCTGCATCCCCCACTGTCGCCGCGCTCTGCCGATGGCACTCGTCTTGTGTCCCGTCATCTCAGTCATGTGACCCATCTCTCCCCGCCTTGTACACGCAGCCTCCATGTGAGGCTAACAGCTTACCTCTAGCTAGTCACCTGCGACCGCGTCTCTAATCAATCATCCGGCTACGGGGGAGGGCGGCACTGAATACCCAGCAGGCTTGGCGTCGGGACACTAAACCAGCCCGGATCGATACGCGCCCCCCACCCGAGACCTTTCGCATTATCAATGAAACATCCTTGAGCGAGAGGCTGAAGCAGGGTCCATCTGGCAAGGAGGGCGAGCGATTTCCTGGTAGCAGCTGGGAAAGCTCACTGAACACGGATGGCTGCGTCGTACGCAGAAGCTAGCGGTGCCGTTTGTCCGCTTCCCATGAGATATTTGATTTCATTTTATAAGGGTGTGAATTGTTCCAGTTGGCTGCCCGAACCCAGTCGGACACCGGCTATATAAATGACAACCCAACGACTCGTAATGTCGTATTTTCCAAGAACGCTAACAACCATCGGAACACGGTTCTACACGTGGGCCCCCCCCCCCCCCCCACATCACCCCGCATTCAATGGGCCCCTTATCCCCGAGTGATGGAACGAAAGCCTATCACTTTGCTGGTCGCGGGGGCACGGAGATGTTGACGGAAGGCTAATTTGTGGCACGATGAGGAGTGGGCCGTTATAAACATCAGGGCCTGGTACCCCAACGTCCGAGTAACTGTGGGGATCCCTCAGAGGATCCGCGACCCGCACAGAGGTACGGGGAGCGGGATAGCTCTCCAGGCGGAAGCTTCTGGAATAACACCGACCACATGTCCTCTGAAGAATAACAGGGTAAATGGAATTTCTCTCTTGGAAAAACCTGCGGGGCTTTTTAGTTGCAAAGTGACACTTGAAACCGAAAAAGTTGCATTTCCGCGTGGCTGCCAGCACGGAGTTAAAGGCGGCTGGGCAACGACTGGGGGCTCGTTCCGCACGGACCGGAACAGAGAACGCCAAGCCACCGCCAAGGCGTTTATCTCCACGAGCTCCTGCACCTCAAGGAGGATGCAATTTATAATGGCCCGGCTCGCTATGCTTAAGAAGAAAAAAGTATACGGATGAAAAATGAGGGGTTTTGCAGCTGCTACAGAGCCTGTGGGGAAAAAAAGGAGAGGTCGGGATCGTGGCCAGGATGGTCTGTGCTCATCATACATGAGATATCACACTGACCACCGCCGGGTGCAGTTATCACCAAGCCCCTAAGGATTCTGGGTACCACATGAGCCCCTTTGGTTTGTTTTGTTGTAACCACATCTTGCCAACGACATAGGGGCTCCCCTCCTCCCAGCTGGCAGCCACCCTTCCTGTGTCCAGAAACAGCACTAAGACGCTGGCAGCCTGCCCCCACTCCGGGTAGGCTGCCGAGGCCCCTGTTTAACTGACCGAGTGGTCGGGGGGTCCGGATCCGACCTGTCTGGGTCGCTCTACTCACTGACTCGCGGCGTCTGTGCCAGTGACTTTCAGAGCAGATGCTGGACCCGAACAGAGGAGGCGCTGGTCAAGGGAGGCTGATGGATGAGTCATCTAGGAACGCGCGAGGGGGGGGTGCATGAGTAGAGGGAGATGCCTGCTTTGCAAACTCTCTCCACAGCGGCATGAACACAGATGGTTCGACATATTATATTGCAACTTTACAATGGGGTGACAGCAGCAGGGCCTAGTCGTCAAACCCCGAGTTTTGATACGTCACTAGGTTAGCCACATGTCGTAAGATACTTTTTACCGATGCTGGGACGCCGGCAGCCACACCTCCTGTCTTCGTGGCCAACACCTCATACCCCGTTTAACAACATACTGTACAGCGTTTTATTCTTCTGTGTTCAACCAAAACTTCCCAAGTCTACTGCATCTGCTCAATGTCCTAGTGTGTTGTATCTGACTTACGACATTCAAATTACGACGGATTTATCTGGATGTAGCTCCATCGCAAGTCAAGGACCGTCTGTATAAATACTGTATAGACCAGTAGTTAACCGATGTGAACCATGCCAGTTCAGTCACAACCCTATATCAAGTATAGCTTTACATTAACGCTATGATCCAGCACGCAATGCACTGTGCAATCCACCCCAATCAATACCTATTGTACAAATCTTATTGGATGCGCCAGTGGATCTCAAATTAAGCATCTGAGGTTTGGCTTCTTGGATTGGTTGAATGTTCACTAGTTTTGCACTAAGCATCTGCTGACCCAAGACCCGCTTATATAAGTTAATTCTAGGACTGGGGCTGGGAAATGTGATCGTGGATCAGCATAGGAGCTTGTTGGTTTTAAAATGCTTCCAACTCTGCGTCGCGACCCCTACAGAACTCGCTGTGAGCCAAATTTGGGTCATGACCCATGGGTTGAGAATCACTGGTATGGACATTTACTTTATTCATCAGAAAAGGCCCTGGAGCAATATGGCGTTAAGCGGTTTGAGGACAGATGGAGACCTTGTGAGGCCGTGACAGAAACCACACCACGGATCAGTACCAGCAACCACCAGGTTCGTTCCGTCACAGGTACCGGACCCGATTCGGGTGATTTTGATAAGTCAGTATGTGAGCTGGGCTCTCTCACCTTCATCTCCTATTCTAATTCCCAACGTGTTGAAGAAATTGCTCCATTCAAATCACAGCTTCTGAAGACGCATTGCTTTACATCACCACAAAACAGTTGAGAGAGCAGATTCCTAAAGCTTTTGCTCATATTCACAGAGGTCAGCTGGACGGTTGCCCGTCTTCACAATGTGAATCAGGATGATTCTTCCTGATTAAAACGCATTCATCCATCTTCCAACCGCTTACGGGAAGGGATGCGGGGGGGAGGGGCTGGGAGCCTCTTCCAGGCAGAACAGGCCACACGTTGCACATGCACGCACACACACACACACACACACACACACACACACACACACGTGCAATTTAGAGATCTGTTTTCCTAGTTACATGTCTCAGGATTGCAGGGGAGAAAAACAGATCAGTTGAAAAGATCTGCACAACACAAAACCAGGCAAACTCCACACACACATACAAAGTGGATGTGGGATTCGACCCCACAAGCCCGGGGGGATGAGGCAGCGGCAGCACCCACCCAGCTGCCATGCTGCTCACAGTGAAAATTCCACTCCGCATAACTTGCGCTCCTCTCCTAAACTCATTACACATTGCTTCCCAAGACCAGATCACTAGCGTGCGCATTCCCCAGCTTCTAAAGCTGTTATGGCTAACATCCCAGGTTCTCTCTGGGTAACATCCCAGGTGCTCTCTGGGTAACATCCCAGGTGCTCTCTGGGTAACATCCCAGGTGCTCTATAGGTAACATCCCAGGTGCTCTATAGGTAACATCCCTGGTGCTCCCGCAAGCATGTGAACGTGGCCTCAGTTTAAGTCAGATCTCGCCTCAGAAACGAGCCAAACAGGGGGCATCAGAAGACTCATCCGCAAGGGAGAAAGTGCCATTCTCACATTAGGTTTCACTGGGGGGGGGGGGGCAGCTGGCCATTTGTGTCAGTAATCTCTTAACGGCTCACAAAACCCATCCAGAAAATGTGGAGTGCATTATGCCGAAATGGAGGGCTAATCCCATTTGAAGATCTCCAAGTTACTCGCTTTATTTTAAAAAACGCACTGCTAAACGTTGGGGAGCATAGCCTCCACTGCACTGGAATCAGACATCCTCCCTGGACTGCAGACCTGAAAAAGCTTCCAGACGCTGGAAGTCTCCATGGACGGGGTCGGGCCGTAATGGCCGGCGCTCCTTGCCAGTGGCGCCCTGATCTTCACAGCTGCCCATCGCCAGGTTCTCCACGGCACATGGAGATGCCGGGTCGAACTCCCGCATCATCGGAATTTATAATAAATTGAATTTTATGCAAATGAGATGGTCTGGTACCATGTGCATTAGAGTAAATTAGATTAAATATCCTCACTGAACCTCAGACAGCACATCTGGGAACCACCCCCAAGGCTGCAAAAAAAAAAAATGTGTTTTATAATTGATCGACCTCAGACCTTAACTATAAACCCTCCTTGTATTGCAGTTATGAGGCAAAGAATCGTTTAAATTCTAGACAACCTGACGGACACCTAGGATAATAATACCAGAATGACTAGACGTCCTTTGGAAATCTGTAGTGTAAATTACTTTTTCCTCGAATGTCTGTTCAACAATGTTTCTGCTCCTGTCGCCTTGTGCTAATTAAATGAATGTCAGTAACTGAAAAAATGAACCACTTAATTCTGTCAAACTACGGAAAAGTACAGCGGAGGTTTACATTTTGCTTCGCCAGTATTTTTTAAAATAATTAAATATTTCTCAATGTTTCATCTCTCGGTTGGTGCAGAAACGCCGGTGTCCTTTTTCGTCTTGCGCACTGGTGTGCAGGCGGGAAAGACAGTTAAATTACTCGCTTATAAAGCTGCCAAAAAAACTGTGAAAATGTGTAGTGTTTTTTATCGACAGTGCCCTTTCGGAGTAGCGCAGTACCGTTAAAAAGCTCTCGCATCTAGGCGTTGCTAAAACCTTCAATATTACTTTTATATTTCTTCATGAACCTTCTCCAACTGATAAGAAGTCTTGGGCGTATAAAGTTATTTCTGCTCTATTCGTGTCCAGCCTGTTAGACATTGAGACTCCACGTTCCATATTTCAAGTATGAGTTACAAAGCCTTATTCCTACAAAAAATAACTTGCATTACAGTTTATGTATCCAGTGCTCAGAAATTAAACAAACTTTACAAATAAAAACGGCTTTCCACGGAGTTATATACGTTCTGTTGCCTAATCTCCACCGAAACTATGTTCATCCTGATTTTGCACCATGCATGTAAAATAAATTACGTAGACAAAATATATGCACAAGTCCATGCCACTTACAACTTACAGAAATACCATCGTACACAGGGTCCGATATTCTATTCAACCGTCTTAATTAGCAGCACCGTAATTCTTGCAGCAAAGCAGGTCGGCGGCCAGACATCATTTAACAACCTAATAAAAGCCGAGTAACAAGCCAGGTCAGCAAAATTAACCAAAGTGCCATGCGAATATTTCAAAGACTCCAATAAGAGGCGCAATGTCCTCTACGATCAAAAGCGAGTTGGGGAAACTGTCTCAGGTTACTCTAGACCTCATAGAGATTTTATGCAGACGGAAGCTTTTTTTTATCCCTTATCGGACATTGAGCCTTTTATTGGAAATAGACACAAGTGCGTCTCCTTCACTTACCGGTGAGCTGGTCGTAAGAGCCGTCCAGTTCCCTTGAATCTGAAAAGCTCTGATCCCTGTTTTTCGCCTTCATCTCTCACCAACTGGTTTTAAAATTAAAAATATTGTATTTTTTCCCTTATGATGAAAACTACCTCAACTGCACAATTCGATAGATATGGCAAAAAATGACACCGGTTATTATACTGCTGTATTATTGTATATATTTTGCTGCCTTGGTTGTTTTTTCTCCTATGAACGAGCGAAGATATCGCCGTGCAGCACAGCAACCTGGCCGTGCCGGGGATAATTTCGAATTATTACCAAAGAACCTATCTATCAGTTCTATATAAAATTCAGAGTAAAACGGAATTACTCCTCCCGTCCTCGTATTCTAGCTCACGCATCGCCGGCAGTCGAGCTGTTGTAAGTGTTGCATTCAGAGGCGAACTGAACTTCGCGGCCGCTCCGTGGGCGGATCACGGGCTCGGCGGCTCTCCGTGGACCGCGGGATGTCTGAACTCAACTCAGGTGCGCAGTTACCGGTGCGGCGGCCGCGGTAACAAGTGTTACAGCCTCGGCGGAGTGGAGACCTGCCGCGCAATTAAGCGCTGGGAGGCGCTCGGGCTGAAGCAGCCGAATGAAAAGGAATGAAAAGCGCCAGGCGATGCGCGGCTGTGGACGTCCGGCTCCGGAAACAGACGGAAGCCAATTAATACAACAGCTGGGAAAGACTGTCCGCAGCCGCCGAGAGAGACGTGAATCGTAATCGGCGTGGCTTTGACATTTTGGCTCTTACATAACCGCTGTAATTTGCACAATCGTTGCGTTTGGGCAGGTCCGTGGCAATGCAAGAGGAAACCTTCAAAACTAACGGGTTTATGTTCCCTGAAAACTGCAAATAAAAAATATTTAATAAAATGTATTAAACGCATGATTATAAAGTACACTTTACAATTCAACTGGGAATACCAAGCAAGTTGCTATATTGTCTATGGTTATATTGATGTAGGATCTATCTGTAGGATTTGATTCAATTGGATGAGCAACATCTATACGCAGCTAAACAGTATCTCCTGATCGGTGGAGGTCTGGAAAGGGTCACACGCACGCATGATGATGTTCGGTAAACACATCAACAAGCAGAGACCTCCAGTGAAAGCGAACACAGACTGGTAGCGCGTTAAGTGTCAAAGCATTTTGGATGCAAAAATCTGCAGGGCATCAGTGCTGCAAAGGACCTTAGAAAACGCTTAATGTGGGAAAACAGCTTAAGTGGGACATAATGTCAGAGACAACTTGGGGAAAACACATTTCTCTCTCATTTTGCTCGTCGTAAGTGCTTCCTGTTTGCAATTGTATGAAACTGTAGACCGAAGACAAAATTACAGAATTGTCGTTAAATTGTTTCCTCCCCATAGAAACGCACACGTGAAAATAGCTTAACGTGGCTCAATGTGGGGAATATAACAATATCAGGAAAAACAATTTTCTCTCACATGTTACCGGCCATAAGTAGCGCGGCTGTTGTCAAATTTATGAAAGTGTAATCCAAAAACAAAATTACAACACCAGAAAATGGATATAGCCTATACTGCTACAAGAAGACAATACGTATAGGCTATAACTATAATTTGTGTATAATTTTCTTCTCTGGAGACTTCATTACAAAAATAAAATAAGAAACAGCAAATACGCTATTCGAAATGTGGATTTCAAGTTAGGCTAATTCTTTTAATTTGAGAGAAACTTCATTTTCCTCGCTGGCTGTTCAGGTTAAGCTAAGTTAAGCCTTTTTCTTGTAATAAGTTTCTGTGGAGAGGAAGAGACTTAAGGTGCATTTTATAATTTTCTCTTTGGATTAAAGTTTCATGCGTTTGGTGATATGCAGTGCAATATGATCGTTAAAGTGTAAAAGAAATTTGGGGTTTTGAAGTATTTTAGGTCGTCCCAACTGAAAAAGTGTGACCAGACTGATAATAAATGAGGGCTCTGTACTGCTGCTTGGTCGGGGGGCTACTTGTACTAAATGTCTGGACAGCAACAAAATTAAGCTCTCTAGGGACTTTAAGTAATAAATGGAGGTTGTGAGCTACTCTCATCACCATATTATTTACGTTATTTGGACAGTTTATCATAAACTGTCTCAGGTAGTCGCAAAACCTTTTGCTGGCCAACACACTGTAGGCCAAAGGTGAACGGCTCTTTCTGAGATGCTTTGCTTTTAATATTATTTTAATCATGTGCCTCCTCCCGTCTTAGAACAGGCCAGGTAAAGCAGCGGGAATTCCCATAGGGTTAATAAAGAATCAATCAATCAATCAGTCTATCTATCTGTCTGTCTGTCTGTCTGTCTGTCTAAGAAGGGAGGGTTTTTTTAAATGAACAAATTATCACTCTCAGATCCATTGCAGTTGAGGCCATATCTATTCAGCCAGTGTTGATGTAAGCGCTCTATTACAGCTCCAGGTTCAGATTCTGGCACCGTATGCATATTACAGACATGCTGTAAAAGTGGAAATCCAACTTCCACTTATCAATTCCCCCGTCAATCACCCCAGCTGAGGTGTCAGTGATGCTGGCTGAGTGCCAGGCAGTGCTGGGGATGGAGCCGGATGTTGCTCCCACTCCACGGTCGGTCATGGTCGGTCACGGTCGCTCACGGCTGCCCAGGGAGGGGCTAGGGGCCGTTCACAGGCATGTGTTCCCGTCGCCTCGCTGCTTCCGGACCGCGTTCCCACATGAACACATGTGAACCGTGGGGAACACAGACAGCTGCGGGCCGGTCTCTGCCTCGGCTTGCAGAAGTTTAAAAAGAGGCGCGGGGGGGGGTGGGGGGGGGGGGACCCAGGAAAGTTAAAGAATAAAGAGGTGAGTATGTAGGCGGGAGATGGTAATGTGTGTTTCTAAGAATACCGCCGTTCCCTCATGGAACAAGGCAGCCTCATCGGCGTTTTAACCGCAGGAGATGGAGGGGAAGCATCTTATCTCCGGCTTCTGCTGGTGGTCCCAGTGAAGCCGGTGACAGACACATGGGGGTGTCCTTCATTCATGCCATGGGGGGGCTGCGAACACATGTAAATCAAACAGACGTGATTGAGTTATATATACCCCCACAAAAAATACACACACACACACAAACCCCAGCCCCACCGAGTTGCCCCCCCTACTCACCACCCCATGACTACAGTAGAGCAGATGAGGTGGGGTGACATTTGCAGGGCGACTGCTTTCAGGGTTTGTATGATTCGCTTTTAGTTTAGCTCCATGGCAACGGGCAGGTTTTAAACGCGAATGAATGGACTGCCGGAATGTTCTGTTCTAACAATAGTCAATAAACAAGGGAGCTGCAATGCATAAGGAAAATAATACCATACATTAACCGAAGGAAATCTGCCACTGGAGGCCACTCGACGCTTTGCGTGGGGTCCTAGTTCTTGCTTTTTTCAATCTCAATTTTCAATTTTTCAATAAATTGATTAATTTTTTCAATTAACCAATCTCGTGGTGGCACTTTTGTGCCAAGCATTGTCGCGATTTAAGCCTTCTCCTGGGAAACATCGCTCTCATTTATTTATTTATCTGTGCATCATCGTTTGGAAGTTAGACCCACGTGCCCTGGGGCTCGTCGGGCCGCTTACTGCCAACACGTCCACCAACGCCGCGGCCAGAAATCAGGGGGCCAGGGAAATATCGACTGAGCAGGGCTGACGACCCAAAGGTTAGAGTTTCTGTAGGAAGTGCTGTAACAGGAAGTGGAAACTGGAACTGAGATAATGGCGGCAGGTCAATGAGGGGTCAAACAAAGAAAACACCACGGGATAAAGTCCCAGAGCTAATCTCTGAGTCTGACCCTGCGCTGTCGGAAAAAAGTGCCAATTTGTACCTTTGAGGGTACAATTACTTATTACTAGTGCTGTACCCTCAACGGTCTGCCAAATGTACCTCAGCTGTAGGTAAATATACCTTTTAAGGTATGGAAATGGACCATGAGAAACATTTTGTACCATTGGGGTACATTCATGGTGTTTGTGTCTTGGGGGACAAAACTATACCACGACTGCTCCCGTTTTTCTGATGGTTTAGAGCAGAACAAAACCTCAGTGCAGATCAGGCCATCCACATGGATCACAGCTGGATCCTCCCAGGGAAGCAGGTCCCGCAGTCTCCCTTCCCTGCTGATGTTTATGTCCAGGCTGTGGGTTTATAACCCAACGGGGCATATGTTTATATCTCACTGTCTTAGGCGCCAGAGAAGAATGTAAGAAGCTGGAGCGGGCCTGCTCAGCGAGGCCTGGTGATTGGTCAAGCACTTCAGTGTGATTGCCACTTTTATGGGAGAGGGCAAAGAGACCAGTAGACAAACTGCCCCAAGCCCATCGGTTTGTCTTTGCTGGAGGGGCTGTGTAAGGAACAGGAAGCTCTTTGGCCCCTTAAAACCCCCGACTCGGGACATCCGCCCCAAAACTGCAGTCACCACAAGCAGACATTGCCGTAACCTTTTGGGTCATTCTTAATAATCAGATAAAATAATTTAATAAAATATTAAATATTAACAAATGAATTTATTGATATTTAAGTGAGTGTCTTTCTATGCAGATACATTTTTTTTTTAACTGCTCAGGGTCTGGTGTTACAAGTAATTTTATTTTATTTTTGATTGTTTCCAGAGTTTGGTCCGGGCTGCCTTTTCAGCAGTGTGCGACGGCTCACCTCGCCCCGGTGATTTGTGCAGCGCTGATGGGAGCACACAGGCCAGACGACGGCGTAGCAGGGAACAGGGGAGCTGCGGCTGCCCTACGGGTCACCCCTGCATCACCTTTGCTGCATGTAAACAGTGTGGTTGAATATGTAGCTGGGACCTTAAGTCCAGAGACACTCCCTGTGTGCTGGGAACCTTAATATAAATAGCCAGAGGAAAGTAGATGTCTATAAATGGATGGAAGTGTGGGCTGCTTTGGGTAAAAGATTAGCTAAACAAAGGAAGTAAAAACTATATTAAAACATGCAAGACATTCATTCCACTCAGATTTCTAAGCCAAAGCGTCTGATGAAACCCACAGTGACCTGTTTAAATCGTTGTAAAGGTATTTGATATAGCTTGTTTTTTCAAGTTGACGTGTATTTATAAAATGTCAAGTGAAGTAGGTAATATGTTAAGTTAGCCGGGCAGGAGGAATGAAACCATGTACGGAGAGAATAAACGGCCTATAATCAACTAACCCTTGGTTGACGGGGTAGCTGGAATATACAATGATGAAAGATCCGGACTAAAAAAGTTCAACTCGCACCGTCTTACGTGTTCACTCGGTGCCTTCATGACCCAGGAACAGGTAAACTGGACCACACAGAGGAAATCGTTTCATCGGCCGTCAAGAGGCATCCGAATTGTCGTTACTACTGACTGAGAGCAGTGAATGAATCTGATGAATGGCTGTTTGATAACTTAGAGGGGCAGTTAGATACAAGGATGCTGGGAAGGTCAGCTGTAATGCCCCCCCCCCCCCCCAATGTAAACATAGGCTGCACTTCCCAACACCATTCGTTTAATGTGTTTTTTTTCCCTGAGTCATTGCTTCCCCGTCTATCTCACAGTTGGTCAGCATTCTCTGATTTCACAGCCCGCTTGTCTTGATCAACCATGGCTGTATGAATATCAATGAGAACAATCCAGCCCCAGTGTATGAAATTGGGGGCACCTCTCATGGACAATCAGATCCCAGCCAAACTGAGAAACTTCCATCCCAAGGTGAAGCATCAAGCCAGCCTGGACTCATCTGACCATGGCACCTGGTCCATGGTTTCCAAGAGCACTTTGCCTCTGTGGTGCTGATCTTACTTTTTTTTGTGGGGGCCATGAGCAAAGAAGAATTTAAAAGTTAAATAAGAGCCATTAGCATAGCAGGATTGCTTGGCTAACTACCTCCCATTAGGGAAAATGACCTAATATTAGGACAGAAAGTTCCAGAAGCCTCCTTTATTAATGCAGTCCCCCAAACAGACACTTTGGTGAAACTGAGATGTGAGGTTTATCTGTTTAAACTCTAATTTACTGGAATTTGCCTCTCGATTGTCTCGCCATCGGTGTCACTCAACTGCCACTCATCCCCAACAGTAGATCCTCTGTGATTATTGGATGAAAGAATCGGCTATTATTGGACAGAGAGAAAGAAATCCAGAAAAGTAGGTGAAAGAAATGAAATGATATGAAACTGAAAGCAATCCAGATAGCGAGATGATGCTCTGATAGCTTGTTTAACTGGTAAAAATGGCGCTATAGAGGAAGCCCGTGACAGTGGGACACGAGAAGCTCACCAAGGGCTTTTCTTACAGAGACGGGCAGGTGTTCCATCGATCAGTACAGACGGCTTTGGTGGGAGCGGGGGCGGGAGGGAGTGGGGGTGTATTTGTCTCGACTTTGCAGTTATCCTTAATCAAATTCGCCCCCCCCTGAGTACTGAGTACTACCCCGTGTTGCCTCTGCCATGTGGAGATGGCTGTGCGAGGCTTACCGACGTTTCGTCCAAGCACAGTGATGGAGAGCCTGAGTGGAAATGCCAGAAGGCAGAGGTTATCCCTCGACACTAAACTGCTTTCAGCTTCACCTGAATAGAGGGTTCTGTGGATTGTGGGAGGAAATCCCACCGTGAGTGTGAAAAGGAACTCGGGAGCTGGACTGAAGCCTGGAGCCCCGGGGCAGAGTGACGGCGCCCCCCCCCCCCCCCCCCCCCCCCCCCCCCCCCCCCCCCCCCCCCCCCGCTCGCGCGCGCCGCGCGCGCCGCCCGGGCCCCCCCCCCCCCCCCCCCCGCCC
>JAABNY020000040.1:3217300-3231692 GCA_015164015.2 Brevimyrus niger | reverse complement strand
GAAACCCATCGGGAAACCAAGGCAGAGACCCACATACAACCCCCCCCCCTTTCCGAAACACCCTCGCCCCCCCCCCCCCCACACCCACACACCCACAGGCACAGACACAGACACACCCCACCCCATGTCTACTCAGAGTGTTTTATTTTCGTGCTAATCTCTCAAACTCATTAATCCAAAGTGGTTTTTCACCCCTTTTTTATAATGACCTGCCACCAAACTGGCACCGGTGATAAACGGTCGTGACAAGACCATGACCGGCATTCAATCTGAGGTCCGGGGGAGACGGTTCACTTTGCAGGAAGAGCGTGGGAGAAAAGGTCACCTTTAAAAATCACATGCACACGCACACACACACACACACACGCACAGGGCTCTTACAAAAAAACAACTCTATCCTCAATATCTGCCCTTACTCTGCCCTTATCATCAAATGTTTACCAGTGTCTTTCAAAGTAAGCTAACAAGTGCATGTCTAACCTTACCAATGTACAGTGAAACCCAGTGCACAGCCCGATTTACATTCCACTATGTGCAACACATTAATTTATTGGTTCATTATTGCGTTGTTTGTCTAACTATGTGCATTACTGTTTTTGAAGTCCCAGACAAATACTACTTCACATGTTTGCATGTCTTGAAATGACGATGATGTTTTTTTACTGAAGACTTCGCTTGACGTTGTGAAGTCTGACCATGAGGCAGACGGACACCAGCGGCTTCAGAGAATGGCCTCACCTGACGTTGACGAGTGCTTGCGTGACCTTGCTGGCTGGCTCCTTCCACTGCCCGGTGTTGGTCGAAACCCTGAGCACTGAAAGCCATGGAAAATGTGAGGTTAAAGCTCCGCCCCCATCCTGACCTGCCCAGTCAAAAGAGGCCTCTTTCTCTTTTATTGCAAAGTTTTGTACTTTAGGAGACTGAGACAATTTTCATCTACTGAGAAAAAAAGCTCCATAGTACCCTGTTGCCCTGAAAGATCCTCCATTCATCCAATTAGCACTCACTAGCTTTGTCAAGTGACTCATGACTATAAAACAGCCTCTGGCTGAGTGGGGGTATGAATCCAATTGCCTCTTCATTCAGACAATTCGAATAGCACCCCCTTGTGGTAGCTACTTTCATTACACAGGCAGCGCTGTCAAGGACAGCTTTTAAATCTCTTGGGGAAACCGCAAAGAACCCTTTGGGGAAAGAAAATTCCGGCTGCAATCACTTGGCCCCCTGCGTCGCAAACCAAACTGCATTATCTGGCATGGGCTCATCCTGGCCTCCGCACTCTTTGCCAACTTAAAGCAGCCCCACCCCCCCACACCCCCCAGTACTTCTACAGTCTGGCACGTGTCTGACCGACCGCCAAGGTTCCAGGATGTTTTATTACAGCAGTGCAGGCAGAAGTGCGACGGCACCACCTTCCGGGTCCTTCTGACCCCGAGCAGAGCCCTGCCAGAATCCCCCAGCCGTCACTCATGCGCTCGACAGACCCCAGCCTCATCCGGCAGCCCACGAACACGGGCGGCCGTGTCAAAGCAAGCAACAAAACCAGAAAGTCCAGCACAGATGGGTACAGCCCATTAAAGGGGGGGGAAAAAAAAAAAATCTGGATGCAAACCCAACAGATGAATAATTCAGCTAATTAGGTTTTTGTTGATGATGTCATGCACCTACCCATGCAGTAGAGGTTATCGAACACCTGGTGCATGCGGACGATCTCGTAGTAGAGTGCGTCGTAGCTGCTGGGTGTGGGCAGGAAGCTGTCGCCGTACGTGATGAACATGTTGAAGAGGTTCACCACCTGTGGGGCACGCAGACATGGAGATGGTGATGCTGAGGGGGGGGGGCACCCTGAGCATTCCAGCCGCATACTGACACCCCCCCCATGTCCGGCGTGCCGGGAAAACGCCGTGGGAAAACTCCTGGCTTTACCCCAGAAATGTAATTCAAGGCTCTGACAACGCAGGTCACCCTTCGATAGCTCTCTCATATCGCATTTTATCACGGGAAACACAATAACAAATAAAAAAACAGTGGTCTCCTGACAATGAAAGGCATGTTACACCAGAGCTCTGGGTACGGAGGGGGCTGCTGAAGTGATCCACGTTATGTTTAACCGCACTACAGAAACACCGGCGCGCTAATGAAGTGCTGAGGAGGACCCTGCTCAGACGGCGGGGGTCGAAAAACATTCACTGCGCAGCAAGAGAGGATTCCTGTCGCTTTTGTCAGATTAATGGACAGACCGCGTGCAAAGGCATCTTTGACTGCACACCTAGGTTAATATGCAACTCTGTACATGGGTGAGTTATGCTTTTTAAATAGTTTATACTTTATTTAGAAGACACATTTATTGAAAGCGAACTGCATTTTTGAGAAAACAGCAATTAGAGGTTAGGGTCCATCAGAGAAATCCCTCAAAAACCAGCGAACTCATAGCTCAGTGTTCTAATTCAGTTTAATCTTTCCGGTATTGGTTTTATTTTATATTAATTCATTTGTTTTCATTTTGTTTTATGAGGTGCTTTCCGGCTGTCATTGTAAATAAGAATCTGTTCTTAACGCTTTGCCTGGTAAAATAAAGGTTAATGAATGAATGAAAGGAGTCATTTTAACCCACCGGGCCACACAGCGCCCCCTTCATGTCACACCGGGAAGTTCAAAAAGCTCAGTATACTACTGTATGTGTGCTCCAGCCTCACGGATCTGCGGAGAGCGTCCCGTTTCTCACCAGCAGAGCCAGCTGAAAGATGTTGTGTTTTGACAGCAGTGTGGTCTCGTTGGACAGGAGGAACTTCAGGAGGTTAATGAGTGCTGTGGGGGAGAGAGAGAGAGAAAAAAAGAAAAGAAAAAAAAACAGATGTACGAAAAATGGAGAAATTCAAGCTGACAAACCTGCGCACGAGCTGAGGCGGCTGCGGTTAGCCGAGGCCGCGGGACTCGGCACGCCGCCGGACCCTCATAACAGATAACGATCATTTAAAGACTAACCTGACCGCTAGTACAAAACGCACTGTGGTTTAACAGCCCTCAGATCTTCATAAATCATTTTGCCATAAGTACACATAAATCAAGTGTCATAAGTAATAAGTATTGTCAGTAAAGTATTATGTAATGGGTTGGAAATTTGTTCCAAGCTCTGGAAAATAAAATGTTTGAAGGATTTGTATTACTCAGACTGCAGAATAAAAAATTTCTTGTTTAACCGGATAATTTGTTCTAAATGGACATTTAGCTCAAACTACCATAAACCTGACAAGTTATCCAGCTAAGCAAGAAATCCTGTTTCCCGAAACACCCCCCAGGTCTGGGAAAGCTTCCATTAAGAGGTGAAGCAAAACTAATGTGTGCCATTATGATGACAGCAAAAGTGTAAGATGACAGCAAAACCAGCCAATCACCAAAACACCAAATAGCATAACCAATCAGCTTCATGAAACCAAACAGCAGAACCAATCAGTTTATATGTCTGAGTGTTGTAATGGACTTTAAGATCAATCTTTTCTCAGAAACACTAGGACGAAATCCCTTTTGCCCCAAAGCCAAGGAGAAATGGTAAAATGGTGCCAGCTAGTCAAAACAAAAATGCGCATAAATTACTGCAGAGAAACAAAGCACATTGTAATACAGGAAACTCGCATAAATGACAAATCAATACTATGTCAGGCAGCGACCTCGCTGCGTTGGTGTTAGCCATTAGCGTGCATGTTTCCGTGTCATTTTTCATTCGCTTAATGTGTGCTGGCTAACGAGAGGCGGGAGTGACGAATGACAAACGAAAAACATCTCCGGGTAAGAAGTAGAACAGCTACTCTCTACAGAGGCAGCAAGATTTGGTGCGTTTGTGCCACGGGGCCAAGAAGGAGCCACTGAACCCTCTGAGTGCTAATGGACGCTAATGCTAACCAAAGGAGAAGAGTCAGCACAACAGCAAAGACATGGAGATTGTGCAGAGAGCTCCCCCGAGGTAGACCCTCGGCATGCCAAAAACACACTGAGCGCCGTCACCGGTTGTTTCTCTAAAAATAAAAGCAAAAGGGTGTTCTGAAACATTAACGCTGTGTGCGCTTGTAAGTTTATAATCCTCCCTTGACATTTCATGAGCCTTCTGATGTTTTTTTTCTGTGCGTCATTGTATATGACTGTCTGGATTAAGTAAAACCCACCTCAGACCTGTGGCCTGTACTACGAAGCGGGGTTATTGGCTTATCGGGGTAATTTGTTGGATTTTAAGGAAGTCTGGGCAAAATGCAAGTGAACGGATATGAAGTGCATTTACACTTCTGGTACCTTAAATCTGACAAAATACCCCGATAAGCCAGTAACCCCGCTTCGTAGTACAGGCCACTGATATGAAATCAATCGTGACGTGTTCCATAAATCTGTGCCTTTGTGTGCAGGGGTTTGGCTTGGATTGGTGACCACCAAGTCAGGTTTCCAACCTGACCACACTTAAGGAGCTCACTTATGGAGATCAACGTTCCATTCCCTCCATTTTAACTTGGGCAAATCAGTGTTTCTATTTCCTTCCTACAAAATAGAGGTCATCCTTACAAGCTTAAATCAATTTATTTGACAAATGCTTTTTTTTTTATCCAATACCGGGCTTTGCTCAGAGACCCAATGAAATCCTTCCGCTGACCCGGGGATCTGAACCGGCGACCTTCTGATTATGGGTGCAGAACATCCTAACTGGCTGAGCCGCATCACCACCATCAATGGCAGCCGCAGACTCCCGCAGGGGGCTCACCTGACCACAGCTCCCTCCAGGTGTAGCTCAGCCTGACCCGGCATTTCTTCTGATAGCAGATGAGCTTGTGGACCACCTGTATACAACGCCTGGGGACACACGGAGGGGCACGCCGTCAGGTGACAGAGCTCGCCAAACAGCCACAACAAGCTCACTGCATCCACATGGCCCATCAGGTACCGAAGACTAGGGGCTGAAGAACTGATCGATTCCGGGAGAAACATTCATCTGAGGCATCCTTGTTCCCTCGTGGATCAATGTTGAAATTTAGACTTCAGGTTCACTCTCTAATTTGGCTGTCCAATATGTACCCTTTCTTACAAACAGTTCACTACACCTTATACGCAATAAAATCTAACGCAGCATAATTTTCCCCTGAACATGTCAATAACAGTGTCGATCCTCACTGACACAGACACAGGGATGTTTCTCAAAATCTGAGGATTTTTACCATCCTCCATACTTCTGTTCTTAGCATCGAAACTGGTCTTCGGCAATGACGTAAAACGTGTATATGAGAAAACAAGTAGGGTCAGGTGCTCCACCAGCTTCTTAGCTGACCAGCCACTGGTCAAGGGTTGCAGTGCTGGTGATTGGCCCAAGGGTCACAGTGCTACAAAGTGATTGGCCCAAGGGTCACAGCGCTACAAAGTGATTGGCCCAAGGGTCACAGCGCTTCAAGGTGATTGGCCGACTAGGATGCCAGTCGGATCGTTGGGGTCTCTTACATGTACAGGTCCATGGGGAAGTCCTTCATCATGTGGCTGACGATGAACTCCACCATTAGGTCTGTGAGCACAGGGAGACAGAGATATAAGGAGTGAGAGCCGACCTCAGCGTGTCGTGTTGAAAGACTGCGGCACCAACACACAGAAGGGAAGTCAGGAGCCGTTTCTCGTGGTGGCAGGTCCCCGCTCTCGTTTTCCCTCCCACATATGCATGGTTTTCGGCTGCCAGATGGCACGCCCATCACTGCTCTCTCTGTGCTGTGCCAGACACGCTCTCTCATGTCTGCCTAAG
Organism: Brevimyrus niger; assembly: GCA_015164015.2. NCBI lineage: Eukaryota > Metazoa > Chordata > Actinopteri > Osteoglossiformes > Mormyridae > Brevimyrus > Brevimyrus niger. Next base: position 3,225,928 of record JAABNY020000040.1, on the reverse strand, counting down.
AGGGTGATTCCAGAGCCTCGATTCAGGCCTGCTTATGTTAACAGGAGCGTCTCATCCATTCAGAGACCACGTCACAAGGGGAAGCCGTGAGCTTTAAGGCAGGTTTGCCGGTTCCATGATATCAGGCCTGTGTGGGCAAAGCGCCGGGCTTCCAGAGTCAAGCCACGCCCTGCAGAGGGACCTGACGGGTATTCCTGAATACGAACATGTCATTCGGGAGCTTCTCTCTCCACGACGATAGACGGGCTTACCTAGAACCGCACACACCAGGGGCCTGGAGGGGACGTTCCGGTCCACAGGCTTCTTTCTGTGCCTCATGGGCTGAAGGAGAGACGAGTGCCAGATGAGCGTCGGGACGCGAACCAGCGAGTGCTGATGTTCGCATGCAGACCTGCCGCGAAGCTCACAAGTGTGCGACACCTCATAAACACAAGTGCCCGATCCAATGGGATTTCAAGCACGGAAATGACACCAGTGTTAACATACAGCATTACATGACGGATAATCCGAGACAAGTCGCGCTGGCTCCAAGAAGCCTTTCAGTCTGGCTATGCTACCTGGCAGCCCCCCCCTAAAAATAAATAAATAAATAAATAAATAAATAAATAAAACGTTGGTACTATATGACATCATTCATCTCCAGGAGGAGATAAACTCGCGCTTAGGGGGTCTTCAATGGCCCTGAACAGAGAGACGGATTCGCTGAAAGCTACAAACTCACAGCCCATTTCCCATGAGGGACTTACAAAAACAAACAAACACACAAACACACACTGCACTGCTGGCAGGCCTCTTCTTTATTGGAAAGAAAGGATTTGGGGGGGAAATTAAAGTGTTTTGACATTTCCCATCATTTTCATTTTTAGACTATCAATCCCCGACTGGCAGACTCCAGTTCACATCCAGACCAAAACAATTTAATCCAGACCACACGATCCATCCTCCCCCACTTTCCCCCTCTGCCACCCCCCGATCAGCAAATTCTATCGAGGCAGTGGACCTTGGCTTCGTCTTGTTGATGGACTTTGGTCCTCAGGGAAAAATATCTGGGAACCCCTGGTCTGCGGAGCTCTAGGAAGAATGCAGGGCGATGGAGAATGTCCGAGGTGGGGGTGTAAAGACATGGCACCCCCACCCACCCACCCAAAAAGGAGACCATTGGCTTTGGTGTATCATCTTACCATTCGGTGCAGGTTCACCTTGAAGTTCATGTTGTCATCGTGCAGAAAGGCATTGGCATACTGGTCCTGCAGAACAAGGGGGGGGGGGACTTTCAGCTGATTTTGTGCAGGCTGGTTTGTGTTGGCTAGAAGACCTTTGTACTCCTGGCATTTTCAGAGCCAGAGAAATTTCGAGGCCAGAGAAAGATCCCCCAAAGCCTGGAGGGACAGCCCCTCCCCCACAACCGACTAAGCACAGAGGTTGACGGGGAGGTGAAATCGTTAGCGATCGACTGGGAGTTGCAGAGATGGAGGGGCCGGGCTCCCTGTCGTTTCACATTCTGGAGCATAACTCAGACAGGACCCTGGGGCACGGCCCTCTCATGGCACCGTGTCGCAGCCAAATTTACATGGAGGAAAAGCATAGGAACATGCCCTCCACCAGCCATTTCTCGAGATACACAGGCACCATCCTAGGTTGCAGAAGTCAACTACCAACAGGACGCCTGTCCTGATCCAGCCCTGAGTCGGCGGTTGGGTACCTACCTCTGCGATACAGGTGAGGACGATGAGGCACAGCCTGGCACTATTGAGTCGGTGTTCGTCTACGGTGGAGAATATGGAGAGAGCGGGTAAGAGCAGGGCTCAAGGATCTATAGACGGTAGAGGTTTGAAGGCACGTTGGACCTGACAGGACCTATAGACAGAAGTGGTTTGAAGGTACTTCGGACCTGACAGGACCTATAGACAGTACTGGTTTGAAGGCACATTGGACCTGACAGGACCTATACACAGGACTGGTTTGAAGGCACGTCAGACCTGACAGGACCTACACAGAGTACAGGTTTGAAGGAATGTTGGACCTGACAGGACCTATACACGGTACTAGCACAGTACTGGCTTTAAGGCATATCGGACCTGACAGGACCTATACACAGTACCAGTTTGAAGACATGTTGGACCTCACAGGACCTATACACAATAGTGGTTTGAAGGCACGTAGGACCTGAGAGGACCTGGCAGGACCTATAGACCATAGTGGTTTGAAGGCACCTAGGACCCAAACTATTTCCCATACACACCGATTCAAGGGTAACCAGAACCAAGACTCAGACAGAAGAAAACAGACAGATAAGATTAATAAGGTGCCTAAAAGAAGGCTTCCACTGAGAGTCAGATAAGAAATAATTAACTCAAGCAACAAAACAAAGCTCAAGCCGTAGGCAGCCATAATGGGGTGGTTTAAAGCGGATTCTGCACCCACGTTTGTCAGGAGCAGATGGTGGAGATGTTATTTTGAGGAGCTGGAATGAAAATCTACCGTCAAAAGTCCACTGCTTTTGTGATCACAGGGTATTTTTCATGGTAGCACAACAGTAGCAAAAAAAAAAACCCAAGACGTTCAAGATATTACAATGAACAGATTCTTGGATGCTTGCCAAACACTGCCCCTTGACTTTGAAGCAACCTGGACAATATCAATGCTGGTCTGGGGCCTGTGTTCCTCCACCAAAGGTCCCTTGTGTTGGTGATAAACAGCTGCTTTTGACCGGTAGTTCTGCTGGATCACATTTACCTTTTGTGTCCTGCATGACGATGGAGGAGTATTTCAGGAAGGTGATGAGCAGGTTGCTTGTTTGAAGGTTAGGGTCAAGGGGCAGCTCAGCTGAGTTCATCACTGAAAGGAGAAGGAGAAGAAGAAGAGACCAAGTTAACAGACACCACGAATCACGGCATTTTTGGGATATGAAGCTATTTGATGGCCATGCAGAAAATGTTCAGAACAAAATCCCAAAATCCCTGTTTCCATCATTCTTCTGTGTAAAGATGACATGTGGCTCTTCTAAGGAATCTCTATCAGGTCTGATTGGCAAGGTAAGAAGATTATTCTAACACAGGGAGGATGCCTTCGAAATGTTGAAGTCCATTTCTCAAACGTGGTAAGAACAGCTAATTTTTTTTTTTTTAATGCGTTCATTTTTAACACCTGGGGAATGTAAACGCTTTGTATATCTGTCTGTTTTATTTGTTTATAAATTATATCAAACAGCAATTTTAAGCATTCAGTAGCTGATAAGAACGTCAAGTTACAATTGGAAAGTTGGCAGTTTAAGGCCTAGAATAGGCTTTGCTGTAACACCCTATGGTTCAACTTTCAACCAGAAATACCCTGATGATTATTCAGCAATACCAGCGGTTAAAAGGATCACTTTAAATTAAAGCCTCAGCTAAAGAATTAAAAAAAATAAATAAAATCAGCAATACTTAGTGTTCAGCAATTCTAAAATCCCAGCTGATGGAAAATACCCAACTTAACCCAGGATTAGCCGAATCCCGATTGGAGCCACGCTGTTAGAAAATGCATTACATCATCGCCACCATCACCGCCACCCACCTAATTTAATTACAGCATTTCTAGCTGCCATGAGTAGCCCCCACCCGGAGAGATTACCAGCCATCGCACGCCCACCCTTTTTCTTTCGCAACATCAATCAAGGTTTGCCTTTCCTTCAAACTTTCATCTCTCGCTTGAATCAACACCGATCATGTACCAATAAGGAAAAAGTATTTTCGGAATGCTTAAGGGAAAACAGAGGTGGAACTGCTTTTTGGAATGGTTGTATACAGGGGCATCTACAAAAAAGCTTTGTAAATGAGTAAAAATTTAATGTCAATGACCGAACATTCCCACAAATCTGCATACAAAAAGTTGGCTGTGAAAAAGGGGGTCCCCCAACAGGCTGTTACATGTAATGCACCCTGAGGTCATAGGACAGAACATTAATAATCATTTTTTTTTTCCATCTCAGATCTGACCCCATAAACCTTTAGATTATTTTTAGCATGAGGTGGCAAACACCCGATACTCACAGTCCAGGGAAGGGGGGGTCGTGCCTAGGGGTGTAGTGGGTGTGACTGGGACAGGCGTGGTGGGCGTGGTCGCAATATTGACCTCTGGATGACTCTGAAAGATCCGTACAGAGCAGAAGCCATTTCAGCTTCAGAGTAAAGCGAATATCCTTTGCAAACGTGGTCGGAAGAACGGAAAACGGCCCCCGGAGACTCGCCTGCACGAGGACGGCGATGAAGTTTCGGTTTAGGTGAACAGCCTCGTACAAGGCCAGGAGGATGGCTTCGTTAGTCCTGTGGAGAAAAAGACAGCAGGGGTGAGCGGGAGACGACGGAACCACCTTGACTGACGTTCCGGCTCAGAAAAAGCAGCGACTTAGTTAACACTCCCATGCTAGAGAAAAAGCTGTTTACGCAAGTACAAAAGTGGTTACGTAAATCGTATGATGTAAAAATATATGCTTAATATACTCCCGCAAGGCATCATTAATATATTTTCAAGTATAAGTGACTAGCAAGCTACAGTGGGCCAACTCAGAAAAAGGAAAAGTACCCGCACTCATCTATACTAAATAAGAGTATTAATTTTAATAACTGAAGCCTGAACTCAGCAAGGCATAAATTAATTGATGAACCTTATCACAGCAAAAACGCTTAATATGCGATACGCAAGAAGGCATTTAAGGAAGGAGCGCCGGTGAGCAATTTTTACGCGTCGAAGAAAAGACGACCATGGAAAGGTTCTCCCAGGCAGCCCGGGTGCGGAGCGGCAGAAGGGAGAGTAGGAACCAGGGATTATGGGATGGTGGGCGGAGCACCAACCGCGCTTTGATCTGGGGTTTGTTTGTTAATATCAAATCAGATCAAGTATGACGGCCTTTGGAATCTCCGACAGAGCCAAGGGGAAGAGCTCAGGCGCGGCCCTTGATAATAGGGCAGGAAGGATTCATTTGCATATTCAAATAACCTTGCACCGCATGGGGTGCGGGGGTGTGAAAAAGTTTTTGTGACGAGTGTCCTGGTGAAGTATGATAAGGGATCCTCTGACAATTCCACAGACAAGCCTTCAGCCCATGACTGAGCTGCGGGAGAAATCGCTGCGGAAAATTAAATACCACACTCTTTATTGGATTATGTACGCCTTTCCTACCAAACGCTTTTTTGTTTTTTTTTTTTGCTGTTAAAAATGGCCCTGAGAGTGAATAACTGCCATTATCCTGCTCGACCCTGATGGCCCCCCTCTTAAATTATCTGCTGGCAGCGTCATTAGAAATCAGGCCCAGGTGGGGAGTCACCTGGACCGATTTCAGGGACAATGCGAGCAGAAAAGCAAAGTCGGCAGAGGTCTCCCAGGTAAGAAAACACAGATGTTCTGGAGGAGTGTACGGTTACAGATGGGATGGAGAGCTGGGAGGGACACTTTGGGACTTACTGCACTGATATCTTCTCTTCCGCATCAGCAATGAACATATTGCCCACCTGTGGACAACAAAGGTATTGCAGTTAGAAAACAACAAACATCACCCAAAATCTATTTTTGGACACTTATCTGGCTCCAAAATGACACTCGGACGGAATAAGCAGGACAATTCATATGCGATTCATGAAGATAAATGAGCTACACAGATAATTATCAACACGACCATCCAGATAATCACCAAAATCAGAATCAGACCAACAGAGAACCAAATTAATAATCAGATAACTCCTATGAGAGAAGCACGTACAATCCAAAGTCAACATTAAGCAATTTAATGAAACCTGGTACTGACACTGGTTTGATGTACAAGTCCATCAATCTTGCTCTTATATTAACTGATAACTAAGAGACAATATGCTTGAAGCCAGAGAATGGAAGTCAATTAGCCCCTGGATATTGACAGCTGTCCCGTGAGAATTAACGGCATGCTGAAATTAATCCCCCACCCCTCGTCCTGACATTGCCAGAGTCTGGTTTGTTTCCCCTTGCCTGTTCACTGCATCCACACATTCCAGAACTCCGCTGTTGCTACGGGATACCATCCCTTCCGAAACCCCGCGGCATCGTTTCCTTCAGAGACGAACACCCACTAAACTGTTGAGTCACGACACAGAGAGTTTTTACATAGTCCAGCTGGAGTATAGCGGGAAGGTGAAGGTCTAAAAGCACCTGGGACCCCACCCCCCCCCAAATAAACCTTGGGCCTGAGGCAGACACACTGAAAAAGGCTTTTTGGAACCGTTTTATTCCACTTATAGTTAAAGAGCACCAGCAGAAAGGGAGAGATCTGTTTACATTTGTACTTGTTTTTTTTTTTGTAGTACAACCTATATGGATGATGTTTGGTCTTTAACAGACTCAGAGAGCTTCATCAGCCAATCAAACACAACGGCAACTTGCTCTCGGATACATTCAGGCAGAAAAACGGCTCACGCCGAACCTCTCAGATACCGGCGCAAAAGCAGCACGCGAGACCCGCTCTGCTGTCTCCTCTCTAAATGATTTATGAGGTCTGTCGAGGCGTCTCTATTCACGCGTCCCGCACACCCAGGCGCCAAAAGGATGGCCGGCGATGCCAATTATTTCTGAAGAGCGAGAGTTTGGCACTCCGTTGAAGGCGTAATAGGCGGATCCCCCGCCCCGCGCTCTTTATATGGGGGTGTCACGCATCAGAGAAACCCGAAGTGCCAGAGACGTCGTTCAGAGTTAGATCGGTGTTCGGAAGATGCAAAGAAATGGACAGGGTCCATTGCCAGTGGAAATATGAGAACACTCAGGTCATGGAGTAAGACAAACTGTCCGTCAGGCACGTAATTATAGGAACTGGGCAACGTCACCATCAAAGATAAGTTGCGACTAAGTTAGCGGCTATTTTGCCAAGTCATTAAATTTAATTAAAACCTTCCTGTTTTCAAGCTTCCCTCAAACAACCAAATCATATCTTACATTCCCGTCTGACTACAACCAGAAGATGAAATCAGGACATATATATTCATATAAAGCAAAAGTATAGCACATCTAACCGTTTCGAAGGAATTATCTGACAATATAAAAATCCCTGAAGGGCTACTATAAACTGCAATTTCCCCGTGAGAAGGCATAAGAGGTTTGTTTTCATGCAGTACTGCTGGGTAAATGCCCTTCCGTCCCCTCCAGCACCAGGCACACTGAGCATGCCCAGCAGATGAGCTTACTGAGCATGTCCAGCAGATGAGCTTACTGAGCATGCCCAGCAGATGAGCTTACCGAGCATGCCCAACAGATGAGCTTACTGAGCATGCCCAGCAGATGAGCTTACTGAGCATGCCCAACAGATGAGCTTACTGAGCATGCCCAGCAGATGAGCCTACCATGTTGGTGAATGCTGAGAAGAAGCCTCCCTGGTTTTCCTCTTCCTTATCCTTGTACTGCCTGTGGGGGCACAGGGGAGACCGTAGTGAACTAGCGAACCATCTCACCTTTTTTTTTTTACTCAATTTACTTGAGCAACTCCGACTCCGCCCCCCTGTCTTCAGGAACCAATCAGCCAATCTTGATTACTTGGTGCCGGCATTTCACGTAATCTGCTGTATTCATAGGATCTCATGCTCATTCCACCTTCTTGGCCAGAAATGTTTTGTTTTGATCTAAACTACTCTAGTCCAGTAACCTCACTGAAATCTGCGGCCCGACCCAGCCAATACTGGCATAATTAACGTATATGTATCTGCTATGTTATAGCAGCTGAATGTGTATCCCCGACTCATGCTATCGGCCCTGTTGTGCCCCATACCTGTTATATTCCGTCAGGGCCTGAGAGATCACCATCCCGAGTCCCTGCGAATACACGACGGGTCACAACACACGCTTTGTTAATGTGGCCCCCATCTCTCTGCCTGTAAAACGGGGGCTTCTGAAAAAGCGCTACGTCACTCATTGTCAGTTTCATGAGCAGACACAGTGCTACAACACACTACCTACATAATGTCTTTACAAAGCACTATGATAAACTTCCTGGCTCCCAGTGTATAAGAAATGCTACACAGACATTATGATTTTTACGTACTGCACAATATCAATGTTAATAACAAACATTTCAAAAGCTTTAATGGTGGCCAACTTACATTAAGGGTGGGCTCGTCATCGACTATAGACAGTTTCACAATGTAGGGATTGACCGACTGTCAGGAGGCAAAATTAAAGAGAGACGGGTAAGCAAACCCAGGAACATCGGTCCCGGTGCTACAGTGAGTAATGGCAGGGCGTAGTGGGAGGTCACGTCTGAAAGCACCCTCACTGCACCACTGGGGGGAGCCAACTGGAGGACTCCAGGGGCTCAAACACTTAAAGGCTGATTATTCATTGTTCAAACTAAGCCTGAACCTTCCTACCATGATAAGGGAAAAAAATGTATTTATGCAATGTAGTATAATTTAACATGTCACTGATATGATTATAGTAATTTATGAAGTGTAACAATATAAGGTGAAAACACATCCAACGGCAGAGACTGTAGTCATGGCAACCGGAATCGCTCTAAGTTCATGCAAGGGGTGGGGGGGGGGGGGGGGTGGCGCGCGTCATGCTTCGTGTGATAGAGCGGGGGGGCCGAGAGGACCACAGGTTGGTGCCGGGGCCGAGGGGGGCTGGGGTGCACCC
>JAABNY020000040.1:3190124-3200510 GCA_015164015.2 Brevimyrus niger | reverse complement strand
AGCCCCTCCAGAGAGCCCGGCCCCAACCCCTTTTCCGGCCCGCCGCGCCGCAGGTGCGCCACTGACCCCCCCCCCCCTCCACCATCCCCACCCCCCCCCCCCGGCCCCCCCCGCCCCAGTTCACTGAGAAGCCTGAGACGTGGGGTTGTCGTTCTTGCTCTCCTGGCTAGAGGGCGCCTTGTTGTTCCAGGGGCTGTTGGAGCCCAGCGCCGGGGAGTTGTTGAAACTGTCCTCGTCGTCGATGCCATTGGCCGCGTCGAACTGCGTGTTCTCCAGCCGGGTGATGAGCCGCTCATCCTCGTCGCCGAACTCCCCCCCCATCAAGGTGGGCTCTCCCACCACCATCACGTCCTGGGAGGGCCACAAGAGGAGCAAACATTATCCCCGAAATGAGGGGGAAAGGGAGGTGAATCCTTACGGGCCGATGGACACACTTCAGTCGATGAGAGCAACTTCTAAATCTGAGAAATGTCATGCGTTACACCCTAACTGCCTCAACACATCCATTATTGATACCTTTTTCAAACAGCCTTTCTTTAAAAAGTATTATTTTTTTTGCCCTCCACATAAAAACACAATCACCTTTATTTATCATCACAGAGCTACCCGGTGCTCAGTAAAAACGGGTACTAAAGCGGCCTAGCTGCTGAACGCACTACTCAGGCTGCACTTCCCCGGCCCAGCAGAACCAGCGCACACCTAGTGCGCGACACAAATCGACGGACGGTTAATCCTGAAAAAGCCCCAAAGATGGAGGACAGTGCATCAGGGGAGCCGCTGGCCTGTGTTTTCTAGGTGGGGGAGACGTATGGCTTTTCTATTTTATTAAAATCCACCAGAAAACAGATATAGCCCACTCTTGAACACAGGAAGTGCTTTCTGCTGAAAAAAATGTTGCAAATTAGCGCTACTCATTCTGGACGAAGAATAAAGCCCATCTAACATCACATTTTTAAACCACATTATATGGTTTCAATTGGCCCCTCCCCTCTCCCACACAAGCCACACCCCCTCTCACACAAGCCACGCCCCCAAATAGGAACAGGAGACCAGATGCTTACAGGTACCTGGCTGGAGAGCGCAAAGCTGCCAGCGGGGCTCTTCTTCTTGCTGTTGCTGTTGCTGTTGCTGCCACCCCCCGTGCTCATGGTGCTTCCGCCCGACATCTTCCTTTTCCGCCGCTTATTAGGCGGCTGCCTTGCTGGCTCCGCTATGGGGGGGGGGGGACGAACAAGCCAGTGTCCATGTTGTGTTACGGATTACCAACCAAACAGGCCATGGTTCCTTCAGCTACTTTTCTAGGTTGTTGTTCTGGTTCGGGGCAAGAGGGTTCGATATCGGCGCTCACCTGGGGGGGCCACCATCCGCTGCCACTTCTGGAAGAGGCAGGTCTTCAGGCAGTCCCGGGGGCTGAGGCTGTAGGTCTTGTGCCTGGACATAAGCTCTTGCATGGGCTCCAGGATCACACACAGCTAGGGACCAGGGGCACAACTTGGTTAATCCTCAACCCATCATTTTTCTTGCATAACCAGACATTTCAAGCAGCACAAGACTAAAGCTCTGCAAGTGTGGGGGGAAAAAAAACATCTCGCCGCTTGTTCGAAAACGTCTCAATCTATTGACCTGCTTTTAAATCCTAGACAGGATGACTGACAGAACTCTACAAATGAGTCACTAAACACCAAATCGGCCTGCAATACTGGTCATTCAAGTTATTTTTAGAGGAGCAGCTGAAGGAAGAGGGCCAGCGGGGAAGGCTCACTCGGAGGTAGTTCAGTGTGGAGTTGGAGAGGCCACACCTCGTCATGTTCTTTGACAGCTGGTCCAGCATCTGTGGATCTTGGGCCTGTCGATGGGGTGGCGAAAACAAAGCTGTGACCTCATTCACATTAGCCCCGGCGGTGAGGCATGCGGGTGAACAAGAATATGGCCCCCAGGGCAAGGAAACTTGACTTACGCGTAACTCTCCCCAACTGAAAGACAGACACGCAAAGCCATAAAACGCGTGATGTGAAGACTCCCACTCACATGCATGGCCAGAATGCTGCGCGGGATGAGCTCTCGGTGTTGGCGGATGCTGAAATGCCACGTCTTGATCCTCATCATGTCGTCGAACATGAACTCCAGATACAGGCGGCCCTCCACGCACACCTGGGCGAACAGCACCAAGTCACACGACGGCACGGAGTCCTAACAGCCAAGACCCCCGTCGGCTTAAACAAGCTCGACGACAACCACAGCCCCCCGATGGCACTTTGTCCCGAGTTCTTTTGGTGACAGAGGCCAAGGGCTGATCGGATCCCAGGGCTCCGGAGAGCAGGGCGTGCCAGACTTCACGCAATGTTCACGGGCATGACGGTACTTGAACAATAGGTGACACAATGTGTTGTTCTGAAGGATGTTCTTTCAGGGAGTGGGAATCGCATGAATTCGCTGCAGGGCTTAGAGCGAACTCCTGTTGCAGGAACGGTAACCGGATCGTAACTAAAACTATTTAAAAAACAGTGGAAAAATTTTAATTCAAAAGGAGAAATCTGTTCTCTGGGGGCAAAGTGTGACTCAGCGGGTTTAGCATGCCGTGATCAGAAGGTCACCAGTTCAAGTCCCGTGGCCGATGCAGCGATTTCACCACTCCCTGACCCTTAACCCCGAATTGACCCAAGGATTTTCTGACCCGGCTTTTTTCAATTGTAAGTCACCTTGTATAACGGCGTCTGCTAAATAAACAAAATGCAACATTTTAAAATGGCGACAGGCAGCCCTGATCCTGGAGTGCCAGTTCCCTGCAGGTTTCCCATCTTCCCTGGTCTCGGATGAACCACGCTTGATCTCAGGCAGAGAGAATCTCATCAGTAAGGACAGAAAACCTGCTGGAAGGCCAGCACTCCAGGGTCAGGGCTGCCTACACCGGTCTAAAAATAAACCCTAAATGACTGAACTGCGGCCAAGTCTCCCACCCCTTGTCCAATCCGCCCCCATCTGTACCACCGGCAACGCAGCATCTGACGCTGGCGTCGTGGCGACGGTACCTGCGTGAACATGGGCTTGCCGTTCTGCGTGACCATGGTGCACTGGTCACAGTCCAGGGACACGAAGTTGTTGTGGAAGGACTCTTTGGGGTGCTTCAGGACGTAATAGAGCTCGGTGGCGCCCCCTTCGAAGATGCTGCGGAAGTACCGCGGAATCAGGGTCCGGCCGATCGCTGTGTGGGGGGCGACGGACAAAACGAGTAGCCAGTCATACAAACGAAAGGAGACAGTCGTCTAGTCGACGGAAAGCAGCCGAAAGAATATACAGGGTCGACTTACTGTATCTCTTGGGGCCATCTTCCAGGCAAAAGGTGATGGTCAACATGGCATCATCCTCAAAGAATTCAGTGGTAAAGGCATCCCACCATAGGTTATCACACTCCTAAGGGGAGGGGGGGGGCAGAGGTGAGCCTCGGTGTAATTCCTGGGGGGGCCTCCAGAACACGGGATGACCAAAAAGCTACTTGTGTTTCTCATTACAAAATCCATCAACCGTTTCTGACTGAGACGCTCACTCGGAATTGGGGTCAGTACTGCCATAAGCATAAATCATCATGGGGGGGGGGCGGATACTTGCCTCTGTCCAGTTCTGTAGCCGTTTGTTGAGCTCGAATATCCTGTAGTCGGTCTGGTTCCCGTACGGCGTGTGTCTCCTGCCAAGAACAGAGCGGGAGGCTTAGGAGTCTTAGTCTAGCAAGGTTAGCTTCATTAGGTAACACGGCCTGGCCCACCGGCTAACCAGGGCAGCGGGTAACGCGGCCTGGCCCACCGGCTAACCAGAGCAGCGGGTAACACGGCCTGGCCCACCGGCTAACGCGGCCTGGCCCACTGGCTAAGCAGGGCAGCGGGTAACGCGGCCTGGCCCACCGACTAAGCAGGGCAGCGGGTAGTGAGTTGATAGCAGGTTTGAAACAAGGGGTCTGAGGATATTCATGCTGGCTACCGACTTTCAGAATGAGATGAAAAAAATTAAGCTGAAACCATTTCAAGTCTTATCACACCATTAAATTTTCCCTGCTGTTTTAGGAACAGAACTTTGTAGACCAGCTCTAAGAGAGACCAGACACAGCCCCTGGGAAACAAGCGGATTTGGTTTTGCAGTTTCCCTGTCTTACATTTTATGTGGCACCGAGTATGTCACCTTACAGTAATATTCTAATAAAATTGGGGGGAAAAAAAAACTGTAAAAAGTCACAAGCCAGTCTTACCCTATTCCAGGCTCCAGGTACGTAGGAGGGTACATTGGTGTTGGACTGCAAGAAGAAAAGCTGAGAGTTAGCACCACTGGAGGGGGCTAAGCCCTAGGGCCTTCCCCTGGGCCAATGTCAGAAGCGGGTCACGCCCACGACGTCCTAATGAGCTCCGGTGCAGTGGCTTGGACCCGCCATCGCGCCCGTCCCCAGTGCCAGCTTCCCAGTGCCTTATCGCTCGGGTACAGCCAGGAAGGCAACTTCACAGCACTTCCAGGTCCCGCCAATGGCTCAATCAATCATCCTTAAGAGCCCAGGATACACCACCCCCCTCCTGTTTTATCTCGACAGCAAAGCAACGGCTTAACCGATGGCGCTGACTCAGCTGGGCCCCGGCTGAATTATGGCGGACGGGGGAGGGGGCCAGCCCACAGGTTCTCTCCTTGTGTGCGAGCTGAATCGAGCGTAGTGATTCTGCTGGGGGGGGGGGGGGCACGCACTGGATTTATATCCTGTGGGTCACTATGTTCCACTCGCAGCCCCCCTAAAAAGACCAGCTGTGTTTTCATACGCGCCATGTGCAGGTGAAGCTCCTTCTCCACTCATGCCTGCTCTACCCTTCCGTCTTCCTGGACCTCCGGCCGCTGGTGGCTTATGCCCACGGGGACAAGTAATCAATCAATAATGATAGAAGATCCGTCCTCCATCTCCTGGCAGACCAAGCAACTCGTATGAGGGCCCACTTGCCAGCACCATCGGCATTTGTACACTCACGCAGGCACGCAAAATTTATGAACCGCGATATGAATTTTTAACAAGACGGAGGATCTTTACGTCTAAAGTAAAATGGACAGATACTGGGGGTCAAAGCACCTTCTTCAGCGGCATGTTATTTTAATCTGAGGGACACTGCATGACTAACTATGCCAGTTAAAAACTTGCAGCAGCATTTACATATTGCATATATATATATATATAAAATACTGCAGGTCCCTCTGCATTAATATCTGGACTGTTCTCTGTTCTGCTTTATAAATCGGGACTTGGTTATTTTGGACTTCCTCTGCCGGCCCCTGGAGGATGGGCTCCCCCTTTTGGGTTTCGTTTCTCTCTACTAGGGAGTTTTTCCTTGCCACTATCGCCCCTGGCTTGCTCTCTGCGGACAAAAGGGCAGGGAAATCGTCAAGCTCTTGGAGACAATGTAATGTTAAGAAAATATGCCATAGAAATCGAGTGAAATTGAAATGCAATGCAAGCTCTTTAACGCAACCTCAGTTTGAGTGTGAGAGACACAAGGGACAAATGCGTGTAGCACAAACGCAGGCCTCCCATGTGACACTGCAGACAGAGCCTCGCCCCGTACCTGCTCTCCCTGCTTCTCCACATAAGGCTCCGAGTGATGGCTCAGGTTTAAAATCTCCACGAAGCATCCTAGTGAAGCCGGTTAATCGCCCCAGCCCACCCCACCCCCCCATCCCATGCCAGCAGTAAGCAGACAGCCACTTACCCCACGTCTCTGTCCAGCATGGTGCCTGGGTGGAAGGGGGGGAAGGCACTACCGTTCGGGGGCTCCTTTGGGGAGTACAGCTTGAAAGACTTAGAGGAACAGCCTGCAGGGACAGAGGAAGGGGGGTGGGGGGGGGGGGGGTGACGTCAGGCAGGAGCACGCAGACGACGGCCTTTAACAGCGACGCTCATTCAGAGAGCAAACCGGAACGAGGCCTGCTTATGGGAGCCACTAGGGCCGCGTCACTGCCAGTGACATACCAGTGCTTTAAGCAGTGCGTTACTGATTATAACCATTAACCAGTGCCCTACCTGGTGGATATAAAAGGAGCATGTTACAGAGAGCAGCAGCACGTTACATACGAGGGCAGCAGCGCATGCAGCCTTCATTTACATCGCACTGCAAAAAGTCATTCGGTAGCTATATAAAATGCAACAATGTCTATTTAAAAGCATTTTATAGCTGCCGTCCGAGGCAGGCATTCAAAAGGTAGACAAAACGAAGGGCATTCCTGGTGTCTGCAGCCGTTTCGGGCCCACAGGACATTTTGCGTCTTCTCCATGTCTAACACCCCCCCCCCCGCAGATCAGAAGCACGGAGGCAGCCATAAAAACAAGCCAGCGAGTCGCTCGTCTCCCAGACACATAAACACGGGCCCAACCCCCCCACCGCATCACCAGGCAGGGTGTCGCATTTAGCCGTCAACCACTCCTGCTGGCTGGGGGTGGGGTGGGGGTCATCAGCACCTAGCACAAGGGGGCAGAGGCCTCCCCCAGTCTTGTTCCGGCCCACTGCGCCTCACAGGGGTCCGAGCCAATTTAAAGACCCGGTGGTGTGTCCCCCCCCATACGACTGCCGACGCCGCCACCGGGTGAAGACAGCACGCCGGCCCCCACCCGGCGCCCAATTAAACAGGTCGCTCATGAAAAGGCATCAAGTCAAGCCAGGGTCGTGAACCCCCGACAGCGTGAATGGCTCCATCTAATTACGGCGATCAGCGCATTTCAAAGACCGCGATTGATTGATGTAGACGCAGGACCAAACAGGCTCTGTGCCGCGTGATTCATAAGGTGACTGACACGAGTAGCACGACAAACACAAATAAATTAGCTACCCGATTGTGGACGGTACGGACCGTTATACCAATTAAGCGAACTGGGTCATGCAAGCCGAAGTCATTATGGACCTTTCCCAACACTCAAGGTTTGACTCAATAACATTACTTAGATTAACGATGCCAGACTGACATAATAAGCGTGACTATTATGAAACGGGTGACATCTGTATCGCAGTCTAGCCCATAAAGGGCACGACACATGTTATAGGTTAGCTCACTTATGAATATCGCTCTAGATGGGCAAGCACTCCGGGCCCTGTTACAGAACAATGCTGACTGTGTCAGCAGAGCCCAAAACAATTTGGTCCAACTGCACAATCAATACAGCCATTTGCAATAATAATGGCCCGGAGGCAAGAGAAATTTCCCTGTGCCGACTTTGGACTGATGCTCTGCCTCTACTCAACCTCCACGTTTTCAGCAGATGATTATTCTTAATCCTGAAGGATAAATTTCATTCTCCATTGACAAATTGTCCACGTGGGAACATATTACAGTTGGATATTTCATATTACAAAGAAAAATATCAACCTGCTGTGTGAGAAAACAAAAGGCATTCATAGTATCAAAAGTAGATAATCCCCGATTCCGTGAATGACATTAATAAGCTGGATGTCAGCGACTCCCCACGTCCAAAGACCATATGTAACACGATTCAGCTAAGCAGCTAGCCAGTGTACAGTGAATTTCTACTGCTGCATTACAGTCACCTGTGAGCGTAAGTACCGATAACAAAAAACAAAGTGTTATACTATCCATTATTCCTCATACCTCGACGGAATCTAAATGAATATTTACACCATTTCCAGATGCAACATGAAACGAAGATTTCCGCATCTCATCTCCGACTGTGCGAATCAGGGCTGCAAGTTGTCAGTTTAAACACAAATCCCAGCAAGAACGTCACCACCTATTTACTCCCGATTTATCAGCATTGCCATTCCCATCGGTAATTATGCACCCTGCCTATTCGTTTAGCTCCAACCAACATCAGAGGAGCTTAAATACATTTTTTTTTCTATCCAACAGGAAAATCATGCAGCTGTAAAAATTCTGGATAAGGAGATCATCTGCAGAATTCATAACTGTCTAATACATTTTTTTAATACAAGCACTTGAAGTATGATGTATTATAAGATATTATTATTATTATTTTTTAACTACTTTCCAAATCCAGTTCTATTAAAAGCAGTGTACAGTTTGGGCACTGCAGTCAAAGCCCCACCTACAGTGAAACCCTGCTGTGCCCAGTAGCAGATAAGGGTGCAGGAAACCTGCATGGTGCTTTGGTGAAGCTCCCACGTGGGAAAGGCAAGACAGCCAGCCCCATCCCCACGGCAACACCCCCCCCCCCCCCCCCAACTCATTATGTATCTGTTTTCCCTTTAGCTGGAGGCCTCGAGGAAAAACACCAAGCAGAAGCTGTCACAACAAAGACAGAAAACCAACAGTCATCTTCAGCGAAAAACCAGAGAGGGAACGTGAGCCGCCCACAAGAGCACATCTAATGGCTCGGGGTTTGATGCTGGACATTAGCTTGAGTCGGAGAGAAGAGCTACAATTATACTAACCACTTTATGCACGCATGCGATCCCCTCACCAGACACTCGTCCACGACGACTCGCGATATCGCCGCTGTAAAGACAACCGAGCACAAAACACAAACACAAGAGTCGTGCAAACGGTGCGTGCGTCTCAAACCAGGGCCGCTGGCGCACATGCGAACATCCCTGCACACGGAATCGATCGCCCTTTTCAAATTGCCCACTAACTGCCGATCGATCGCGAGTCTGCAACCGCCGCAGCTCGGAACGATCCTCACAACATCGTCGTTGGTTTGTCACGGGGGAAAAAAAAAAAAAAAGGAGGGGAGCCAACGCAGCAGGAATATCTCGCCGGACTGGAGCTGCTGGAACCCAAAGCGACTTTCGCAGCTCAGTTCTTGCGATGCACGCGCACCTTTTAAGTGCCCATTATGCTTTCGGCAACAGAATTTTAGCTAAGGCATGACCTGGGGCTCGGCCACACGCTCGGACCTGCGGCCTCCCAGCTATACGCGGACGACACAGACATGGAATGCGGCGTGACCAGAACTTGGTAACTCAGTCACCAGTTCGGCTGGTCAAATACACGATGAAACCAAACAACAGGAATTATAAGTGAGAGAACCAAACCCGAGACAAGGCTATGAACCTAAAGTCCACGATGGCGTCAGAAACACTAAAGATCTCTGCAAAGCCAATTGGGCTCCTTTTTTCTCAGCTCTACATGTGCTGCTGTTGAAAGTTTGGGTGTTGGCTGTACGATCATCTTCACTGTATTGAGCGTGATGATCCTCCAGCACCTCAGCTGCTCACGCAAAATGAAAGCTGCACGTTCATTTCGATCCTACGATGGTGTGCTAGAACCAGTGAAAATACAATTCCACAATCATGCAACGTGGCCGTAAGGGCACGGTTACTGAAAAGCGTGGTTCTTTCGGGCTTCTCTGCAGGACTTTCCGAAGGGTTCAAAACAGCCCATCTCCGTTTTCACGAGAGCTGAACATCCAACTCGCAGCTTCCGGAGGCAAATGCATCAATAAAGGAGCTGGTGTAGCTCGGGATACACTAAACAGGAGCAGCCTCCCAGTGTGAGGTAGACACAGACCATTAGTTCATTCTGGTCACCGGAGAGGTAAACACTGAGCTCCAGACGTTTGAGAAACAACTCTGTGATAAGCTGTCGTTTCAGCAGTTTCAGCATCCTTAGCTGGAGAGCAGATCATTTGATATTTTCCCCAGAAATCACCCACTTAGGGCACCACACAAGGGATACGTCGACAAATTTAAGTCCGACGGGCCACACCGATGTCACCCTGAACATGTTCCTTGCATATTGCCATTAAAACACCCACCTGCACAACGGCAAAATGGTTGCATGGGACAGGTCTGCCAAGTAGGTAAATGAAGTACTGGATGAATCTGGGAGCACCTGTTGGCTCATTAACAAAGAGTGGAGTTTACAAACAGACACACAGGAAATGAGGTTTGCCCATTGGGAGACAGAGCTCATTAAACATTCATGGTGAAGACTTCTGCCATTAAAAATTCACTGTTCAGAAAAGGCTGATGCAAGATATTTGGTCTGAAGCTAAAAACAGCCTCATTGCCAGAAAGTCTGTACGGCTCCCCCCCCCCAAAAATGGAAATTTTAATGTCCGGAGCATTTCTGTCCTGAGCATTAAGCATATACTCTGTTAACAACAGTACCAACCACTGCCAAGATTAAATTTAATCAGGCGACAAACTCCGCTTCCTGCTGTAATTTCTGACTTGCTAGTTCACTGACTGCACTGATGGGGCAGTTTCCTGTTTCTCGGGCTTCAGTGTTTGTCGAGCTGTGCCACTACTGATATCACGTGGCAAACAGCACAAGCCTGCCACATTTATGAGTGTGCAAGAATTATTCAAGGGAGTCACCGGGGGGGGGGGGGGCCCGTCATTCTCCGAGGGGGCCCCGTAGGCAGTTTGTGTCTTAAGGCCACCCCCTCACCGATACTTG
>JAABNY020000040.1:3159515-3173569 GCA_015164015.2 Brevimyrus niger | reverse complement strand
TGTTACAACACGCACGTACACACACACACACACACACACACACACACACACACACATATGTATATACATACATATATACATGCACACACTTACATATATACAAACACACACAGGCACCAAGTGTAAACACATTGGCTGCCGAAAGCCAGGCTGTCTAGACCTGTGGGTGATGTTAGTCCTTTGCAGTGATTAGTGGCGATATGCTACCGTCGGTCTCCTAAAGGGAAACACAGCAATGGCCCCTGGCTGTCTGTACGTCAGTGAGGGAAGGCAGATTGCTATTAACACGTATAAAACAACAAATAACATTATCTGTCGGAAAGCGAATGTTAACGTTATCTGTAAAGTGTATTTGGTATTTAATATTATTTTTTAAAATAATCTGACTGTCGAGCAGTAATTATGGAAGGGGAAACGCGAAAGCGATTACTTTCTGGTCCAGAGTTTGTGTGATAGAAAAAAAATTTGGATGTCACCGCTATTTTGACATATGTTATTTACGACAAAATTACTTTTTGGTCATATGGTATGCTCAAGGTGGCCAAACCCATGACGTATTTTAACTTTTCTAGGTTCTTCCTATCTGGTGTGAATGAACATTTAATTTGTGGAGACTTTCATCTCCGCCACAGTAGGTGGCAGCAACAAGACAGACGAGCGTGAAATCTGCCATAGCTCCCCACAAGAAGAAGACGGAGCGCCTGCTGGAGTTCAGCTGCCAGCCTTGGCCCATCATGTAAGTGCTGCGGAACATTCCCTGCAGTTGAATTGCAAAATTTCTCGTTTCAGCCTGTTTTGCAAGGCGTGCAATTCTACATTTGCTCCAAGCAAGGAAACCTGGAGGTTAGAGGCCAAACGGCTCCAGTTGCATGAAGATCCCGGCTAGGATTTTGCATCATTGTTGCAAATCGAGCCGCTGAAGCTACAGCCAGAACGAGAGATGGAGGGAGGGAGCGACAGAGAAGGCAAAGTCTTTTGTGCTTCCCCTCCCCCCAAAGGAGAAATGTCTCCAACCAAGGGAGGTAAGAATGTTTAAACGATCCGTGCAAAACTGTAGCATTGCATTCAGGGCTCCAGTCTTTGCAAAGAGCGGTGCAGCAAGTCGAACACAGCCAATGCATTTAATTTTAATGCGTTTAAATGGTCAGTTGCATTTCCTGTTTAGATCAGTACTTTGCAGAGTTCCTGGTAAGACGATGCCAGCACTAGTTACTGTAATAACTGTATTATTCGCTTACCTTTCGCTTCGATACCGGGAATCTGTCTTTGTAATTTGTTGGCAGCCCCATGAAAAGCGTGAACATTGAACTGCACGCAATGCCAGCGTTCCGTCTTACAAATGCATAAGTTAAAGTGATACTTTTTGCTTATTAAAGACTATAATCGTTGCACATTCGCTAATGCGCGTCTTTTTCGCTGCGCATCTATTATTTGCAAAATCGCTCAGCACGCGCATTCTTGTGGACGGTTTGGCCTCCTTGCTATGTCAGGTACGACCGGCCAGGATATAAGGCACAAGTGTAAGGCCAAGTATGCTGCTTGCAATTTTGCTTTCGCCCTCGATGTAACGTAATGGAAAACATATTAAATTGAGCTCAGGCGGCTCGTCTTGGGGGGCGAAGTTTTGTTTCTGCACCCAGTAACAAATAGGTAGACACTGCAAAAATAACACGCTAAAAATAGTTTTGTTGCACACACGTAGCTGCCACAAAACAGTTCAAGGAACGGGGCCACGGAGTACTTGAATGCAAAAATGGCTGAGAAAATAATCCAAGCTGTATTGAATTAGAAGGAAAATGCCTTCTTTATCAGAAGCATGACTGCACGTTGAATATTGCGTGTGGCGTCCAGAAAGCAAATAAATAAAACAGGAGTGTAACGCATTCCTTGAATAACTTCGCACATTTCAGATGTCAGAGGGGGTTTCGGTGCCCCGATCCCTTTAAGCCCCGTGAGGGTGCATGACTTCTCACACACTGGGCCTAATTGTAGCTTTTATGGATCCGAACGTCGAGCAACGCCCTGCAACCAAACAGGGTGTTTCATTCTCTGAATTTGAGACCCTTTTCGTGGTTGTGTTCAGGAAGTGGTGAAACTGTCTGCAGTGAATAAAACTGATTTTTATAATCGCTGCTCTGGGATAGTGCGCACGATGTGTCATTTTAATTTTCTCTTTGGCTGTGGTCTTAAAGGTGTAATCTTACCTGTAAGAGACGTCTGCATGGAGCCCATTGTATACCTGTAATACGGAGGTTCTCAAATGCTATCTGTCTTGCTCCTGCTTGAGGTCATTTCAAAATTAGCAAGCAAGTGTGACGTTTATTGGAGTCACGCACGTTACGCACGTTTGCATGTTTTTGGTTATTTTGAAAGCACTCGGTGCCTGTCCACTGTGGTTTGCACGACAGGGAAACGTTGCATGACTCGGAACCAGCCTCCTTTGAACTGCTTGGGTAGATTCACAGGCCTGTGCACCCCTTGAAATGAGATGAGACTGAACTCGATTGTTAAACTGCAGTTTTGCTTGTCTTGACTAACCTGCTGACGATACTGAATGTTTCACGGTTTTAACTATATTTAAAGTCGAATTAAAGTGGGAACTGGGTGTTCTAATACCTGAGAAAGTAAACTTATAAACTCTGAAGTCATTGCAAATAGTGTCCCTGTCTACTTCCTCTTATGATCTTGCTGGTAAAGCTCCCGGGAATCCATGCTTTGTTAGGCCTTCCCTCAACTCCCGGCCCATTATTTGACTTGCCGCCCAGATTGTTTGCCACATTGACTTATGGGAAGGGGGGGGGGACCCTGAGGGCTGCAGGTAATGTGGCCCGTGTCTTCACAAACGTGGCATCTTTATGTTGCGAGTTCATTTGTGTATGAAGGATGTAGCATAAAGTCCATGCAAAGCAGTTCTGCCTCAGCTTGCAGTCTCCAATCCTTTCACTGGCCTTGGTCCAGACCTGTAGAGGAATTCTGCAGCTCTCACAGTAAGAGCTTTCTCTGATTTTCTCTCTTTTTTTGGTTTTATGTGGTCGGTCTCCCTCCCCTGGCCTTTATTAAGCGCTGAAATGCACTAAACTGTTACAAGATATGCATTTAGTCCTTTTAACAAGAAATGTGTGTCTCCGAGGTGTGTGTTCAGCGTTCCTGCTGTAATGCTGGCTGGTTCGTGCCGAGTCTGCATCTCTTCCAGAGCAGTAGGTGTAGGAGCACAGCATGCTGCTTGCCGACTCCATTTATTTATTTGCCGTATTTTCATACTGCACCTTGGGGAGTGTGGCAGCGTTTGCTCAAGGCCAATTTAATAAGAGACCAAGGTGACGTTAGGAGTCTGGTGCAGAAACCGGCTTTACATTGTGTCGCTATTGGCAAACAGATTTTGTGCAAATGAAACGTGAACAGCTGCCAAATAGTATAAAAAAAAAATGCGTTCACGCTTCAGTCGGTGTGCATGTTTTGTGTCATTTTCAATGCGACGCGGAAGCACGGGAGTCTGTCTCAGCTGAGGATCGAGATGCGACGCTTCCCCGTGACGTCCTGCGAGCCCGGGGAAGGCCCAGCACGCCTCTCTGGCTGCCGGAGAGGCTGCTGAACGTCGCCGCATCACGGGAGGCGGTGAATAACCTGCCGCTGTCTGCAGGTCGGCTCAGCCGATTTTGATTTGCCGTTGCGTAAAACCCCGAGGCGTGTCGAAACCGGAGACTTGGTAATCCGTACGTTCCTCCTATTACCTCATCACTCATACTGTAGGCTTTATACGTCCTCGTCATCCATTTCTCTGATTTAGGATTGAAAACGTGCAGCGCGGCACGATCGTGGAAGCGTTGATCGTTTCCGAACGCTGCTTGCATAGTAGCGTTGCTCGGAGACATGTTTATACAGCTATTTTTTTTGACCTGGCTAAGGTGCGACAGCTGCGAGGCTTGGGTAGCCATAGCGATCGGGGGATTCGGAATTGAGCGATAAGGCACAAATTCCAGGTCTTTGCTGCACCTTATGCACGCATGCTGGCAATGTGGAAGCTCGCCCCTATCAGGGTCACTATCATGTACCAGCCGGCCGTCAGACAGGCTGCCGGGTCACTGATGGTGCTCGGGGAGGGACTGTATGCTGCTTGCTGGCTCATGCTGGAGGGTGTTTTTTTTAATGCAAAAGGAACTGAATGAACTGTTATTAAAATCGAGCCACCGGGAGTGAACCGCGAGGCAACGGGTTTGTGGGGGGGGGGGGCATATGAAGCGGATATTCTGTGCTGAACCCGCCCCCGTTCCCTTCTCCTACTGGTTCCGGAATTCCATTGAAGACCGCTTGAGATTCTGGGCGGAGTCCAGGCAAGAATTGGGCAGAATAAAGAGAGACTAAGGAATGGGGGAGGGGGGGGGGTAGGAATCTTAGGGATGCCGGGCTTGCTGCCAAAAAGGCAGTTGATGAGTATCTGATTCCGCTGCTTCCAGTGAACTATCCTTTCCCTGAAATGAGTTGTTTCTAAATCTGTCCTTGCCGTGTTTTATTGGTGAGCTTGTGTGCAGTTAGTTCTTTTCTCGTTGGTGCCTTCCATCACTTTAATACCGCCGAAAGAACCAGATCGCGCAGACCCCCAGCCCTGGATGCTGATATTCAGAAGCCTTTCCTTCTGTAGTCTAGCGAGTCCCACGTCTTGAATGCTTCGAGCATGTGGATGCGGTGGGACCGCAACGCCGGCGTGCTGCGTCCGCGATACGGATAAGCGTACCGGCATTTGTGGCGATGTCTGTCGCTGTTTGCCCAGGGCTCAGGGTCATCGCGGCGGGGGCGCCTGTGCAAAACTTTGATTGGGCGCCCATGAGGCGGCCAGTTACATTTATGGCTGTGGCCACACTGCACCGTGTCTCTTGGAAAATAAAAAAAACGCAGAATATCCCTGCGCCGCAGAGATTCCCACTCTGCAGCTTCTTAGCACCTTGATCTTCCGTTTACACAGAAATAGCAATTCCAGACTCCCAATCAGTGTGGCACAGGTTAGAAAAACCTACACATGTAGGTAAATAAGGTAAATTTCCTTATTTTCTGTTCTTTGCATTACTTTTTTTTTTTTCTTGCAGTGTTTTTATTTAAGGTTTAGTTTTATGATGCCTGTTGGCTCTTACTAAGAGCAGACTGCTTGTACCGAGTCATTCTCTCGCTGTTGGTCGCTTTGGTTTTAAGGGGTTTTCTTTCCAGTGTAATGAGGATGTGTGCACGCGCGCTCCAGTGGCCCCGGCGGCACGCGCGCTCCAGTGGCCCCGGCGGCACGCGTGTTTGGCCTTGTGTGCTCCAAGGCTCACGTCGCCGCCATCGAGACCACGGTGGCCTTCCCACTCATACGGAGCATGCCCGGTCTTGTCCAATGAGCCGCGGCCTTTGAGGCTGGCAGCTCGCTGGAATTCCATTCGTGTGTGGACGGAAAGGGGGAGCAGTCTCATGGCCTTTCTGTGTTTTGTACTGCTGTGTTTGTAGAGCGGAGTTGTTCAGTCCCAGGAATGGAAGCAGTAGAGGAATTCGCTGTGACTTAAAGATCAAACGTGCAAAGAAGCGCCGAGTATGATTCCCCCCCCCCCCCCTTTTCTTTCTTTCAATTCTACTTAAGTCTTTCGTAGATGCCAGTGTCAAACGTGCAAATGGGCCGTGGCTGCGAGTGGCTGAAATCTGCTGTCTGCTGAGGCTGTCAGGATTACTAGCTCAGACTAAGTCGCTGTTGCATCTTTTGGGAGGTAAAGTTGAATAATTCGAGGGTAGCTTTCCACTCCTTGGAGACACCAGTTTGATGAACCGTTGTGTTTCAATGAATATTCCAGTATGTCCAGTTGAATCTTACTTATTTTGCATGCATGTTTGTCTAAAGCAACATAGAAGCCAGGCAGGGTCAGCCCGCACCCTAGACCTTAGAGAAGTTTAAGGGTTCAGGACCCAAGAGTACCAGCCACGGGGTTCAAACCCACAACCCGATGGCCATGGGTCCAGATTCATAACCTGCTGTGCCACACAATTCCTGGTTTTTGGGTTGTGGTTTGTTAAATTGATGCTTCTGGCGTTGGTGACCTTGTGGAAGGTATTTGGTCGTTGTGGCTTGTTTTGGACAAAGATGTCTTGATTTTTGTGGCGTCATTGGTGAAACGCGAACACACTTTGGCCGCTTACTCGGACTGGACCGGAAAGCCAGGCAGAGTAGCGCGTGAGCATTTTGATGGATGGACGGGTTGACGTCTTGAATGTCGCTCTTGAGATGTTCATATGTGAAGCTGGTGTGCCCGTGAGCCCTCTGTACTTCATCACCCACCCTCGTCTCCTCCTTGGTGTCCTCCAGCAGGAAAAGCAAGAGGCAGAGCCAAACTCAAGCTGTCAAAGGAAGTTTTCGAGCAGCCTCCCGCAACAGCAGCGTAAGAGAATTTCCCAACCCTCTTTGAACAGATAGGAGGATAGGCAGCATATGTCAGGGAGGTGGGCCTGGGGCATTATGGGTACAAATTCAAGTGTTTTATCCTTTATGGAAAGACGATATTGGTGGTGTGTTACAGCTCAGCAGGTAGTCCATGACTTCCTTTCCCACCAATTTATGCAACTGTGATTTTTCACTGTTATACCCCATGGGCCCCACAGATGGGTACCCTAGGACTCTTGCCACAGCTATTCTGTCAAAAATCTATCTTTATTTTTATTTTTTAATATATATATATAGATTTTTTTTTTCATAATCAAACCAGCATAATTTTATATTTTTCCTTATACCAACAGACCCCCAAGAGATTTGGATTCGAAAGCCTTTGTGACCATTGGAGGGAAGGTACAGTCCAATCCTACGCGTCTCCTCTTCGTTTTCATTGGTTCGTCCGACCGGCAGCCATTTCCTCGTCTGCCAATGAGAGTGTGCCGTGGCTGTTATCCGTTTTCCAAGCACCCGCCATCCTGTGTTTCACCGGCGCCTTTGAGATGTGTGTTCAGCATCTGCTGTAAGGACTTTGCGCACCTCGGAGAGCCATTGCTGGCTGGTATTGCGGCGCTCTCGCTGCGCTAGCATGCCATCACAATGACTTGAGGCAGTCAGTCATGCGCCAAAGCAAAGCGACACCCACTGTACATTACAAGCCAATCGCTGAAGCAGACCAACTGAAGGCTCTTGGGAATGTTCTTCGTAGCCTTCCGAGCAGCGGAGAAAATATTTATTTTAAACTTCTAAAATTAGTGGAATTTTCCATTGGCAGTGGTGAGGGTTTTCTTCTAAGTGAGAGTAACCACTGTTTTGTAAACGTAAGTTTAGAAGTGTTTCAATTCCCTTTTTTTTATTAGTTGTGTTGCATTTTTTTTTTTTTTTAAAGAACTCGGAAGGATAAAATCACCAGTTCTGGGGATAATTTGTCACAAATGGTAGCGAAAAAGAATTAAATACTATAATATGCAGCACTCAGTTACCAAAAATGTAATTTAATTAGCAGTTATGTATGTAATTAATTGACGTGTGTGTGTGTGATCAATTGCTGCTTGGTCTTAACGCAGGTGCCTGAATAAACGTGATTACAGCTTCTGGTGATATTATGTCCTTCCCTGTTCCTTTTCCTGATCACGTTTAATTTCTTTAAATGGAGTAATAATATTGGAGCATGAGGACAAAGCTCATCTGATTGAAAGTCTGTCTGTTAGTGATTTCATTCTAAGGCGTTTTACTGGCCTGGAGTCTTCATTCTGTAAGTGCCTCTGTCATTTTGGTTATTCTTTGTCCCTGTTAGTGAGGTATTTGGTGGCCGCCGCCTTAATTGATTCCTCTTCCGCTCTCGCTCTCAGGCTCTGCTTCTTCTTCCTGTACTTAGCTGGTCAAATGGGGATTAAGAAAATTAATAATAATTATTATTAATAATAATAATAATAATACTTTTTGATCCTTGTGGGGAAATTCCTTTTGCCTGCTCCATCTTGCTCTCCATGACGCACACATATGCATGTAGGTGACAGTGAGCTTGAGAGTGACGCGCAGCCACTGGCCGTAGTTCCCACTGAACTGGAGTTAAGTGCCTTTGATTGCAGGCACGCAGACGTGACTGTTCTACCCAGGCCGGGCTCGAACCGGCGACCCTGGGATCACAGGCACGTGTGCCCACTAACCCGTACGCCTTTGCTGTACCCCCCCCCCCCAAATCTCCGGTCTCTCTCTCCCCCCCCCTAGAACTTCGAGGTGAAGGCGGACGACCTGGAGCAGATCAGCGAGCTGGGCCGCGGGGCTTACGGGGTGGTGGAGAAGATGCGGCACGTGCCCAGCGGCCAGATCATGGCGGTGAAGGTGAGCAGGAAGGCGTGCCGGGGGGGACCCCGTCTGGCGGATGGCGGGGAGCGGAGCTCCCCCTGGTGGCGAACTGCTGCCTTACCTCCCGAACGTCCTCTTTAGCGGATCAGAGCCACGGTGAACACGCAGGAGCAGAAGAGGCTGCTGATGGACCTGGACATCTCCATGAGGACGGTGGACTGCTTCTACACGGTCACCTTCTACGGGGCTCTCTTCAGAGAGGTGCCGTCTCTCGCCTCCAGTCCCCCCCCCTCAGCGTGGCCGTAGTATCATTAGCTGTAGTCCATTAGGCAGCGGGGGCCGTCCTGGCTAATCGGCAGCATCCCTGCAGATGCTCTGGTTCCCCTTTCCGCCTCCCTCGGGTGGTAGGTTTCCGGAAAAATCTCACCTCTATAGCAGCTGGGTATGTATAAGCTTCGAGTCGTTTTTTGCATTGAAATACCTGGCCATCTGCCCGGTGCACAGTTCAGTGGTTTGAAGTGTGTGGTTGAGCAGATCCTGGTAATTACAGAATTACAGACACCCCACTCTGACCGTCTAGTGGACCTTAACAATATGGCAGCTCATTATGTGTTAGTGCCGTTTCGTTTGTTTCCGGCTAAAGGCTTGCCTTTGTGAAAATTAGCCTTTTTGGACAAATCATGTAGCTACAGATGCAGCTCGTTGTTGGTGCGTAGGGGGTGGGGGAGCTGGGAGTTGAGGGGGTGGGGGAGCTGGGAGTTTCCTCATGTGGGTACCTTCCTCCAGTGAGCGTTTCACAGGATGTTCCACACTGGGTACCTTGGACCACTTCCTGTTGGTCGATTAGCATCTCAGGAATTTCACTGCCCCTCTCCTGCCTGTACTTCCTGCACGCAGTCCACCACCAGCCCCCCCCCCAAAAATATTCTGACCCGGTTGCCTTGGTGTTTCCAGGGTGACGTGTGGATCTGTATGGAGCTATTGGACACCTCATTGGACAAATTCTACAAGCAGGTTCTTGAGAAGAGGATGACCATCCCAGAAGACATCCTGGGGAAAATGGCAGTGTCTGTGAGTGGGCGGAGTCTCTTGTCTTCGATACCGTTAGATGTTTTTTGTTGAGACCGGGAACTTTGAATTTGCGTGTTATTTGCTTAGGCCTCAGCCTTTGATAGGAATGGCATAGTTGAGCCAGATAAAAACGTCCAGGGTGTCAGCAACAGAACTCCTGTCTTTGCTAATGAAGACAAACCAGTTAGAATGGATTAGTGGTACTTTTTTCATTTCTGTGGTAAAATCGGGGTAGCTTTTACCTAATCTTACTCAAGAGCCCAGTAGTGTTATCATTACACGGTGAGGTATGAGATTTGAACCCATGACCTTCCGGACATGGGTACTGGTCCCTAACCCATAGACATCACCCTTTTAGTGCCTGATGGTCCATGAATGCATCAGTGTCAACCCAAGTGTACAGAGTATAATTCACATTAAGTGAGGTGATTGAC
The DNA here is from genome assembly GCA_015164015.2 of Brevimyrus niger. NCBI lineage: Eukaryota > Metazoa > Chordata > Actinopteri > Osteoglossiformes > Mormyridae > Brevimyrus > Brevimyrus niger. The sequence continues at coordinate 3,163,813 of JAABNY020000040.1, read as the reverse complement.
AGATGTTGAACACCCCCCCCTTCCTCCCCCCATTGCAGTGTGATGGTAGAGAATGAAATGGTCCTCTGCCGGCAGTAGTGGCGTCACTGCTGTGGAATGAATCGCTCTTCGGTCCTGTTACAGATACGAGCCGCAGTGTCCTACCAGTGTTCATGCTGATAGCTGATTTTATGGGCTTAGAGTATTATTAGATGAAACTGGTATTTTTGTGGTTGATTTAAACACACCAGGGCACACATAATTCACGCAGTTCCCAGTGGTTTGTGCATTTAATTCTGCACTGGCTCGTCATCCTTGTCATAACCTACTGCCCTCACACACCCACACACACCCACACTGACACTGTCAGAAGGGGGGGGCATGTTGGCAGGGAGTGTAGATAACCTGGGAAGTTTGATAGGATGAGCTAAAGTGACGTTCAGGGATGTGGAGTGGCTGCCTGACCCGCTCTCCCTCCCTCTGGCAGATTGTGAAGGCCCTGGAGCATCTGCATAGCAATCTCCAAGTGATACACCGGGGTGAGTTGCTGCTGGCTGCCCCGGGCTGGATAGCCCTTCCCCTTCATCTTATGTTGCCCATCCCTACACTTCAAAGTGAGGTCACCCTCTGGCTCGTGCCCGCTCTCCCCGTGCCTCCCGTCTGCAGACGTGAAGCCGTCCAACGTGCTCATCAATGCGCAGGGCCAGGTGAAGATGTGCGACTTTGGGATCAGCGGCTACCTGGTGGACTCCGTGGCCAAGACCATGGACGCTGGTTGCAAGCCTTACATGGCGGTAAGGGGGGGCGGCGGCAAAAAGAGGGGCCAGATTAGCACATGGGCAGCCAGCATGCTAATTAGCTTGGAAACTGACAACGCACAAATAGTTTTAATGCTTCTTTTGAAGAGCTTTTTTTTTTTTTTTTTTTTTCTTGCTTTCAATTTACATCATGAGAATTCCCCGTTTGACAATGGCTCACATTGAACATACTATTTACAAATGTTTTGGTGTCCTCCAACATAATTCACCTGTGTGTTCCGGAAATCTGTTAAATAAAAAATAAATAAATAAATAAATAAATAAAAATATGTGTGTGTAATTCACACATGCGGCCGCGCGCACATGCAAGCTCCTTAAGGGAAGCTGTTTGGGGAGGGATGCTCTTTCGTTGCTGGAGGCGGAGACTCGACTGAAGCCTTGGCAGCAATTTGTGAGTTTAAACCCCATGAACGTCTTTCCCCCCGGAGCCGTGTGCCTGTCAGCCAGCTGTGTAAATTTGTGCACCTCGGGGATTCAGTTTATGTCACGAGAGAAATTATAATTCTGAGTGGGGATCGGTAGTGAATCATGGAGGCTTGGCAGCGGGACGTTGCTGCGGTACGCCAGAGACGCTTCCGTGGTCAGTCTTATTTTATGCCGTGTGTGAGGTTTTAATGATTCCGGTTAGATTGAAGGAGTCCAAGTGTGCCATATGCCTTTGGTAAATGGTCGTTTAGAACAGTGTTGCTCAACCCAGTCCTCGGGGACCCCTAGACAGTCCGCATTTTTGTTCCCTCCCACTTTCCCGTATGCCTGTACCAGGTATTCCGAGCTCTTGATTGCATAATTGTTCGGTTCAGGTACGCTGGGAGGGAGCAAAAATGTGGACCGTCGGGGGGGGTCCTGAGGACTGGGTTGAGAGAGGTCATGGATAAAGTCTTCCTGAGGTTGGGTGCTGGGGGCATTGGAAGGCTTTGGATGCCAGGCCATGATGGAATTCTGTGTTTGTGTGCTTCAGCCTGAGAGGATCAACCCGGAGACGAACCAGAAGGGTTATAACGTCAAGTCTGACATCTGGAGTTTAGGGATCACCATGGTGGGTACATCCCTGTCCTCCTTCCTCCATTGTTGCTGGTCCTTCATGTGCCGGCAGAGTGAGGTTGCATCGAAGCACTCGGCCTCTGAGAAGCGGTACCTCTTGTTGCCTGAAATCCTGCCGACGCTGGGATGCTCATCCTCTGCTTATATTATGTCTGATTTTTCCTGAGTGCTTGTGAATTGCAAACGCCATCCCGCGGCCTTCCTCCGCAGATCGAGCTCGCCATCCTCCGATTCCCGTATGAATCGTGGGGAACGCCATTCCAGCAGCTCAAACAGGTGGTGGAGGAGCCGTCGCCGCAGCTTCCCGCTGACCGCTTCTCGCCGGAGTTCGTAGCCTTCACCTCCCAGTGGTATGTTCCCCGCCGGGGAGCGGTTTAGGTTTGGCATTTGACGGCAACCTCGGCGTCTCCTTTCTCCGACGACCCAACCTTGACGCGTGAAGGCCCTGCAATGCCTCTGTTGTGACTCTGGGGAAACCACATGAGTTCTGGGAAGATGCTGCACATCTGCCTGTGTATCTGTACCCCAGCCGAAATGACTGCAGACACAAACTTGTTTAGGCAGTCTGTCTGTCACCACAACTCTGCGGGCCAAATATTGTCATCTTAGTTTTCTTTACATAGAGAAAATTCTGTTGTCGCGCAGTGGTCTAGTCACCTGTGTCTTATTCGGAGTGAGACGCGGCTGGTGACCTGTCTAGTGGTTTTTCCCATGGTGGTTGACGGGGTAGCTTGTATCTTCAGCTACAGAATGTGGAATGCAGGGGGTGGGGGCGGGGAGGGCTCTGCTTTTGAAGGAGGAAGCCTGTCGGTTTGGCTGAACGCGCCACAGCCTGTTTTGGGCAGGTGTCCCGGTAATGCTGTGGCCTCTGACCACAGCCTCTTCCTGTCCCGGTTCCTGTTAATGCTGCTCTCCCTCCCCACTGTCTCCCTGTTCTGGAAGCACAGGGACAAACCCCCACCCCCTCTCCAATATTTCCACCCTTGCTCCACCTGCTGGGCAGAAAGGGCAGGTGCATTTGATAGCGGTGATCTTTTACCGTCAAGCTGACCTAGGGGCAGATTCTTGCACACTCCCGTCGTTCTTCCCTGCCACTTTTCATGGGCAAAAATTATACATCTAGTTTTGCTATGTTCCTTTGCACCAGAAGCCATCCCCTCTGCTCCGTGCTGTACATGTCTGTCTAGTTTTTCACTTTTTGTTTTTTTGCAATTTTGTTTTCTACCCACAGTTTGAAGAAGAATGCCGCAGAACGTCCTACTTACACAGAGCTCATGGTAAGAATTCAACCATTTCTCGGTGATAGCTTTCTGAGATTCAGACTATGATGCAAATGTACCAGATAGCATGTACCAAGACTGAAGGTACCTTTTTATGGAGGGAAACTCGTTACTATGGAGACTAATGGGATTTCATTTTTGTCCCTTGTTCTTCTTAAATAGCCACAAGGGGGCGAACTAAACCCAGTGATTGAATTGACCGTGCTTTGTTTTTATTATTTATTATTATTTTGTTCTTTACCACACATTTGGTTCTGTGTTTCAGCGATATGTCATTTATCAAAAAATGCAGTTTACAGAAATGCATGTCAGCAACTGTCCTTTTTCTGTTTAATGGTTTGTTCATGTTTGATATTCTGCAGCAACATCCATTCTTCCTGCTCCACGACTCCAAAGACACTGACGTGGCCGGCTTTGTTAAGATCATCCTGGGGGCCTGAGGGCGGGGCCTCTCCCCGTGACTCTCCCCACATGCTCTGGGGAGGCGGGACTACTCCAAAAAAAAAAATCGCAATCCAGCTCCCCGTGGGAAACCTTCACATCCTCTCCTGTCTGCCCCTTGGGAGCTGTTGTCTACTGCAGCAGGGAGGTTAACCCACTAGGGGGTGCTCTTCCACTTTGAATATGCTTTCAAATTTTGAACTTAATATTTCCAACCCCTCAAATTCAGAGTTATTTAGGTCCTTACACCTACCCCCAAAATCTATTCTTCTACGCGTCGAATTTTGACTTGTCTGTCTGCCTAGTTCTATTTTCTGGAATGTTTCATTTAACGGGCAGGTGGCCAAGCACAGGGAAAATAAAGATGTTTATCTGATATATCTGTATATGCATGCCTACACAGTGAGGTGTTTGAGTAACCGAACGCATGCAGAGAAACAAGGTGAAGTTGTTCTTATCCGAATTATGAATTCAGCCTTTTGAGCGACAGGAGGGTGAGCACGGGACCTTGGCGGAGACATCCGCACATCTGAGGTCCGCGTGCCACTGATGTGATTTGTGTCTCTGTTTGCATGATCCTTCTACCTGTTGCACATCTGTGCTGTGATTGGTTTAAGGAGTGACCAGTCTTCATTTCTGAGCCATTCTGTGGACTCGCCTCTGTGTGATGTTGTTGCAAGGAACTGGAAAGCAGAATATATTGTTATTTTTAATTATCATCCAATATCAGTTGCTTTAT
>JAABNY020000040.1:3113758-3153802 GCA_015164015.2 Brevimyrus niger | reverse complement strand
TGGTAGAATTTTTCGCCCCCCCCCCCCCCCCCCCCAAATCTAATCCCAACTGTTTCTAAAGTGGTTTTCTCTGAAGGTGTGCAGGCAAGTTCTGGCATACTACATGCACCTGAAGTGAATGCGGATGGTAACTGTCGTCACACACGCACAGGCAAACGCAAGAAGCGGGTGGCCATGGAGTTTGTCCCGTTTGTTTGCAACCTGTTGGTTCTGGTGGGTGGGGGGTTGGGGAAGCTAAGTGTTAGAGTTATTAGCCAAGAGGGATCAGAATGTTGCAGGGAGGGTATCCTGTGTACCACAAACACTTCCTGCCTCTGCATCGGAAAACAGGAGGGAGGGGGGAGGGGCAGCAACGGCAAGTTGTTACCCGTAGCTTAGGTCAACTGGAGCCCTTCCAAGGTCTTTGGCCTGTGTTTGCACAAACAACAGCCCGATTTAATTTTGTTGGCCCCCTTAAGGCTTAATTTTCCAAGGAGGCTGAAAACACCCCCCCCCCCCCAGCTCTTTTTGCAGTAGCCTGGATGTGAATCACTTTATTAAAGTGATTTATCGGTGGAATCGGGTGATTACTGGCATGCCGCTCACCATGAAACTCAAAGGCCGCCCCTGGCCGCTGTCCCCAGGTGCGGCTCACGATGTGCATTTTGCAAGGTGGGTGTTTTCACCCAAGGTGCCTGGCTTTTGTGTTTGAAGGGTGTCACGTCAAGAACTTCCCCAGAAATTATTTTGGAATATGAGCAACTTATATCATAACAACTTTGATTATATATGATTATATTGCCTTCTTGATATTTTCATTCCTCAGGATTTTTCAAAACAGTGGTCACATTAGGCAGGCAACTCAATGTCAAAGTCTTAGTGTAGCACCATGTTCACTATGAGGGGCATGAGGTATTTGTGTGCCGTGTTACTTCTAATTCCACCTGCCAGACGTCTTTTTCAGTTACAGCCTGATGTCCTTGTAGTGTGATTGATTTAAACAGCCAGGATGCTCTGGCATAATAGACAAAGTCAAAGATAACCTGTCGAAACAAGTGCTGGGAAATAAGTGGGGTTAGGGGCAAATCTACCTTTAACATTCTAAAGCAAGGAGAAAAATAAATGACAAAGCGACCAAATCAGGTGGCTGAGATTTAAAACATATTTTATGGAAAGACAGACATGATAATGTTATTTCAGTATTGTAAACCTAATGGAGTAGTATGAGGTTATTAGTGATATATTCATTGCTATGTTTCTTGAAAGAAAAAAAGCAAAATGCTCATGCAAATCAGTGAAATCCTGCTATTCAGACCTGCTAGATATTTCACTCCCACAAATGGCTTAAATCCCAATACCATCTGTTGCCCAGTATTGGCAAACATCACCTGATCGCGAACATACTGTTCATGTTTATGCGTTTTTTATAGGTACATAATTCTTGAATAAAATGGGGTGCTTTATGACATCACTGGGTGTGTTTATACTTCTGGGTTCTGTACTTAATAAAACAAAAACTAAAAAAAGGTTCTAGTTTTCAAGTGAAGTCTAGCGTGGCTTATTCTCACACCATTCTTACACAGGTATATGGTGGCATGAAATAGCATTCCCCTACGATCATGACGCAACCTACAACAACAGTGACAGGGGAGGGCTTTCACAGGACAAGGGGGCTGCATGCAGGGGTCTGTGTGCTGTGCATTGCACCTTAAAAGTTGTATGTAAACTATCGTGGATAATGCAGCAGAATAAACAGTCGAATTAATAGTGTCAATAGACTGACGATATATAAATAATAATAAGGTAAGATGACTAGTGTCTGGTGGAGGGGGGATATTTTTAGGGATGGGTAGCTGGTTACAGGAGTTTCTGGGAGCTGGGTGTCTTTATAAGCTCGGGGAAGAACCTGACTGATCTGGCACGGTTGTTCCTGTTCCTTGTGCCAAAGAGTCTATGGGATGAGCAGAAGGGGTTTCTCCTCAATGTTGTGGGTGCATTTGCTGTGCTTGACTGATACCCGTCCTTCCCCTTTCATCCCATGCGGTCATACCACTCTGTAGGTTTTAAGTTACAGTCGTCTTCAGAGACACGTATCAGGTGCCAGAAAAAATGGGTAATATCTAAATGCACATTCCTAAATTTCCCATGCTGTGTGAAAGTGTGTGTGTGTGTATGTGCCCTGCAATGGATTGGCATCCCTTCCAGGGCGTAGCCCAGGCATCTAGGGTTTTATCTGTCTGTTGACGATCTGCAGATTGCATTTGGAAAACTCAACCTGCATTCTGGCTCAGACTAAGTAGAATTAATTGACTGTGGGTCTCAGAGCTGCAGAAGCACCGTGATTGCATTTTGATGTGTCCAATGTGCCTCGCAGCCCTCACAATGACAAACTGAAGCTCTGCCAATCACAACAGCCCCTGATCTGATGACAGACTACTCGAGCAAGCAAGTGCTTTAAAGACTGGAGGGGAATAGCAGCTGGTAGAATGCAGGGCCTTCGATAAACAAATGATTATGGTGAAAAAACATTTAACAACATACTTGTATAGAGAGGCGGTGACAGAAGGATATCACCACAGGGAGGAATAATATATATTTTTTATCTTAGCAAAATTATTGCTTTGTGGCATGAAGTCATGACACTCCTATTGAGTGAGGGGTAGGTAGGGTGTGTGGTGTAACAATCATGTGGCACTCAAGAGGAAGAGGAGGCAATTAGAGCTTTCATGATTTTCTCCACTGGAATGCCTTTGTTTCATTTCCCAAACATTGACGTTCAAATGTCCAACATGTGCAATTAATGACAGCTGTGATGTGGGTAGGGATGTGCTAGATACTGACTCTTTTTGCAGAATCTAACAAAAAGTCAAATCAGATTTAAATGTTTCTCTTCATTAGCAACTTGGAGTATGTTTATAGACAAAAAGAACATGAAAGAAAAGAGCTTTGGGATCAAAGAAAATGATTCGTATATACTTGTATTCTTAGGGATACACTCAATTATTCAATGTTCACTTTTTGCCCATGTTTACATTAATCTTATCTGCCTTTTAATTCTACAATATTTTGCTATTTATACAGCTGGCTGTTTAATGAAGCTGTTCTGTATCTTATGCAAGAGCGCGAGAAGAGTTTCCCCTCCACAAAAAAGGTCTGATGCTCTTAGGTCCTCTCGCTTCCCTGTTGCTTTCCAAACATGCCAAAGGTGGGCATTGATTGTGGTATAATATGTGTGGATAAAGGATAAGAGAGGACAGGAAAAGGGGCCTTTGGCGTCGTTAAACAGTGTCAACTCATGAGCCCTTTTGGATCAAATGTTCAGTGTGCCCACCGTATAATTGTAGGTGGCATTGTGCACCCTGGTTGAGGCTGGGCTGAGAAGCTAAACATGCAAAAACAAGCAAAATGCTGCAATAGAATGTTCAGCATGCTCCTTGGGTTGTTTATGCTGCCATCATCCGTCATCATGCATCTTGTTTACACTTGCCTCTTCCTACTGAAGGGTTGTGTCATCGCAAGTACTTGCAGTACAAGTATGCTGTGAATAATGTGAACCATCAGGTAATACGAAAAAAACAACAAAGCTCACTGATGTTGCCTCTGACGGACCTCATTGTGGTTTTGCTACATGGAAGAGATTGAAATTCTTAGAGTTTGTGTGTAGGTATATATATATATATATGCAGCTTTGGAGATTGGTCTGTGAAAGATGCTGCAGTCAATGATTCCCAGAAGCCCACGTGTCATGTGTTTGGTTTATTTCCTGGAGCGTATTTTGTTTAGCTTTGCCTTGGTGCACTGATTGGACTGCAGAAGTGACACCAGACACTTGCAAGAATGCACTGCATGTGACGGACGAGGACAAAAGGCCATAGGAGTCACATCTGAATAGACCTTCACAAAAACAAGTCCCTCCTGTGACTCTAACCTGCATCCTACTATCTAAAAATGCAGCAAGCAAGAGCTATTTCATAAACAGTTCAAGCCCCGGGAACAGCTTTGCTGCAGACCGCTTGAGAAGGCTGCGAACTCTCACGCATCTGCTGTGACACTCACACATTCAGACTCTCATGTTCATGCATGGAATCTTACAGCAAATCTATATTATTCTATTAAACACCTAAAATTAGCAACACCAAAAGCTTTGGGGTAGTCTGCAAACTATTTCTAAGGTAATGAGACTATTAAATATATGTAAATACGTATGTGCAGACTTGTCTTGAATTGAGAGTGTCAGGCTAATTACTGAATTTCTCCAGTAAAATATTAGCCGTTTTAAATATATCTACTTTGCACCAAAGTTTCAAAGTGCTGTATAATCAGTACCAGCTCTGTTTACGAATCGGGATGAACAAACTCCAGTTTATTTCTGATACCTTGGGACCAAATAAAGAAAGACGGTAAGGTTCAGGCTATACCGTACACGATATAATTGAAGAGAGGTGGGTAAGTCTGTGATGCTGGAATTCAGATTTTGATGTATATTAATTAAACAGCAGTTCGGATTTTGTTTCGAAAAATGTTTCGCCCGCCTTCCGTCGATAACGGCGCGTTACAATAACGCAGCACGTGAGTGTGCCCATAAATGAATCCGTGAAATCTGACCTGCTTGCGTGCGAGGCGCGCGGCGATCTCTTTCAATCTTCTAACGGTCGGACATTCTGGCGGCATCATTAAATATGAACTTACACACGGGGCGACGTCTGAAAACCGTACAATTTCTGCCCGTTGACAGCTTCTGGTAAGTAGACGTTGGCTTACGGTACAAAAAATCACCGAGTAAAGTTTCTGCCAAGTCACACAGTAGCCAGTAAATTCCCCGTCTTAAAATAAACCTCAGATGGATGGTTGGCGACTATTTTGAGTGACGTCCAAGTTTAGTAGCCTACTGTTCATTGGCAAAGGGATGTGATGTTACTATCCCAACAAACACATTTCAAACACTCTGACAGAGTCCTCAACATGAGATAAATTACACACTTTAAAAATTAGAACCGCATTAACTGGTAGCGACACTAAATATTTTACAGGTCTTTGTTTGGGGGCAGAGCGGAAGTCCGCAGTCATATTGTCATTGCATTAAATCCAGGAGTAATTAATTGTACACATTACAGGTACACAATAGTCATGAATATTTTAAATGAAGGGCACTGTTAGAGTTTGAGGTGATGCCACACAAGTGTCTGTGGTGCACGTGGCTCTCCCACTATTTCTCACTACTCTGTCATGATGGAAAACAGCTGCAAAGATCGCAGCATGAGCCTACAGAAGCCTGTTAATCACCCCTCCTGCACAGCTTTGTCCCACAGTTACACCTTGTTGCATCATAAAATCTTGTTCAAATACATATTTTTAAAATAATGGAAAAAATATTTTTCTTTCAATCCGAACAGGTCGTTTACTGGTTTTCTATAAAACGTATGTAATGGGAAGGAGATGTTTGGTTTGAATTTGTACTTTTCTTCATGCTTGTGTTTGGTGCTGCATAATCATGTTTAGGGTATATGCTGACTTGTGAAAAGTATATCTTAAAGAAGAAGGTATGAGTATTCGTATGGGTGTGTGCTCTGTTTTTATCTGAATCTGTGACAGTGATACCACATGGTGTGGGCACATTCGCCCCTAAATGTCAGCCTGCATCATGTGGAGAACAATTGACGGAACCAGCTGGGATGTAGAGTGAAAGAGCCTGTTTACAAACAGACAGTCCTAAGGGGGACTGGATGGTAAAATGGCCTGCTTTTTGCCAGGTGAACTTTGGGCTCTCAACCTCCGGATGCTGCCCTACGTCATGCCCCCTTCAGGTTATCATGGCCACTATTTGGGGGCATGTGTAAGGCAAAGGTCTGGGCTCTGCCTACAGCCTTGGATGACACATGGCCCAGTAGATATAGCTAAAATGGGTGGCCTTTTTTAACCTCTTTGTTTTTAACGTACGAGAATACAATAGCAAACACTGGTGATCAAAAGGCTCGTGAGATCTTTTTTGAATCAAGATGTGCGATTGTGCACCCCCCACCCCACAGACAACCCCTACTGTGTCCCTGCTGTTTTGTTTGTCACACCCTACAAGGAAAGGTCCACAACAAATCCTGTCTGAGAAACCTCTGTAATAGTCTTCATGTTGAATCATTGCATTGTATCTGAATTTGTAACTCCATTCACTGTATTCCTTAATTATTGCTGCGTTATGGGTACTTCTTTAAGCTTCCATCTAAAAAAATAGGTCACTATAGGACCTGACGGGTTCAAACCCCTTTTTTCCATCCCATGGAAAGATGTGGTCGGCGTTAATCCATGACATTGCTGACAGTAAGGGGTGCCACCATCTGTGTTAACTCTCAAAGATGTCATGACATTTTCACAAATTATAAATTATGCAGAAGGTATTGCAACTTGCTGGGCATAAGTCCTAAAGTTTCACTTGATTCTGTTCCTCTTAGTTTTGATTTTTGACATTTGTTCCACATTAAATGCTACCTGAATAAATCGCTTTTTTATCTTTGCAGGTTGTCTATGTACCAAATAAATGAGTAGTATGAAAAAAATTGCATATCTGTTCTCCATTTCACAGCCCTTTGTGCTGGTCCTTGGACCCCTTGAGGTTGCTGCTGTATATGTAGGTTTTTTTCCATAGGCAGTATTATGGGAAGATCGAAGTCAGGAAACTGGGGTGAGGCTTTGAAATCACTGGCCTTCTCTCTATCATTTCCTGAAAGGTAAAGGAAGTGGCCGGTATATTTAGCACACAGCTGTCCTCGATGGAAACATTCAAGGCCCCCTGATGGACGGTGGATGGACGGTTGGGGTGCGGATATGGGAGGGAAAGGCACTCTTGCAGTCTTCCACGTCTGTGCTCACTGATGCTGGATAGGTGCCATAGCGAGAATACATTCGTGCTGCGTTTGTGTGATGCTGGAACCTGACTACAGAAGTGTAAATAAATTGCTGGCCAAATTAGCTTTTAGAAACTCCACCTGTAGGTAACCATTAAAGTGACCTCTGTGTATTTATCTGAATCTGGAATTCAATACTCCTATACCAGGGATAGAGCCCTGGCTGGTCAATGCTTTTGTATAAAAAAGAGAAGTAGTGCCTTCAATTAAAAATTTTAAATTATAAAAAAGTGAAGGGACTGCTAGCTGTATCAAGTATGGTAAAGGCATATAAACACACATACACAAGTTGAACACTAGTTGAACCCACGCTGTTGAACACTATACCCTATCTGTCACGATGACTGGAGAGGCCAGTATTTAAACACACACTTACGTGACTAAAATGTGATCTCCTGATGCCTGCAGTCATCATCGTTAGGGGACAACTTAAAAATGTTGCTATGTTAGGGCTCTTTTCCACTGTAACAGGCACTGTACTTATGGTGCAGTACTTTCAGTACTTTCCCTTTTCCATTGACTTCTGGTCACGTACCAGTACCAAAAGTTCCAGTATTGAAAGTGACAAACTTTTTTGGTACTTTGGGGAGGGACTTGATATTTTATATGTTAGTTGGTTATGCAAATAGCCTGCCTCTGAAACACAATACAATTGCCATCTTTAAAAATGTTGTACACTCAGAACAACGATAAATGAATTAACGGCAAAAATACCAATAGTGGCACTGTTTGTCCAGAAGCATATTGATAGTATTGGTATAGCTCAGTCCCGAACAGGTACCAATTCAGTACCGGTTCTCGACATCCATCCCTGATTGCAGTAATGGTAATGTAATAGGCCTGTTTAAGTTATGCGATGACAGAATTTTCATTAACTTTTAATCTGAAGCAAATTTTAATTGATGCGTTCTTCTTGAGTAGTTGAAATTAATTGAGGAATTGTGACAGTTATATTTAACAATATTATTATAACAGAATGAATATCATAATTATAATGAAATATTGTGATATAATATTTTTGCTATGTAGTCTATTTCTATTTTCCTCTTGTTGCCTCAATGACGTCACCATTTTCACTTTTGTACCAGGATATCAACCTCAATTTTAAAATGATTAACAGTCAGCAAAATCATTCCAACTGAGACTAGCTGTCTAGACAAGGCTGTGTTTAGAGCAAAATGATCACTATTCATTGTTGTATGAATGTCAAGTCTGGTCTTTTAGTAATTCTAAGACTTAAGGATTTATCAGGAGGATTTTCGACTACTGGTTTTGCCAGCTGTTCATTTTTCTCAGGCACTGATTATATATATGTGTTGTTTTTTAATGATAATTGAGCAGACAGTAGTATAAGAAGAAGAGCAATATAAATTTGCATCCCAGAGGTTCAAGTTGTTATATGTGGTCTCTGGGAAAAAGTACTAAATGTATAACCTAATACATAATAGTCTTTTATGTTATTGGATATGTCTGGTGGCATTTAAAAAAAAATTCAAACAAAATATCTGCTCTATGGAGAAGTTCAGTAAAAGGCCTCAATTTTACATGTATCTCAGTAGCTTTGTAAGTATTGAAATCATTGTCACAAGAAAAAAGAGAACAGAATTGTCAATACAGGGATCAAAGTGGGACAGGCCTGGCATTAGGTGACTTGTATCACTCAATAACTCTTCTTTATAGGTAACGAGTACAAGTAGAGATAGAGAATGATGGCACAAAGTAAAACAGACAGTGGATATTGCTGTATAAATACCGAGAAGTTTTCCCTCTCATTCAAAGGAAGATGGCTGTAAGAGGTGACCTTCAAACTGTCATTGTGATGCAGAGTTTTAAGGAAGTGAAGCACGAGTCTCTCCTTTTCTATGACTGTCTTTGGCATTGAAGTAGAAAATATCATTGTCGAAAGTGGGGGAGTTAAGCCTCTCTCTTCCCACTTTCAAGAAAATAACTTAAATTGTGTTCTCTTCAGTAGCACATATGCTAAATTTAAAATAAGTAAAATCTATAGTGATGCCAAACTTGTTTTTGGAGAGAGAAGAAAACCTATAATGTTAATGCTGGTTCTTTTGTATGGAAGTATCAATTGACGTGTTTAAAAGACAAGGGCTAGAAGAGGAGGTAGAATGCATCTGCAAGGCAGCGGGCAGGGAAGAAATTAGGTATGAATAATTAATGTAAAAAATGCTTAAACCTGAAAAAATTATCAAGATCTTTAACTACCGCATCTCTCCTGCTGCTAAACTTTTATTTTCTAAATCGTTCACTTTATTTTCATCCTCAAGCTGACTGAGTGGCTTATTTGTACTTTAAGTGTCTTATTGACTTTCATTAATGCAAACACTTATGATCTGTGTTCCCATTGTTAGCCACGACAGCTGGCTGTCTATGGTCCATTGTGCCGTTGACTTCTGCAATAGCCGGGTTACCCCTCTAAAGGGTGCTCTAATCTTGCCTGGGATACTAAATACAAGGGGTTTCCATAAACAACCAGACTTTTCCTGCAAAGGGTACTGGGATTAGAGGGGGAACATGAACTGCTGTAGGAGATGTCCCACTCCCTATTTTCACAAGCACTCAAACTTCACGACACACACACACACACACACATATATACATACATATATATATATAAAAATTTTCAGCTTAGCCTACTGTGCTGTTTGTCATTCTGGGAAAGTAGGAAAAAGACAGCTGGGCCTCATCCTTTTCTTCAGTGCCATCTGTTGACTTGAGGCCTGTACACCAGTCTCTTTGTTGGAGCTCCCTTCTACTAGGAACTTAGAAGAGGAGGGACATTGACACAACTTTGTGATTTCAGGGGTTAAATTAAAGTTGTATGAATGTGTGCCAGAATGCTTGTTTTTGAAAGTAGGGAGTGGAGTTTAGTTGTTGCTTCTACAAAGAATTAAATAATCAGGCCAAAGTGACTCTTACATTCTTTACATTGGAGTTAGTAAATCTAATGAGGGATTGTGACTGACCACGTGAGGCCTCATGGGATGGAAAAAATGAAGGCATTGACTTTACAGGATCTTTTGTAAGAAGCTGTGCCCCCTTACACAAACACTTACCTCAGACTTCCTCTATTAGCTCCTTTCAATAATCTCCTATTACCTGATGTTGAGACCAGGTGCAGAATAAGCAATCCCATTTTTATTTCATTTGTTCAGTCTGGCTTTATCATTCTTTACTGGTGACTGTGCCACCATGGCACCATGGTTTTTCTCAATTCGGTTACCTTGTAGTCTGTGTAGGTGTAGTTTAGACTATCCATGTCTTTGGATTAACTAACTGATTAGCTGACCATATTGTTTCTTCCTGGGAACTAAAACTTACCTTAATAAAAGAACACGAAAATGATTTGTTGTAGTGACACATCTTAAGTCAGTCCTCATTATTGACAAGTAGTAAAGCTGGAATGGTATTAAGCATCACTAATACTGTTTTGTGGTCTAGCCAAAATCTCATTTATAATCTTGGTAATCAAAAAATAATGAACTGACATTAGGTAAGCTGCACTGGGTATCGAATTGTATTATGAGGTTATGGCAGACAGTCTGTGTGTTACAAAACTCCTGGTTAGTGTCTTAGAGAGCTACAGACGTCTCTTTGATTCTATTCACAGCATTAATATATAAATAGTGTGCATCTCTTTTCAGACTTTGTTTTTCAGTCTCTTTTGTTGGTTGTTAAGGGTAGCAGAGTTTTGATTCTCTTGCCATTTTAATTTTGAGCCAGACATAAGCCAACCAAACATAAACTCAGATGGAACTAGGGGTAATATTTTAGGATTTAAATCTTTTTTCCATTCTCTTGTGGAAAAGTGAGACAATGGGTAAGGCTGGCGCACTACATCATTTCATGAGAGCAGAGTACTTATATTGCCCCCAGTTCACTACCTTACCAGTACCTCACATGCTATTCCAGACACGTACACGTCTCGCACACATGGAGAAAAATTTTCATGGTCACACTTACAAATGCATTATTAAATGTAACTTTAAGTACAGACTGAGGATATGATTGTCCATTAAAATGTAACAAATTTAGCATAGTGTTTACATTCAGATGCATTTATCATGATATTCGGATGTGAATGTGCACCTCGTTTACCATCCTTGCACATCAGTGGCCAATTCTTCAGTATGTGAGTAAGGAAACAGGTACAATAGCAGTAAAGCATACAGTAAAACCCAGGGAATGGAGCTGCTTTTGTTACTACGAGTTTGGCAGTCCATCGAATTAGTGCCTGGAACCCAGTAAAAAAAAAAATCAGCATAATTAAAAATAAAATGTTTTGGGGTTTTAAAATTTCTTTTAAAATCTCGTATATGCTTTTGCCATAGTACGTCAAACAAAATTTTCTTGAATGGAAATCTGCACGGCAGTGGCATCTACCATAGTGGAAATGCTTTATGTTAATGGATTATTTACAGTTATGATACAGGATTGCTTTTATCCTCCTGTTTTTTCTTTGGGGGGGGGGGGGGTCAAATCTGTAAGGGTAATTTTTATACTTGCTATTTTGGAGCAATGCCCTGAGTGTTCCATCCAATGTGAGGCCCATCCTAGGTGTGTGAGCTTGGGACAGAAGTGTGGAAATCCCACGGGAAGAGAGGCCCTCCTGCTCTATCCACAGTTCTCCCCTGCCGTTTAGTATTGATCGAAGTGCTGCATGCTTTAAACAATATACATGCAAATACTTGTGTATATACTGTTCATTTAGCATATGCATTCAAAACAGAACCTAGAAAATGTAGTGAGGCTGATGAACATATACAGACACAATAAAACCCAAAGAGATTGAAAACATTAAAGGCATTTTGACACTGTTCACACACACAGGCACAACACACACTGATACGCAGAGGAACTGCTTGGTTGCTATATTGCCACATTAGCACACTTCAGGCCACTGCTATTGCTACTGATATCATCCCTCCTTGGGATTTAGATCACCAGGCCCATGTAGAAAGCCTTTGAGTAATGGTATCACACTTGGGGAGACACTCAGTTCTAGCTTAGGGAAACGAGATAACTAAGGTTCCATATGCACATGCTCCTTGTGTGTGTGTGTGTGCGTGTTTTTACGTTAAAGTATTGCTTTAATCATCTGCTATTGTTATTGGAATGGTCCTATCACTGTAGTAAAGGCTGGATTGTTTTTACTGGCTTGTGCTTGAGTAAAAATTATTTTCTGGAATAAATTGTTAACAAACATAAATGAGGAAAAATAAAAACTGCAGTGCACACATGGAAAAGAAATTCTCAGGTACTGATTTAGTAGCTTTTTGCATGAAATGATGTTTTTTATGCGCTGTCCTGATTAAGGCTGCAATAGGACTTTCCAGATGCACAGAATGCTTGCACTGCTTTTCAGCACAGGGTGCAGGAGAGCTGTGTTACGGGTATGCTGTTTACCACACAGTCCCTGCCCACTGTTACCACGGAGACCACTAAGTGCAGGGTACAGCTTGTATCCAGGAGCATGGGCTGGCATGTCAGGTGATAATGGGCAAACAGAGACAAATTCAGGCAATTAGAGCTAGTAGTAAGAAGACTTGTCAGTATCAATCTTTCCTTTTTACTCTTTTTGCTTTCGTACCTTAAGCAACTTGTGTTGTGAATATCACGTGATCATTCCCCACCACCCCTCCATCCTATATCAGTTCCATCCCAGGCAACTGGTAACCAAACATTTAGCAAGGGAATTGGTCACCTGACCCATCGAGACAGGGCACCGTCAGCCAGCAGCATTTAACAGCAGTGATCTCACACAAGCCAGTAACCAAACCTGGTGCTGGCTGATCTCCAAGGGGCAATGAGAAGATTATTTTATTTCTACTGTGACAGCAATGGTGAACCTACACAAATTATGAAACGTTAAATTGCTGAGTTCCCACTGGTGAGTAAGTAATATAACATCTGCTGAGTTTAGGGGGGTTTTGGAAAGGCAAAACTTTCCTACCATGTATGTCATGTAGACGGATCCTCACCAGTAGGGATCGGACTGCCTCTCTCAATCAATCAATATATTTAAAGTACATTGGAACAGAGAATATGTGTTTTTTTCTCTACAAAGTGATTTAAGATATTTTTTTAATTCAGGTTAAGCTGAAGGGTAGTTTCTTTTCCTGGATGAACCTGTAAGGCTTTCAGTCCAAAGTCCAGCGGCCCTTAATTGGTGCACCTCCTGTTGCCTTTAAGGAGAGGTTAAAAAGGTGGGACAGGTTAATCCATATGGAGGGAACAGCGAAGGCCTGGAAAGCAGGTTTCAGGTTCCTCCAGGAGTCTGACTCATTAGCTTGAGCATGGGCACAGCTCGTTGGCGGCGTAGTAACAGGTGAACTCAGCCATTATCATCCTCATTATTCTTTTTTTTATGTGAGAATTAATATCTGACAGAGGCAATAGTAATAAAAAAAACAACAATAAACTGTTTTATTTCATTTTTTTCTTTGCTTCCCCCATACCTCTGGATTGCCTTTGATCTGTTAGTCTGGGCTGACCTCAGCTCTGTTTGCTGGGTCGAGTTAATTACGATGACACAATCGGCTCTGGCAGTATGGGTCTGGCCGAGGAAACTGACTGGTAAGGAACCAAAAGCAGCCTTTTTCCTCACCCCTGTGACCTTCTCCATTGCTCTCAGCATGAAGCTTGCCTTGCTTCTTTGATGACAACACATTATCAGGTCTTCAGTTCCTTCAAATTCCACCTGTAAACATTGCAAGTCCTGTAGTTTACAGCCGAGGAATAAAATATTAATTGAGCAGAATCGAACCATCTTATGGGGAGATGAGTGAGAAGGCTTTGGGTAACCACTCCATGTTTACATGGCAGTAGTTACTTGAAGCATGCCTCCTCAATACTCTTCTAAGACTCTCCACAGGCCAACCCTGCAGTCAGAGCCAGTCTGTTGACCTTCATTTTACCAGGGGAATGGATTCAGTTTGTTCATTCCTGTTCCTCTTTCATACTTTCTCTTTACTCCCTTTTACTTTCTCTTTTTAGTACTCTTAACGTCAACAAAACCAGTTGCTGGCATACCTTACATCATGGTAACACCCAGCTTTGAGAAGGGGTTCTTCTTGGTCTGAAGTACCTGGAGACAGATTCTACTCAAGACGTGCATGCATTTGTTTGCATGATGTTAGGGGCTGTGGATATAATTGTCAGTGGCAGCTCTACGTATCAGTCTTGGTTAGGATGCTACAAGTTTAGTGACTATTAAGAGACCATCTACAGGAAATGAACCAATATTTGTTCTCACTTCGCAAGGACTGCGACAACTGGATTAGGGTTTGGGCGGTATCTAATTCTCCATACTGACATATCGTCCAGACATTTGGATTAAGATCACCATATGCCATCATCTTTGCTGTTGGACTTAGTCATAGGTGGCATGGCACATTTGTGAGGAATTTAACAAAACAAAATCAGTGAGGAGGAGAAAAGCAAACATCCAAAACCCCCATAAAGAAACTACATATGGATAATCTGCTAAATATCCGGCATTATAGCTTACCAAAGTGGGGTGGTGGGGGTAAGGGTTATGTGTGCTGACCAACATTTTTAGCCTCTGTGGATCTTTATTTTGCTTTGTGTACAACCTAAGCCTATTTCAGTAGACAAAGGCGATAATTGCTGGTTAGCCACTGTCAGATACCGACACCAGGTTACTTAAGTCAATTATTGATAATATTGTCATATAACCCAGCCCCAATGCTTTGTTGGCACAACTTGTGGCAACACCATCAACTTATTTGACAGATTCTGTTGGTAGATAATGACCAGCCACAGTTCCATTTTGGTTATAGTTTTATTTTAGGTATATTTTCAATTAATTATTATTTTTTGTTTATTATTATTATTATTATTATTATTATTTTAATAAATATTACAGTATTTATCTCAGAAAATTCACATTTTGTTATTTGAAGATAAAAATATAGAATTTTCCAATATCATGCAGCTCTAGTACATACATCTCCAGCATAGGAACAGACCCCAAATTGTCACTACTGCTTCCCCCAGATTTCTAACATGCAACACACACCAGTCTGACTACCCTGGCCCATTTTCCCAGTTTGTCGAATGTCTCATACCCTCTCCTAGCCCTGGAAAAGCTAATGCCTCATCTGATTGTTTGTTTATAGCTCACAGATGCCATTTTCTCCCAGTGGCCTTTTGTGGAATTTTCATGGTCTCTTTTTTTTCCACTGCTCTGACTGAGCATTAATTACAATAGCGCTATGTTTATATGGGTTTGTGGAGCAAAATGAAAAATAAAACAACCTAAGAAGAATGACATAAGATGTTTTTCTCCTCTTGCCCAACATGCCATAAGAGTAAACGTTTTTGTCCCATGATGTGACCATCGGCTTCTGCTTGTGGTTAACAGAATTAAAGACTATCATTTTTCATGTCATTTACAATGATCGTGGTAGGCCATCAGACCCAGTAGGCAGTGGCTGTCTGGCAGTTGGATATCGTTCATTTTGCGTGTCTGGAAACCTCATAGATGGAAAATAAACCCTTTTAATGAATTTGGAATACACTTGGTCGTTCTACAAGCTCCTTAATGGCAGTGTAAACCACCAAGCTCATATGCTCTGCTGTGAATCAGCAGTGAGTTACACTGCAAGGTTAAATATCATTTACGTACTCATTCATCCAGTGGGTCATTTCCCAGTACTCACTCCTTTACTGCCAGCTGTTCATTCACAAACTCAGTCTTTCAGGATTTTGTGTTCATGTTTTCTTAACAAAGATTCATAGGAAGTTGACAGCAGGTTAATTGTCTCCTGCCCTTCCCCCATCAAACCCCTCCCCCCCACCATAAAAATAAGAAGGGGGGCACGTTCCGTCTCCCTTGTCAGTTGTAACCCTTGGTCAGTTACCCCTGGGGTGGTTTGGCAGGGTATGTGGACATCTGGGGGGGCATTAACTATAGAAGCCCCCACCCCCCCCACCATTCCTGACCGGATGATGACCTGTACAGTGGGAAAGGAACACCTGTCAGGGCTTTCAGTGTACGCTTGGACAAGAAATGCCACCAGAGCTATGGAGTTTAATCCTGTTTTATACTGAAACGATCATACTGCACTGTCACCTCTCGCTGTGCAACTTATCTGTAGATGAAGTAACATGTTCTTCTGTGTTCTTTCTCCTGTGGACATCTGCATATAACCTTTAACATTGCTACTGTGCCATGCAGGGCAGGATTTGTCTGAAATAGTCAGGAGCTGCCACACACACTTAGTGTGCATGTGAAGAGAAGAGAAATATGACCTGTCATTTCCTGACAGAGCTAAGCTGGCCTTGCCTTGATGAGCTGCAAGTTGCGCTTCTCCGAGGTAACAAGATACCTTTTGACACGCTTAGAGTCGACATCTTTCTCCCTCTTTGTCTATATGTAGAAGAGATTGCTGGTATATGAATGTATCTTATTTATTACCGCTGCTTAGCTAAATAATAACCCTGACCTTTCATGCACACACAAGTATTAGACCATATGACCATTTTGTGTGATTTTAGTCGCACATAATGTGAATTTCAAAATAGAGATGGGATTGAACAGGCGTTTGGGTATTTCCCATTAGACACGGTTCTGTTCAGTTTCTTGCATGGCATCTCTTAACAGTCATGCATGTTATATACCAACACCATCCCTAAAAGGCTTTACTGATTAGAAAAAAATTCAGCCTACAACATATTCTCCCCTACCTATCTATCTCGCTCTTTTTATTCCCTCTCTGGTTGCCATACCTTAAGGGCTGTGAAAACGCTCAGCTGTCAGGTCTGAAGAGGGCTGGCACTGGATGAGCTGGTACAGTGAGAGCAGCACTGGTATAATGGAGCAACTGACAGCAACTGTGCTGACCAGTGTTCCAAATGTCTAGGGACTCTGCTTCCCTGCCTGAGGTCACACAGTTGTTGGCACTGGAACATGGTCTGGCAGTACCGTCTGGAACTCTGACTTGGGTTTCCAAAGACATGCATTTTCATATTGATATGGTACACAGAGTTTTATGTTACATCTGAGATTCTGTCGAGAAATGTGGCATGTTATCCAGAGTTTTTCTTTCTAGTTAAAGTAGTAATATGAGGGCTTCACATTAGGTGACTTGTTGCTTTGCAGCTTGTAGTCATCACATTTGTGGCCTGGTATTTGTAACTCAATAGCCACAACTGGTTACTTTTTTGCAAGTCCCTGTGACCTTTCTAACTAGGATTCCATATTGCCAACACAACAGTTGTTTGTCACTGAGCATGCTGCAGAACAGACATGCTCACTTATTACACTCACTGACGCACACATATGGGCCCAGCCACTCCCCACCATTTATATGTAGTCTCGTTTCATATTTACTGTTCTTAGATTTCAGACCTTGATGACATTGTTCTAAACAGAAATTTGTGTGCTCAACTGGACCTGTTTAACCACATTGTAAAAAACTATTTTTAGGAATCTATGAAAGCTTGTCATAATTTTTTATGCAGTTTTATTTGGTTTCGTTCCTTCAGATCTTTTCAAAGTTCTCAAAGAGCTGGAATATCTGACTGAAGTTATCTAGTAATTAATCATGTTTTATATATGCAGTCTAAATGGTATGCTCACCAAACCAATTTTAAACGTACTTGGGATATTGGCATAAGAAGACTTTGCTAAGTCTTGCGGTGAGTCTTTTTTGCTAAACTTTCTACTAGGGTGGGAGTAAATGAGCTTCCTGTATTAAAATGCTTGGAATTTCAAATGCTTTTATTGAGGCTGTCAAACCAAATTTCATTTTAAAGTAAAATAGTGCAAGTGTTAGTGAGGTTAGGTGTCAAGAGCCTGATGCTCTCCCAACAAAGCTTCATTATATGAGTTATGTATGGTCAGCCTTCGGAAATCACCAGTGGCCATGTTTATTTTCAATACATCTTACTAATTTTACAAGTCTAAAATGAGATACACATTTTATGAGCGCTTGGCATACATGTTATATGAATGGAGGACATATACCTAAGGAATGTGATCCCTTGTGATCCCAGACCAGATGGTGGCACTGACCACTCCCTCAACTTTGAAGCTGTCACCGGACCGGAATGTGCTAATTATAACCCTAATTTTATTGCAGTTTTGTTGCTATACATGACAAGATAGGAGTGAAAGATGGGGTTGTGCATTGTGATTCAACAGTTTCTGATTATAATTAGACACTAATTATATGAACCGAGAGGGTTAAGTCGTTAGCCTAGCGATAACCATTGTGAAGAGGCTATCGTGGTGGCGTGTCATGGAGTTGGGAATGATGAATCAGCAGTGCTCCAGACTGCCAGACAATAAGCCTAACCGCAAGCTTCCTTTACAGCCATTCTGCCCTGGAGTCCCGCATCTGTCACTGAAGTTACTGTCTCTCCTCTTGCAGCTATTATGTGCTTCTTTTTACTTCAGGCAACAGTAATGTCAGTTAATGAATTCACATTACCATAAGGTGGAGATAATAGAGAAAACCCACAGTCTGTAAGCAAGTAGATGTGGAATGAGTGTAAGATAAGAAGCTTGCAACCTGTGAAAGATGACACTGGCTTTATTTGCTGCTTTTCAAAATAGGTCAGCCTCTCTGTGTGATCTGGAGACTTCTTGGTTAACCAAGCCACTTCCTTTCAGCCATCAGGCAAGTTTATCAACTAAGAAAGATTACCTTTCCTCAGTTTAGCAAACTAAAAATCAGTCAGTCTGTTAAGAAAACTAGTCTGGCAATAAATTAATCTGAATGGCAAAGCTATAACACAGTAACTTTACTGGTGCTTGTGGTCAAGTTTCAGGGTTGGAATGAGTTGGAGCTTTTCATGCAGAAGGAAGATGAGTCAAAAGTGGTGTCAAGTTTTTTTTTATTGTTTGTGACTGTGCATTCTGTGTGTTCAGTATATTCATAATTGGCAACAACCAGCTAGCAGCTTAGTCACTGAAACTTGTCGCTTTTTAAATGATAATATTACAACTCGGTACAGTAGGAACTTGGCTGTAGGAAGCAGTAGTCAATGTGAGTGCAGACAGAAACTGGCCCCAGGGGTGTCTCTCAACGTGCCTCCTCTGTTCCTTTTTGGTGGGATCTGGTGAGCTCATAAAAGCCTCCACTCTTGCTTTTTACTGTCCAGGAGGGCCGGAGGTGGCTGGGGTATGCAGCGGGGCGTCAGAATTGGGCCTTTCTGTACAAATCGAATCATGACTGCGTTGTGCTGCCCCTTGTCCGGGAAACATGCCATTGCTACTAAAAGCAACTGTGGAATTTTGATCACTCCAGCAGCAGGAGTGGCAATAGTGGTGTGATGTGGATCAAGCCTTCTCTTCTAGAGCCCTTAGTCCCCACTGTCATGAGCAAGTATTATACCATATCTCTTTCAGCTCTGAGCGCATGGCTTGTGATTTATTGCTTCCCCCACTGCCCCTCACCCCAGAAGTTTGAAGTTGATTCTTTTTTTTAGTTCTTGATATCCTAAATTTGAGGATGATGACTTTGCAAACCAAATACACACACAAGTCATTGGTACATCTTTATGGTGCTTCCAACTTTGCTATTCTGTCATGTTTTACTACTCTACAGGAAGCCAGTGAAAGGAACTAAGAAAAGGGGTTAAATGCTCATACTTTCTGTTCCTCGTAACAATTAAATCTGCTGTACTTTGAATGCAGTACATATGCTGTAATAATCTGTGCTATTATTAAGTGTGTTGTGTGAAAATCATGTTGAAACTATACTATACCAATTCTACTTTATGATAAGAGAAGTGAAAACACATCTTTCAAAATTGAAATGTGAGTCTTTCAAATGCATAAAAAGTAGTGACCACTTGCAGTACAAAGAGGGTGAAAATTCCTTGAGAGCAAACCTTATTTATTACTGACAGAGAACACGCAGCCAGACATGGAGGCCCTGTTATAAAGTAAAACTGTTGAAGATGTTACAATCCAGTGTCAGGTCAGGATGAGCTCTCACAGATCCAATGTGATGCTATATTGTTTTGATGAAGAGGTAAAACACAGAAAAGTAGGATTTAATTTGAACTGGCTTAGCAATTACTGACAACATATTGTGCTGCTTGTGTGGATTCATGTTCTCCCTATTTTGTGTGGGTACACCAGCTTCCAATTGCAGTACAAAGATATACAGTTGGTGTCTCTAGTTGCTTATACTGTGCTTATGTTTCCTGTAATGGGCTAGCATCCTACACAGAGTGTCCATCAGCTTTCAAAAATTCAGGAATAATGACTATTATGATTGTTATTTCTAAAACTTATCTTAGTACTCTTACTTATTTATTGTCTACTCCATGTGCCTATTAATTCTGTGTTCTGCTGTTTTTTGACTGTCTGCACTAAAACTACCTAGAGCCACGTCGTCTCGTCTCTCTATGTACCTGTACAGTGTAGAGCAGAGATGACAATAAAGTTGACTTTGACTTTAAAACTGTTGCCATCAGATAAATTTCATGAGTAAAATTGTGTATTAAGTATTTAAGAATGATGTCATGGTGGAAGTGGCATGTAATGTGTTGGGGGCTCTCTGTGGCTCAGCAGGTTGGGATGGAACTGTCTGACCCTGCCGTCTCAATTGTGCACTGCTTTGAAAAAAATATCTGCTAAATAAATTAAATGTAAATGGCCGATTGCAGCTATGCAGGGATTCAGTCCTGTATGTTTTAGAAAATGTTTTAATTCACTAGTTCACACCTGCTAGGCCAGGTGTACTAAATACCTAGCCAAATAATGACAGCACCAGGGATTAAGAACTGGAGATGAGTAAGAACCAGAAGAATCTGTAGGCCTTGAGAAACAAAGCTGTACAATCAGGTTGCAGCCCTATACACTGTGTGTGTGTGTGTGTGTGCGTGTGCGCGCGGGCGCATTTCGTGAACTTCTATCTTTCACACTGGTAATTATCTTAGACCAGCACATAGTGATGGCCGATGTGTATGGCAAGGTGTTGTACCTTTTGCATGGCCTTTTTCTGAGGGCTTTGGTAGGTATGTGTTCTCACAACAAGCGGCCATGCAGTGTCATGTGCCAGCACTTCATCCTACGAATTATCCCATTCAGACCACTGCTTGGGAATGGAGTGTACATTATAGAGATCATTCCGTGATATGCACAAACAGTTTTACGTGCATTCCACGGGGAGTTGTGTCATGACTGCCACGGGTTCAAGCAGATGATTCAGGGCACAGTTTTATGTAAGATTCTAATGTTCCTTTAGCAGCCTTTAGTCACATTCCTTTCTATGCAAGAGTTCCTGTTATGAAACTAGGGCCACTGGGACATGTCCAGTTTAAAAGCCTACCTTTATGGATGCTGCAATTGAATGTCGCACAGTTCATGGAAGGGCACAGATGGGCAAAAAAATTCTGCCATGCACTGCTGTGATCTGAATTCTTTCCCAGGACAGTGTAACCTCTGAAATTGTGTTTTGACTGTTTTGGTCACTATAGTCTTCTTAGTTGAAGTACACCTGTGGTGTATAATTTCATATGTAAGAACTCTACCCAATAGAAATATAATTAAGTAGTCTAACTGGTCTTAAGTTAAACAGAAATATGTTTCTTTAAAAGCAAAACATCTGGGAACTTTTCCTTTTTGGGTTTTGATGTTCTAGCAGCTGACAATACCCTCTGTTATAAAAAAGAAAAAAAACACCCACTTTCTCTTCTGGTAAAGCTCTTATGTGGAAGGCATTTGTCACTTCCATAACCAAAGCTGTTTGTGTTACAGCCGTGGTAGAAGCTCTGATTTTGTAGCATGGATCCAGGTTAATTGTATCTGAAATTAGTGGAGGAAAATTAATTTATACATGTCACAGGAATTTCACTGAAGAACAAGAGAGCATTCTTCTTGTTCCCCAAAACAAAATGAAACACAATATACAGTACTGTGCAATGTTATGTTATCTGTCTGGGTAGAAAGTGCATTCTGCAAAAAGACAATTTAGCATCAGACAATAAAATCAGACAATAAGAACAAGTAAAAATTTCTTCAGTTCTTTAAAAAGTTATTAATATCTAGTTGGATGGATAGATGAATACCGATTCATTTCCCATTTTCACCACTACTAGCTCCCTAAATTAAACTGATTAGTTAAAAAGTCATTCTTTTAATGATTAACTGTTCAAGGTGTGCTAGTGGTCGAGTCAAAAAAACACATGGGTGTGTGGATGGTTGTTGCAAATACTTGGGTGATTTTAGCAGAAATGGCTGAGCAAATACACTGTGACAAGCATACTATTATAGTTTTACACCAATATGATGATTATTTAAACATAATTATCTTTGGCTGCCTAAGAGTTCTTCACAGTACTGTATGTATAAGCAAATACATTATTACTGTGCACAAAGTGCAGTAGGCCTGTTTACCTGCAGAGGAATTATGTCTGGCTATAACTGCAGATGAGGTAGAGCTGTCTAGCTAGCTGTCACAAAAACAAATAGTAATAGAAGATTCACAATGAGCTTCCCTCCATCTGTAAGGAGCGGAAAATCAGTCACCTTTCCCGTCTCTTTGTGACTTGGGGGGTATTAACACCTCTGAGGTCTAGTTACAGTCAGCTTCTGTTTTTAAATGCCTTTTTTCCTCTTTTACGGGACTGCTATTTCTGACCAGCCGGTTCCAGTGGAAAATTCTGCAGCCTTCCCCCAGCTGCCCTTTCCTGCGTCTGCTGATGATTACTAGGAGATTGTCACACAAAGGATGAGGCTTTACAACACGTGTGTTTTTTTTTTTTTTACCTCCCCCCCTTCAAAGCCCAGCCTCTCATCCACCTTGATCTTAGAGGCTAAACTTTTACATTCAAGTCTATAAATGTTATTGGGTGATGCCATGTTGCTGGGGTAAGGAGGCAGAAGAGATAAGTTGTTTTTGGTCAGACACCCCCAACAACTGCCATCCCTCACCCCCTTTTCTCACCCTAATTGGTGACTAAGCCTCCACATCCAAGTCTATAAAATATAGGGGCAGGGGCAATGACAGCTGTGACGGGTTGAATGATCCAGTAGACCAACAAACGTGGCAATCCCCTGGTTCTTCGTAATAATTTGGGCCCTGTTCTCTGACATGTGGCTGGCTATCTCTGTTATTCCATGTTAATTAAGACAGGCACTGGGGAATGTAGTGTGGTCTCACACTCTTTTTTGAATATATATAATTGTTGCACATAAGCATGTTTAACCTGTCATTCAGGCAGTGTATTAAAATAGCTGTGCTATATCTGCAATATTTTCCATTTTTCAAAATCATGCACTAAATAATAAATGCATAATAATACTACATAGTATGTCCAATAAGGAACAAATTGCATGTTTAATTTTAAATTGCAGAACATGTTATTGCAAAGCTGTGTTAGTCATAGATCTTGGTCAGGGTCACTGGGAGGGGGGGGGGTATCCCACATTGCAGAGGGCACAAAGATGGGATGCTGATCTTATGTATGCTTATGGACAGCAATTAGCCTAACTGCATGTCAGAGAGAGGAAATCTGCACAGCATGGGTATAACATGAAAAGCCCACACACAGCTGAGGTGGGATCTGAAGTTCCATCATATTGTGAGATTCAAAGAAGAACTCTAGGTCTTGGCTCATGGCTTCTTGGTTCACGATGTATGTCAAACTTTGTCAAGAACAAAAATTGTGCAGGGTCCATTCACTTCCTATATAAATAATATGTCAGCTTCTCTGAGCAAAATATTTAGGCTCATGTCATCTAATGGAATTATTTGAAAGCCTTTAAGCCAATGCTATAACCGGTACCCAGAACATTCTGTGCTTTTGTGGTTACTATGGTTTTGGATTTTTCTGATAACAGTAGTGTATGTTAGCCCCTCCAATCTGTTAGAGGAGCTTTTACAGTTTGGCATTTTAACAGACATTGTTTATTAAGTACTCATTTGTTATTAGTAAATTTGGCATTCTGTTACTTTTAAATTTCTTCTGAATTGTTTTATATATGCACAGGGAGACCTAAACTATGTATTCAAAATTATTATTAAGCTAAGATCCTCACCCTTACTTCATGAACACAGGCATTTTTTTCCATGATCCTCCAATTTTATGAAGAGGAATATGCGTAATTGTTGTCCTCAGTGCTATGTCCATTTAGGTTTTTGTAGCAGGTGCCACCCCAAACCCCTTTGTCTTTGGTTTTCTTTTTCTCCCATTTCCTGCTGTTTACTTACTTTTAGCATTGTAAAAACATTAACCACTCTTATGTTTGTTGGTGGTGTTGTTCTTAATATGTTTCCAGAAAGTTTAATAATGTTTTTGATAAATGTTTGTAAAGTACTCTTGTGCAGCTATGCTGCGAAGGGCTCTATCTGAACAATAAGGTGAAAATGATTTCAGATGGTAGGAGCTGAGCCCAGGTCTTAAACACAAGTATGTGCTCTGCCACTGGGCCACCACCCCTAATTCAGTGCTTCACACATTGAGTCCTATTAAATATGAAAAGACAAAGCATCAGCTTACCATAAAAAAGGATGTGTGGCATTGAGGCATTGCTGTAAGTGGTGTATTGCTGAAGGGAGGTGGTGGGTTAAAGCATAGTACAGACTCCTAAGGGTCCATGGGAACTATGCTGAATTTCCCAATGACAGAAGGATGAAGGCTCGTGAAACTGGTGCTGCAGACCTCCAGGATCCACCCTCAGCCAAGCATTGCTCATTGGTGGGTGCAGGGGGTGTAGGTTGCTCTCGATATCCATACAAGGCAGGTAAGCTTAACCTCCCCCATGTTGTGCCAGGAAGTGCTTTGCCAAATTATGCTATTTATGCATGAAACCAAAATGGAGAGTGGAGGGCGAGTGGCACTTATGGGAAATGTCAAGCAAAGTTAATCAGACTGTAGATAAGACTGCTGAGAAGCATTTGTATAATTGGGGGAGTGTGTCAAGCAGGTGCATTGGATGTCTATGTAATTGTGGCAGTCAGTGACACAGCCATTTTCATCCCTTCCCTGATTTCAGCCTTGTTTACTGTAGTTAAGGGACCAAATGCAATGATGTGTCACAGCCTCATATAGGAACCTTTAATTATATTAAAATCTGCATATTTAAATATATAGTTCTAGTTTGATTCAGATTTCCTTGTTACACAGGGAAGCTTCTCATGTGAGACCAGCTTTGGGCTGTTTTCTCTTTAGCCTGATGCTGGGATTTTCTGTGAAGCAGGAAGGTCTCCTTGTGTATGCAGACACAACAGAGGGGATCACAGGCCAGCAAGAAAGCCAAATGCCTCTGAAAGTGAAGTTCCCAAACAGCGGGAGTTGTTCCTGTGATAGTGTCTGAGGGGGGAGAGGTGTGGCATTGTTTACCACAACTCTAGTCCACCCCCATCCTCCCCTTTGGCTTACTGCTCACCAGTTTAATCCATTTAAAGGTGCAGTGGGGGGGGGGGGCTCTCCTTAGAAACTGAGCCAAATTTTCAAACCACAGCTCTTGATCGAAGCCTTGTAGCAAAACCACTGACCCGTTGATCCACAGCCAGTATTCCCAGCCATTTGGAGAACATTGTCTGCAGATTAGCAGTTGACTATAGAATATTACTTTAAGCAGGACCGTTATAAGTGCATTGGGAGTACTTTTCCAGAGATTAAATGTTTTGGACCATATATGGAACCCATAGAACCATTTCTGTGACATTATGGTACTGTCCTCCAAAAGCGTTATGTGAAGAATGTTTAACAGGGAGACATGTTGGCCCATGGGTGCCGTCTGGTACGTTTTCTGTGGACAAAGTATCTGTGAGCTAAACCGATAACCCATAGTTGTGGCAGGGGAACATAAACTGTAAATATTCCACGAAAGGTCTCACAGCCATAAATTGCGTTTGTGCTAACCTTAGATTGCAACAGGGGAGTCAAGTCACCACAGTCACACGTAGTTTTTCAGTACTCTGTTTT
This sequence comes from Brevimyrus niger, assembly GCA_015164015.2. NCBI lineage: Eukaryota > Metazoa > Chordata > Actinopteri > Osteoglossiformes > Mormyridae > Brevimyrus > Brevimyrus niger. The sequence continues at coordinate 3,127,997 of JAABNY020000040.1, read as the reverse complement.
TCAAATGGCAGTAGATGGTAGTATTTCTTTTTTTTTTGGGGGGGGGGGGGGGGGGGGGACAAACCCGCCTGGCCTCTTATAGGGTGTGGGGGACGGGGGGGGGGGGGCGGGGGGGGGGGGTGGGGGATAAACTCAGCCTGTCCATATCAGGCTTGATGGGAAAGGGAGTGGGGGATCACACAATAGTTTTACAGCAGTAGTAATTTTTTTCACTGACTACACTTTCAGGTGAACAAGGAGGGGTCTCTGTTCAGGCCAATGAGTCAATCAACGATACCCAGAAAGGATTCGTTTTGCAATTTCTGAGAAAGGAAGTAAAATGTAAAATGAACCAATAGGAAGAATACTTCGATTTGGTTATCTCTCACACTTGACAGTGTTTGTTGTAAGTTGGATGCAACTTCTTGTTGAATATTTGTCTTTCAGAAGTCATGTTGTTTTCATAGGAGTAGGAGTGAAAAATGTTTGAGTTACTGTACATCTCGCCAACAACTGCAAGCACTAACAATGATGAAATTCCTTTTTATAACAGGAAGTAGCGCCTGAATGGGCCTTTCCTGGTCACAACTCATAAGTTAATCATTCAATAAATAAGCCTAATATTAAATGGTGTGACCGGAAAAGGTCGGCTCTTTGCTCCTTACTTTCCCACACGTTACTTAACATCAATTCTGTTTTTTAAGGCGGTACAGGGAATCTCTCACGCAGGAACAAACTCAAGTGTGTATCAGCATGCCGTATTGGATGCAGTGTTAAACCACCTTAATATCTCAATTAATACTTTATTTTTCTTTGCCAGCTTTGTCTTTTATTAATATTTTAATGATAACGAACCAATATTTCCAAAACATATTTTGAGAATGACTCTGATATAATTGCAAATAATGTTAATGTTCCTTCAGCATTCTCCTTCCCTTTTTCCTTACTTTTGCATTCATCATTATTATTATTCTGTAACCTACTACTCGGTATTTGATTAAGTCAGAGAAAAAGCTCTTTCTATAGCCCAGATTTCACCCCGACTGGTGCCATTAGCAACAAAAGTATAAAAACGCTTCCTATATTTTAAGGGTGGCTGGATTGTTTACTGTCACGATTGGCACTCTACTGTTTGTAAACTCAGCCGATCTGGCCTGAAATTTAAATCGTTGTTTTCCCATTTTTTGCCAATAAACTTTAGATAATGTGAGCAGTCATTACAGACTCTATGGTTCATGGTTCTTGAAGCTGATGGCTGAATAATCCCCATTGGGTTGCCCTCGAGTATGTTATAGACCTGTTGGATCCCTGGGTAGGCAGAGGGTGTGCACAACATCTGTGTTCTATGACTTACCCTCATGGGAGGGCTGTTTGCTGCTTGGATCCTTTTTGAATCCCTGGGCCACTCATCCCTCTGAAAAGCCTTCTCATGGTGTTCCTCAGTACTCAATGAGGGTTGAATTATGTGCATGTTTTCTTGCTTGGTGGTCATTGTAATGTATTTAAATAAATATGGCACTTAGCTGTCAGAAATATTCAGCATGTAATCACACAATCACTAACTGGAGATTTCACAGGGATTTATGTAATTGTTTTGGGCTTAATTTTAATAGATGGCCTAGTGCCCTGTGGCATTGATTTTGTAAGAAATACTAATTATTTTTGCAGTGACATTTAAAGGCAATCTTGTCTTATTTCTGGACTCTTGTCTCTAAATGAACAGTGCCACAGCATGGGTTATATAATTAGATATTTTTGTAAATTCAAGTTTAATGTTCCAAATGCTATAGATGCAATCATTAAACATATGTTTAATTATTGTGCCTCTGGATGTTGGTTGCATGAGCAGAGATGGAGAAATAGGGCACAAAACAGAAGGACCTGTGACTAACAGAAATGGAGAGATACTGCTGGCAGATCTTGACGCACTCCTGTCACTCAAGATATTTACAAAATGCTTCTACAACACTTTCATCCAAAGTGATTGTTGCAGAAAAATGCCCCCACCTAGCACTTTTACGTGCGAAACTGTGACCAGTTGTTCACTTTTTTAACCAGTTTATTATCCTTGATATACTGCCAAGGGTTTCTCACAGATACCTTGGCACATGTGTCTGGGCTTGATATACATAACTCTCAAAGAACACCAATGCCATTTTTTAAAATAATTATTGTTTTATTGAAAAAAATAAAATAGGTCATACAATAATAATAATTATTAATAATAATAATAATAATAATAACAATATTAATAATATAAAAATCTGTACATTCTGTTGTTTTTGCAGTACAATAGGAAGACTGTGATACAAAAAGGCTGCCACGGGGACGGGTGGGGGATATTTACAAAAAGTGCTGCCAAAAGGCTTTCAGTCATTTATACAAAACCAGGGAATCATGTCAGTGACCAATACTGCAATGTGTCACAGCATGAAACCCAAAGAGATTACAGAGAGCCTTAAAATGGAGCAGTTACAGTACTTTTGGTTCTTTTTTTTGCTAATGAGAAAAAAAAAAAAACCTTAATATACTTAAAATTATATCCTAACATCTGATGCCAGGGTGTCTACAACAATGGACTGGAACTACAAAAAAAAACACATATGATGTCTTCAGGTGTGTGTTTAACTTGGGGGAATAATTAGTAAAACTGCAATTTCCACCTTGACAAGTGAGACCTGGGACTTTCATTCTATGAGGATGCCTTGTGTGAAGTAGCAATTTCCAGGTTTTTCTCCAGAATATCACCCAAGATGCCCTTAATGCTGAAAACAAAATCATTTGGTGGGTAACCGTTCATATAAATGAAGATTAAGGCTTTACAAAAAAAATTAAGGGTCTGAATATGTATTACCTGCAAATTGTCTTCTTTACATTCTGTTTCAGTTATGAAAATATTTGAAAAAGGGATAATTTACCTGGGGCAGTGTGGTGGCTCAGTGGTTAGCAGTGTTACTTCACACCTTTAAGGACCAGGGTTCAAGTCTCCACCCTGCTTCCATGTGTGTGGAGTTTGCATGTTCTCCCTTTGTCATGAGATTTCCTCTGGGTACTCTGGTTCCCCCCCCCCTGCCCGCAACCCAACAACATACTAAGGTGAATTGGAGTTGCCAAGCTGTCTGTGGGTATGAATGTATATGTGCCCTGTGATGGGTTGGTGTCCCTTCCTGGGTGATTCTTTGCCTCATGCCCCTAACTTCTGGGATAGGCTCCAAGCCCCCATGACCCCAAATAGGACAAACAGATACAAGGTTGGATAATTTACTTGTAAAATAGCTGAGCCTTTTTGGTTTGCTAAACTCACAAACATTGTGCTTTATTTCTGTTTATTTCTAACTGTCTTAACCTTTATTTATTTGGAATTGTTATTTTTTAACAGTAATACTCTTCAGTTTCAACATCCCCCCAAAATAATTAAAAAAACACTTAATATGCAACATAGCAGCACTTTGTTAAACATTCGTTTACTCATTTGTTTACAACCCAGGAAGTCTGCAGAAAAAGTGTGGTTCATTCGAACACTAATGACTTCTGACCCTTCTAAAAGAAACAGGCATGTTTTTTTTTTGCTATTTACTTAAGGGTTACATCCAGGTCTGGAGGGCTAACTTTCGCTTTCATGCTAATATCACATACTTTGTTCATATATTGTTTTAATCCTTCCAAATTTTACAAAATATTCCTATGGAGTTTTTCTAGTTTATTTTTAGATTGCCCATGCAAGTTGCAGGCCCTGACACAGCAGAAGATTAGCCGGCATATTCAGAACACACACTTGTGTACTACCCCCAGTTTCCAGTGGTGCCAGCTGTTGTCTAATGAGTATTGAAAAAGCGGCTTGTGAGGAAAAAAATTCACGGGCTCAAAGCAACACACAACATGCTGCATGAGGCATATTCACTGCACTGTCGCGAGGCCAGCTCGCTAACAGGGCACTTTTGGTGCGTCTCAGCTGGGAATGAAAGTGCAGTAGCTTAGCCGGCGAACATGTTGCATCTTTTGTGGTCATCTTGCAAGTGTCTGATAGTAAACCACTGTATTGCACGGCTCATTAAAAGTGATCTGACTGTGTCCATTCAGCGCGGGCAAAAAGAGAAATGGAGAAGCTAAGGTTTCAGCCCCAGCAGCAGAAGTTTATGTTTTCAGTCATTTTGCATGTCACTCAGGGGATCTTGAAGATCTGATGTGGCATGGCACGGCATGTCCAGCTTAACGTTCATGTCTTGGTGTTTAGGATTCTCCCACATGGTCCAGGGATATACTAAACCTTAAACCTTAACCTTGCAGGGCCATCATTCAAGACCAATTTTATGTGTAAAACTGCAAAAAAAATAGTTAATTTGTTGAGAAATCGAAGTGATGCAATTATATTTGTATATAATTGACCATTTAAGTGCATTGACCTAAAAAAATGCTCTATTATTCAAACTGAATTCTGTGCCCCCCAAATAATACCGTAATTTCTATAGCAGCAAATAAAGACCATAAAGGCAGATAAGTGGAACGAAAATCTCACTAACCAACCTAATCTAATTTTTCTAGTTGGAAAGTTGAACACAGAGACATGCCTGGTATTTCAAGTTTTGAAAACCATAACAACATTTCCCTATACCTTCCCCCTTTGTCACACAGATCTATAAACTGTTGTAATAATAAATAGAACTGTATTGCATCTTTTTTTTAACACCCCTCACAGGCAAACTTGACTGTCTATGCACAAATGTCAAAGTTTTGTGCCAGTGCACAGTTTTGTTTTGGTTGCTTTCATCTCATTTTTTAACACTCATGTTTCGGTCCTTGCTGAACACCTCTCACAGCAGTACCATCAGTGTGAAAACAGTCACCATCTCTGGGCTGAACTGTATCCAGCTCAATGTTCCTTTTCAAACAACAGGTTTCTGCAGTGCTCCTCCCAGCCGACTTGGTTGGTCATATCTCAGACTCCCGCCTTAGCGGTCGTGGTTCTAGGGGCACTGTGGCTTGGTTGTGTTCAGAGTCTGAGTCTGAGACTGTGCCCATGTTTGTGCTCTCAGGGCCCACGTTGCCCTCACTTCCCTGCTCGGAATTGTCTTTGTTTCCAAGCACCACCTCGTTCTCATAGCAGAAGGAGTTGGAGCCAGACATTATAGATTTCTTCTCGTCCAACTCTCTAGCACTGCACAGAGGGGTGCTGGGAACTTCATAAGTTTTGTGGAAACGTGAATAGTCCACTTTATAGTAGTTCTTCTCCTCAAACAGGACTGGCTCAAAGCGGTGACCCCAGAGGATCTCTCCTGACAGATAAGAGCTACGACACTGGGTCGTCATGGCCGTGGCCTCTACCATGCCCTCCAGGATGACCACGATCTCAAAGTGTGAGTTCTCAAACTCCTGTTTGCTCATATCATAGAAGGGGCTTTCCTCATCGATCTCGTGAATGATGGTGACAGGGGAAACCATAAATATGCGGTCAATTCCAGTGTCGTAGCCTACGTCAATGTCCTTTTTGTCCAGAGGGATGAATTCCCCCTCTGGTGTGACACGGGACTTGAGGAGCTGGGCTCTTACATGGGACTCCACCAGGTGACTCCTACGGAGGTTGCCAACGCGCCACATTAAGCACAGCTTGTTGTCCCGCATGGCCACAGTGGCATTGTGGCTAAACACCAACGTCTCATTACGTTTTTTAGGCTTGGCCATTTTAGCCATGACTGCCCCAATGATGAAGGCTTCGAGGATGCAGGCCACAATGCTCTGTAACACCACCATGAAGACACCAACTGGACATTCATCTGTCACAACACGGTAGCCATAGCCGATAGTGGTTTGCGTTTCAACAGAAAAGAGAAAGGCTCCTAGAAAATTATTGACATTTGTGATGCATTTCGCTTTGGTGCTTCCAAGATCCCCATAAAGGAAGGCCACTAACCAGAAGATACAGCCAAAGAACAGCCATGACATTAAGAAGGTGAGGCAGAAGATGACAAGCATCCACCGCCAACGGATGTCCACACAGGTGGTGAAAATATCGGCGAGGAAGCGCTGGCCCTTTTCACTGACGTTGACAAACTGCACGTTGCAGTGGCCATCCTTTCTGACAAGGCGGCTCTTAGCCTGCTGCTGAGTATGCACCGTTGTCTTGCCATTCCCATGGCCATTGGGTACGGCCACGGTGGCTAGCTTCATTCCGTCCTCCTCTGACGACACTATGCTATAGCGGCTGGCTCGCACACTCCCCATCGCTTCTGCCCGCGAGGGGCGTGCAGCTGTGTCTGCCTTGGAAAACAGTCTGAGTTTTTGAAAAAACCGTTGGAGAAACAGTTTTGAACGTTCACAGGGACCAACTCAGGCAGGAAATGGGAGGGACCAGGTAGAGGAGGTGCCCCTCAACTCTCAGCAGACCCTTGGCTGTTCGGTGTAGAAGAGGTGATCAGTCCGCTCTTGTCAGGTTTCCAGATGTCATCAATGAACTGTGCTGGGGGATTGAGACACAAAGAAAGGCAGTGTCAGTATTATACCAAAAAATACAAGAACACCGAACATATTACCTGTTTTACAGTAATCCTTTCAATTCCTGTGGTAAGAACATAAGAAATTTACAAACGAGAGGGGGTCATTCGGCCCATCAAGCTTGTTTGGGGAGAATTGAACTCATAGCTCAGAATTGTTAAAATCTTATCTAGCTCTGGAACCCAAGGTTTTAGCTTGCGCTACACTAGCAGGAAGACTGTTCCATACTCTAACTACACGCTGTGTAAAGAAGTGTTTCCTGAAATTTGTTTTAAAATGTTCTTCTGCTAATTTCAACACAGTTTTAAAAAAATTATTATTATTATGTCACAATATAACTGCCAAGGTTTTTTTTAACCTGTAAAGAGTTTTTAACATAGGTACATGTCAGTCATTATAGAAAAGCTTTGTGCTTTTTGCATAATTAATACGGGTTTTGCTGTGACTAATGATGGCTGGCTTGAATTGCAGAATACTTCAGAAAAAATACAAAGAAGAGTCCACTGTTTAAATAATTGACTCTCAGCATAGGCACAAAATTCATCAACTTTTTATGAGAGAGGCTTTAGCGTACAGGGGTACCCCAGTTCTCGAACTTAATCTGTTCCGGATTCCGGATCGAATCCTAAAAAGTTTGAGTTCTGATCGAATTTGTCCCATAAGAAATAATGGAAAATAAATTAATTGGTTCCTGGCCCCCCAAAATTATATATATATTGGCATTTATACACAAAATGAACAGGATAAAACAAGAAGAGCATTTTTTTCTTAATGGCTTCCAAAACATTAAAGATCATAACCCAACAGTACCCCTGTCCTGCCCTGATCGTCTGCTCCTTCCGTGTGCCACGCCCCCTCATTAACCTCGTGTGGGATCCCCATGTGATCAGCTGTTTCTGGTTGTTGTCATTAGTCCTCTGTATTAAGTCCGCGTTTCAGTTTGTTTCCCCAGTCCGGTCATTGGGTGCGATCGACTTGCTTACAGCGCTGGCTTAAAGCAACGCATTCTGATCCGGACACAATGCATTACGGTTAGATGCATTGCGACCTCTCACCCGGCTGCACAAACTGGAACCACCTTTGCCCTTATTGGCTGAAGAGTTTAGTTACACGCATGACGTTTGTATCCCAGGCAGTTCCGATGCATGATCTGCAATTTCTCCCGAATATCACGTAAAGTGGTGGGAACTGGTTTTCAGTTAATTTACCTGGTAAAATAATGTTTAAATAAATTACATAAGTGTACGCATAAGTTTGTGGTTTATTTATTGTTAGTTACTGTAATGTTGAGCTGCTTTATTTTGTTAATTGTCCTGTCTGTGAAAAAGGCATTCTAGTAGGAATTGCATTGTAGTATGATTCATTTCCTGGCACGTACAATTTACATTTGGTCAGCGTTCATGGTTCGACTTCTGATAATCAAATCAAGTTCTAGGTCAAACTGGTTTGTTCGACTTTCAAGAAATTTGAGTTATAATGAGTTCAAGAACCAAGGTACCACTGTATTACATTGAATTTTACTCTGTCTGACCAAGAGCACAGCCATACAGACTTAATGCCTGGCATAACATTTGTCTTCTCACTGATAATTTACATTGTTGTTATAGATGCCATTGCTTTTAGAAAGCTTCATCACATTATTATGACAGTTCTCAGTGAACATTTTGGTCATTCATAAAAAAACCCTATTTAGGCACCAATTATCTTAAGGTAATTTCTACTTTGTAGGAGAGGGGATTCCCTATTCACACCAAGTATTGATCTTTCTAAGCATCTACCATAATACATTCACAACGTGGTGAGCCACAATGTCTTGGACATTTAGCGGGATGCTGTTTACTGTAGGATGAGGCTCATTGGGAAGATTTTGAGTGCGTAAATATGACATGTTGGTGAAGTCCCAGCCACCATAGCCAACTCTTATAGAAGTTGCTTATTTGGGACCTAGGATAAATGCAGTGTGACTTATGTGCCCCCCCCCCCATGCTTTCTAAAGACTTTCAAGAATTAGGCCAGTCTGCTAAGTCCAGTAGTTTGTTACCTTTGATCCCCAGTAATTAAATGTCACTTTGCTTATAATATGAATAGACTAAGTGTGATCAACAACTTTTTTTCCAACTAATAACTCCACTGTTCGTCTAAGACTTTTGCTAGAAGAATGGACCCTATGTGACATAGATAGGTTCTGAGATTCTCAAAAAGAACAAACCCAGGGCGCAAATTTTAAACGTCTTTTGTTTTTCTCTTAATGATATTAGTCTTTCTCCTTAGTTTGCGCTTGAGACAGTGCAGACCTTGTTGACTAAGAGTGGGTCTGCTGGGACCTCGAATCATTACAGCAGCAGAATGGTGGTCCCAGTGAGGATTCTCTCTGGTGCTAAAATCGCAACAGAACTCATTAAAATCAGCCACCTTACACTGCACGTCTCCTACTGCCCTAGCAACTAACATATGTGTTTTAAAAAAAATCACACTTGGTAGTGAACCCTTCATCAACAGTTGTGAAAAGACATTCCATTGTAAGGTGTTTCAAAACTAAAATGAGCAATGCTGAAGTAACTGTTAATATGTTGTTTGTAGCTTGTAGTACTGCTGTGATGCTTACTGTTTTTCTGCACAATTATCCAAAGATGTCATTGCTTCAAGTAATATGTGTTTCTGCTGCCATGCAGCCACACAGGCTCTGTCAATCCACCGTGGAAGGCAGACACAGCCCTGGTGGTGAACATCCTACTAGCTACCTCCAAAGTACAGCATAGGTGATACTTCAATATGGGCAGCAGTTTTTTTATGATCTTGTTGAAGGCCTTTTAATTCTACAGAAATCAGCACAGGTGGAGAAACTGGTACAGAGAGATCTTTTCTAATCACAGCTTAGCTGATCAGTGTAATTGTCTAATGTTTAAACTAGAGAGCAGTTCCTACGGTAGTTATATGTAAATATGTCCTTAACTATGGCATAAATATATTAGTGTAGCGTTTCTGACTCGCCAGCCCCGTTAGCTTATGTGTCAAAACGGATCACTTCACTGTAACTCGCTCCAGTTTGGCCGAGTAGTGCTTTGCTAAGTCAAGAGTTTGACGGTCTCCATACAACCTTCCCGATATGCATTACAAATTAGGGTCATTTTTACAGTCGCCAAAATAAACCTGCACCAATTTGAGTCCAAATGGACTCTGCAGTTAACTTGCAATTCCTTTAAAACCGCCTATGCTTCGCTGCCTACATTAATTGTAGATATGACATCCACTTCCCTGTATCAAGCGGAACTTCTGCGGTTTCATTATCGATACCGACGAAATGCGCTAGAATGAAGCTCGCTTTCTTAAAAATTGAATGTTGTATTTGTATTTATTTGATGAACGACTTTCATGATGGTTTTTTTAGTTTGAGGGTTCAGTTCGTAAGAATTTATCAGATGTGTATAAAACAGTTATCAAGAAGTCAGCCTGAGTGGCTATCCAGACAGTAAAACTGGCATGCCGTATATACTGTACAAAACTAGATCCTGGATGTCGTATGACTGTAACTGTCGTCCCTAAACGAAGATATGTTACCCTCTGCTGTGGATGCCTGTGGGTCTCGGGGAGTTCATTACTGGGAGAAAACACGCATACCTCTAAGGAAAAGCGGCGCTACTTATTGCTGAAAGTTTTCTTCAGTTATACAGCTAATCTACTAAGAACGCTGTTACTGTTTAATTAGGTGAGGTACACATTATATGCAAAGATGGGTAAACATATATTAGGCTGCCCTACTATGACCATGTATGCGTCAAATTGTCTTCTCATAAAAAAGCAGTAGTAAGTTTACTGGTTACGTTAGCTTGATCTGCACCAGAAGCACCATTCATTGCGCACGGAGCAGAGGAACAGGTGTAAAACGAGACGAAATAAATATTTCCCATTGACCTTTAAGGAAGCATGAATGGAAATCTACAGCGAGCAGTTAAATCTGCTGTTAGCGTTATCGAGTTTTAACTAATTGATAGCTAAGCCAATATTTACAAATAATTTTACTATAGTTGAGATCTGAAATAGAAATTGAAAGAAGTGTTTGTAGTAAAATTTCAGTGTTCCAGTTCTCGTAGTAAAGTTTCAGCCAGACAAAGTCCCTAAATTCAGTCTGGATAACGCTGTTTTTGGCTACAGAAACTGCTCCGCCATAACTGTAGTTTATGCTATACCGTTTTGCGAGTTCAGCCTTACTTCATAAAGCATTAACATGAATCGTGGTTTAGCATGTTAACGTGCAAAGTACAGTCTAATTGAATTTTCTGAAATTTCAAGACACTGATTTAATTGTATTTGTTATGTAGGTCCTAGTTTACACTAAGACGACATTAGGGATGGTAAGATTCACTGAATCGCATTGGTGCACCGACGTAAAACTTCACCATATGATTGTCCCGATTTAAAAAGTGTGTATAGGGTCATTATTAATATGGGATTATTAGTAAGTATCCTGTGCATTTATTTAGAAATGTGACAAATTTATTTGAACTAATATTTTTATACTTAAATTGATTCCCGGTCTCAAAACTTTCTGTGCCTGTACCAGGTTGATTTTCGTAGATTTCATATTCTTTTGCATCACATCGTATCGCGTTTAATCAAATCGTGTCGAATCGCACTCTGTCGCAATATGGGTGAATCATATATCGCGTTTGAAGTTGCCTCATATATGTAAGCTATCTCTAATATAACGGACTGTTGGCAAAGCACCGAATTGTGTACGGTATCAGCCACAGTGATGGAGATGCACATCCGTAGATAATACATATATGTTTGATTTTTGGATATAAATTGTCAAAGATTGCTGGAGATTATGCCTTAATTTCTATAGCCTTTAAGTAATTAATGTAAACTACCCTGATTTAGACGTTAACATGTCTCTTCATGGCTATCCGCTGTTCATTTCAAATACTTCACATAAAGTTGTTGAGTAATCCTTACCTGTTGCTCATTGGGATGCAAAATGTGTACCAGTTTGTTCCAATATATTCCCGGGCGTAAAATGTCTTGGATATCCAACTGTCGTTCTGGGCTCAGAGTTCGGTTCTTCTCTACGTAAATGCTTCAGTTATGACTTCGTACGCCGAAACCCGCAAATGCTGGGCTGATAACTGAGTATGGTTAAGCTTGCAGTTTCGCCAAAGCATTTTAAATAGCTCGTACCGGCGCTCTCCGCCCCCATGTCGTCAACGGGCCAAACAAATCGCCGAAGGGTAAAGCTGAGCGCAGACTGTTGGTGAACTCAGCTCAAGCGTGTGGCACACAGGGAAATTAACAGATGCTTTAAGTGCGCATCCACGAAAAATAAACAAAACTCCTATCTTTTTTTACAGCAGTAAGCCGAGACGGAAAATGCCCGTCTCACTACCGTTGACAAACCCCAAGAGTTTGAGTAAAATTGTTTGACACCAAGAATTATCACATTACACTGATTGATTCACTTTTTCTGATTTCCATCGCATTGAATGTGTCACGCGGAGACGTGCTCCGGCACCATTTGTTCATGAAATTTTAATTAATTACATCTACAAGAATCTCATTGCCCGATTAAATAGTCATATGTTGTTGATTGATTTATATTAACGTAACCTACTTCGCACAGTCCAGAGCTATCAGACATGTTTAGGTTTTCATTTTAACGAACTTTGTAATGTTTTATAAGCAACAGAAAAAAATCTAGACATAAATTAGTGGCGATTTTAATTCACTCGTAATGCACCGTTACGACGACAGAAGCAAGCTCATTTGTAAATGTCCACGTGTGACATCTGAACAGATATAGTTCTGTCCCCATCTTTTACTCCCATCTCGAAAGAGGCGGCACCTCCGAAAAAAATGAATACCTCCAAATGCAATTACAGCGAAATTGAATAAACTCATGGAACTCGCCGAAACTCATGGAAAATGTACTCCTTATGGTTCCCTTAAAATGAGTTGCAAAGTGCCACAATTTGCCGACACGACATAGTTAATCTGAAAGTAGATTTTCTTGCCATTCCGATCTCTTGTCTGAAGTAAATTTAGCACGTAAGTAACATGTTGATTCATTAAGCAAACGCTCAAATAAAGTTCGGGTCTTCTTTTCCATCTGGATAAACAAACGGGCGCTAATTAGCCTTGTGTCGATTGCATGGTGCATCGTAATAAATATACAGGGACTGTAAGTTTGGCGTAATTTATATAATACCTGCGCATTCAAAACTTACACGACAACTTACATTCATCTAGTACAGGAAGTGGTACAGGTTTTTTGTAATACTCAGAAGAAATATCCTATGGAGATATTCGTGCGTTTTCCGGTTTGGTGCTTAACGAAGAAAAATGTTAAATCGTATTTACTGAACAAAGTAACAAAGTGGAAAATCCCGGGGTGCGCTTGGAGGTCCGAAAGAAGTCGTAGGTTAAGAATTGACACATAGTTCAAGTGTGAGAAATAAAAACAGTATCAGTAGTATATATACAGAAATTTCGAGAATTTAATTATTTGATACGTATACATCGACTCCATCCATGTATTTCGTAGTAATTTACCCGATGAACTTATTTAACCGATGGATTTTCATAGGTTTCCAGCACACTCTGTAGCTGTTTCCGGACTTGAACTACACGTCCATATTTCTGATTCCTTTCGCAATCGGGTACCCATTAGAAAGAAAGTTTATTATTTGTCACGCGTAGCAGTAGCAGGTCCTGTCCAACTAGCCGTAGCTGGGAATTTCAGTGGCCATGGCGTGCCCCCTTTCGCTACACTTATTCTGAGTGATTTTTTTTTTCTTTTGTTACCGTTTAGTCCCTACTATAAATAAAAGAGATTATTTTTAGTCCGGACAAGCTGTGTGAATTGGCCGTCTTGAAGTTCCCGAAATTAGATTTTCCTTGCCATTGGAAAAAGCAGTAGCTAGTAGATGCAGATCATGCTGGTTACGGGCCACAAGATGGCGAGCTAGAAACTTAATAGCTGCAAAGAGGGTCCGCATGTATGAGAATAATACTGATCTCATTATATGATGCACGGAGCATCAGTCGGTGTAGTAGGGGCATACACAAAACGTGTCGTGCTGGATCAAGCTTATTATTAAATTGCCTAAAAGAAAGTCAGTCACATAGGCTCCATTTTGCTTAATTGTGAAAGATAAAGTGATAAACGCCCGGGAAAAAAACTTCCTCTTACGCTATTTTAATGCTGACCTACCACCTTATATGGTACTATACAGCACACTCAACTATAGGGTGTAGTCCGGCCATCGTGGATTATATTGCAGACTGTAGAACTAAGTGGTTACTCCAAGACACAATGCTGCATTTTGATATAATTAAAAATTATTCTGTAAAGTCCAAGGAAAGCAAAAGAATGGCAATTGCTAAAAAGATTTACAACAAGATATCCATCTATCCAACCAGTTATCCTGGGCAGGGTCGTGCAGTGGGGTGGATCGAGCCACATGGTGGGCACACACTCTGGATAGGGTCCAGTCCATTAAAGGGCACATGGTAGGGGCACTCTCTGGATAGGGTGCCAGTCCAACAAAGGGCACACAGTAGGGGCACACTCTGGATAGGATGCCAGTCCATTACAGGGCACATAGTAGGGGCACCGTCTGGATAGGATGCCAGTCCAATAAAGGGCACACAGTAGGGGCACCGTCTGGATAGGATGCCAGTCCATTACAGGGCACATAGTAGGGGCACCGTCTGGATAGGATGCCAGTCCAATAAAGGGCACACAGTAGGGGCACACTCTGGATAGTATGCCAGT